>CM056052.1:39916835-40289335 GCA_029574335.1 Rana kukunoris
GGTCTACAAGCTATGGTACCAATTACTGAAAATTGATCAATTTGATCACACCTGATGTACTGACAGCCTCTCATTTCTTGAGACCCTAACATGCCAGAAAAGTACAAATACCCCCCAAATGACCCCCTTTTGGAAAGAAGACATTCCAAGGTATTTAGAAAGAGGCCTGGTGAGTTTTTTGAAGTTGTCATTTTTTTCCCACAATTCTTTGCAAAATCAAGATTTTTTTTATTTTTATTTATTTTCCAAAAAAAAATCATATTAGCAGGTTATTTCTCACACACAGCAAATGCATATCACAAATTACACCCCAAAACACATTCTGCTATTCCTCCCGAGTATGGCGATACCCCATGTGTGAGACTTTTACACAGCGTGGCCACATACAGAGGCCCAACATGCAGGGAGCACCATCAGGCGTTCTGGAACACCCAGACCAATGCTGACATTCCTCTCCTACATGTAAAAATCATCATTTATTTGCTAGAAAATTACATAGAACCCCAAAACATTATATATGCTTTTTTAGCAAAGACCCTAGAGAATACAATGGCGGCCGTTACAACTTTTTATCTCGCATTGTATTTGCACAGCAATTTTTCGAACGCGTTTTTTTTGGAAACAAAACAGTTTTGTGCTTAAAAAAAAAAACCAGTAAAGTTAGCCCAATGTTTTTGCATAATATGAAAGATGAAGTTACGCTGAGTAAATGGATACCCAACATGTCACCCTTCAATATTGCACACACTTGTGGAATGGCGCCAAACTTCGCTACTTAAAAATCCCCATAGGCGACGCTTTAAATGTTTTTACATCTTTTTAGTTGGAGAGGAGGTCTAGGGCCAAAATGATTGCTCTCGCTCTAACGTTTGCAGCGATACCTCACGAGCACACGGGTACAGGGGCGCTGTAATTATTATTTAATTTTTTTTATTTAATTTTTTTTTATTGTTCATTTTACTTTATTTATTTTAGTTTGAAACGTTTTTCCCCAAAAATAAATGTTTTGATTACTTTTATTCTTATTACAAGGAATGTAAACATCCCTTGTAATAGGAATATAGCATGACAGGTCCTCTTTACAGTGAGATTGGGGGTCAATAAGACCTCACATCTCACCTCTAGGCTGGGAAGCCTGAAAAAAAAAAACACAATAGCAGAGTATTGTGCAGGGAGTATTGTGCAGGGAGTATTGTGCAGGGAGTATTGTGCAGGGAGTATGGCGCAGGGAGTATGGCGCAGGGAGTATGGCGCAGTATTGTTCAGAGTATTGTGCGGGGGTATTGCAGAGTATTGTGCGGGGGTACTGCAGAGTACTGTGCGAGGGTATTGTGCGGGGGTACTGCAGAGTATTGTGCGGGGGTATTGCAGAGTATTGTGCGGGGGTACTGCAGAGTACTGTGCGGGGGTATTGTGCGGGGGTACTGCAGAGTATTGTGCGGGGGTATTGCAGAGTATTGTGCGGGGGTACTGCAGAGTACTGTGCGAGGGTATTGTGCGGGGGTACTGCAGAATATTGTGCGGGGGTATTGCAGAGTATTGTGCGGGGGTACTGCAGAGTACTGTGCGGGGGTATTGTGCGGGGGTACTGCAGAGTATTGTGCGGGGGTACTGCAGAGTATTGTGCGGGGGTACTGCAGAGTATTGTTCAGAGTATTGTGCGGGGGTATTGCAGAGTATTGTGCCGGGGTACTGCAGAGTATTGTTCAGAGTATTGCAGAGTATTGTGTGGGGGTACTGCAAAGTATTGTTCAGAGTATTGTGCGGGGGTACTGCAGAGTATTGCGCAGGGGGTACTGCAGAGTATTGTTCAGAGTATTGTGCATGGGGTATTGCAGAGTATTGCGCATGGGGTATTGCAGACTTTTTCAGGGGGTATGCAGACTTTTTCCGGGGTATGCAGAGTTTTTCAGGGGGGTATGGAGACTTTTTCCGGGGGTATGCAGACTTTTTCCGGGGGCTAAAAGAGGAATCCCTGCGTTCCTCAAATTGAAGGGAGATGAGGATGGTTGCCCTGGCCCTAGTAGAGTTCGCTCCAGTTCTCAGGAGCCACCATGTTCAGGTCCTGATGGACAATGCTACTACCGTAGCATACCTAAACAGACAGGGGGGTACGAGGAGCCGGCCTCTCCAGACCCTTGCAGCAGGGATACTGTCCTGGGCAGAAAGCAATTTGCTATCCTTGACGGCCTTACACCTAAAGGGATCCTTGAACAGGGTGGCGGACTATTTGAGCAGACCCCAGATTTGGGAATCAGAGTGGGCCCTAAATGCGGAGGTCTTTCTAGAGATCTCCAGCAGGTGGATTTGTTTGCCTCGAGGGAGAACTCCAGGTAGGGCAATTCTTTTCTCTGAGCCGGGGGGATGGATCCCTAGGGGTGAATGCCCTGGCGCATCCCTGGTAATTTCGCCTCTGCTTTGCATTCCCCCCGTTTCAGTTAATTCCCCTAGTACTGAGGAAAATTCATAAAGAAAGGGTCCCGGTCATTCTCATTGCCCCATTTTGGCCCAGGAGGGCATGGTTCGCGACACTCCTGGCTATGTCAGCCGAACCTTGTTGGCACCTGCCCCTCAGGCAGGATCTTCTTACTCAGGGCCCGATTTCTCATCCCGAAGTGGCCTGGCTCTCCTTGGCAGCGTGGCTTCTGAAGGTTTAATCCTGAAGGGAAAGGGGTTCTCGGACCTTCTGGTATCTACCTTGCTCAATAGTAGGAAAAAGGTAACCAGAGCCATCTACACTAAGGTGTGGAAGGTTTTTTCTACTTAGTGTAGTTCATCAAATCAGGACCCTAGAAGTACAGGTTTCCGCGCTTGCAGTGTTTTTGGAGAGATCTGTGGCCACAGAGCCGTTGGTGGTTAGGTTTTTTAGATCCCTCGTGAGATCTAGACCACCAAGTCTGAAGGGTTTTCCAAAATGGGATCTATCAGTGGTACTAAAATCTCTGGCAAGGAAACCGTTTGAGCCCTTAAGAGAAGCATCATTTAGAAATCTTACCTTTAAAACTTTATTTTTAGTCGCTATAACCTCAGCACACAGGGTCAGCGAGTTGCAGGCCCTGTCAATTAAGGAGCCTTATTTATGTTTTTCAGATAGGGTAGTGCTTAAAACTGACCCAAAGTTTTTGCCCAAGGTAGCTTCTAATGCCAATCGTTTCCAGGACATTGTGCTACCCACATTTTGTTCAAATCCGTCGGGAGAAAAATAGTTATTTTTTCACATGTTAGATGTCAGAAGGTCCTTGTTATGCTACCTGGAAATAACAAGCCCATTCAGACTCGTTGTTTGTCCTATTTGGGGGTAACAAGAAAGGTCACCAAGCATCTAGGGGGACCTTAGCTAGATGGCTGGAATTGGCCATCCGGGAAGCTTATTTGCAGGCAGGCCTGATCCAGCCAGTAGGGATCTGCGCCCATTCGACCAGAGCTCTCGCAACTTCATGGGCGGAAAGAGCTGGTGCCATGCCGGAGCAAATCTGCAGGGCAGCGACTTGGTCAAGTTTTCACACGTTTGTGCGACACTATGGCCTTGTACACACGAGGGAATAAATCCGCTGAAACTGGTCCGACGGACCATTTCATCTGAAAAATCCGGTCATCTGTATGGGCAAACGGACCGTTTTGGCCGGATTTTTCCAGCGGAAAAATTTCAAAGCATGCTTTGAAATATTTCCGCCGGACACATGTCCGTCGGATATGTCCGCTCGTTAGTACACAAAAGCCTCGGACCAAAAACCCGCGCATGCTCAGTCAAAACGATGGGACGGGAGCACTCGTTCAGGTAAAACTCGCGTTTGTTTGGGACCTGGCACATTCGTCACCTAAACTCTCTATATAGTGTTCCGTTTATATCGTTTTTTTGTTCTTTCTTCTCTTGCTAGAAGAAACCCATTGTCTTGCTGATGCAATTTTGTCCAGATGTCACATACTGCTAGCTTGCATTTTCATTAGTGTTTTTTCTATTTGACACAGTTTGCTAGCCAGATGTCCCCAGATTTGTTTCTGTTCTCCACATTTTTAGTATGTCTATTTGGACTTAATGTTGAGCGTATAATTTTTTTTTTTTTTACAGTTTGATTTAACGGTTTTTGAATCTTTTAAAATGAGGATTTTTTTCTTGTTTCACCATGTTTTTTTTTTATTTTTATTTAAATTTCCCTTTTTTTTCCCGCAACTTATGTAATTTAGTTGTTTCATCCTTTATTTTTTACTTTATTTTGGGGTATTTATATTTTTTTAAACATTTTATGCTTCTTTTGGGTTTACCAAGTTCTAACAGAAAAGGTCCCCCCCCCCAAGGAGTTTGTGTCCTTTGGAAATGCCACATTTTCTTTTACAAATGTCTGATGCTTACTCACCACAGTATAAAACACAATAGACAAGGTTTGAAAGTAAATACAAAAGCCATTTATTTCCGGCCAAAAAAATAAATTTGAAATCACCAGAATGGCAGCACTTGATGAGATTGCAACATACATGCAGACTTGGGAATTACAACATGATTAAGGACAAATTTAGTAACCTCAGGAGTCAATAACAAAAATCAGGATCAGCAGCACATGAACAAAGGAACCCAAGCTGTGCTACTACAACGAGCTCAGTTTTTTGGACAATCAACTGGATGGCAGGGAATCATCTTCTCGACTTCTTTGCAGACTTCCTTCCAGCGAAACTTCCACGGGTCCGTCCACGGACCCTTGCAGGTGGGGCTGATGTGGCAGCAGGAGGAGGATGAGGATGATGGGGAGCAGGCCAAGCCGGGTCACACAGCACAGTGTCCCTGCTCAGCTCGTCCCTTTTCATCCTGGCCAGGACCTGATTAATTATGTCCTTGGCCAGGCTTTTTTGCTCCTCCCCCCCTTGGTTGAGTTCATTGGCCACAAATGCACTATAGCATTCCGTGGGGTTGAGGGGGGCCCTCATGATTTCCGCAGTCTCCCGGATGACCGGAAGGCTTTCATCGTGCACCTCCCTCCTGCGCCTCCTTGCAGCTGGTGGCCCTTATCTGGAGGGGAGGAACTTGGCTGATGGTGCTCAGCCTGGGCCTGGGGACCTGCTGCACCTCACTTGGGCCGGCCTCCTCCTGGCTGCCACTCCCCCCTTCCGCCTGGCTGACATGGGCCTCAGGAGCTGCCACCTCCTGGCTGGTCTCTTCTTCCTGTGGATAAAAAAGGCAACATGTTGTAATTTTTTGCACAATCAATCACACACATTTTCTTTCTCTAGACTGTTTTAGTTACTATTTTTTACAATTAAACAGACTGTCCTTCTGACCCCTGCATTTGGCATCCCTGTTTGTTTTTTGTTTACAAGATCAACTCACTAATGCAAAATAAATAGCACCACAAAAATATTTTGGAAAATACTAGACCTCACTGAAGATGGCCAGATCTGGCTCCGTGTCAGCCAGCCCCGATTCACATTCTGCAGGGCTCCTGGGATCCGGGGAAGTTCTGCTGGGAGGAAGGCTGCAAGGTAGTGTTGAATCCGAAGCCCTGCCATCCAGTTCATCATTCAAAAAACTGAGCTCTTTGTAGTACCAGAGCTTGGGTTCCTTTGTCTTAGCTGCTGCTGATCCTGATTTTGGATATTTGCGTTTTTTATATACATTCCTGTAGCTTCTCCTGAGGTTACTAAATTTTTCCTTGTAAAAATGGAGGGTTGGGACTTTAAATGAGATGCGATTAGCGATATGCGATTAAGTATATATATATGGAAAAAAAAAAAAAAAATCCATAATGACCAGGCTCAAAAATACCAAACCAAGAAGCACAAACCAAATTAAACTGTCTAACTGTGTGTAATTAAAACAGAGGTTTAGTTGCAGAGATTTGCAAATACCTGGGAAGCTGCAGGCCAAGCGTCAAGGCACTCTGTGTAACTGCAGTCCTAACTATGATTTTTATAGCCTCCAAAGGAGGAGCACAGGTGTGCTAATTAATAGACAGGGAGCAGATGGGAACCTAGACCTGCCCCTATCTATAGTTGGTCTGGCAAATGAGAGCACTGGAAAGACAAAAAAACAGGGGTGAAACCAATACATGCCTGCCAAACCAAAATACCACCAAAATAGGTGCGGACCACATCAACCTGGGTCAGCTAGTCAAAAAATGACAATGCATAAATTAACTGTTGGTGGTAGATCTGTGGAGGCACTCTGTTAAACTCCTGAAAATCGCATCTCCATCCCTGGCTAATATTAGAAAAATAAAGAGGGGTTGGGACTTTGTATGAGGCATGTGGTGTGCACCACCACAGGCCTCCATCCCTGTAAGGCATGTATTGGTTTCACCCCTGTTTTTTTGTCTTTCCAGTGCTCTCATTTGCCAGACCAACTATAGATAGGGGCAGGTCTAGGTTCCCATCTGCTCCCTGTCTATTAATTAGCACACCTGTGCTCCTCCTTTGGAGGCTATAAAAATCATAGTTAGGACTGCAGTTACACAGAGTGCCTTGACGCTTGGCCTGCAGCTTCCCAGGTATTTGCAAATCTCTGCAACTAAACCTCTGTTTTAATTACACACAGTTAGACAGTTTAATTTGGTTTGTGCTTCTTGGTTTGGTATTTTTGAGCCTGGTCATTATGGATTTTTTTTTTTTTTTTTCCATATATATATACTTAATCGCATATCGCTAATCGCATCTCATTTAAAGTCCCAACCCTCCATTTTTACACCCTTACAGGGATGGAGGCCTGTGGTGGTGCACACCACATGCCTCATACAAAGTCCCAACCCCTCTTTATTTTTCTAATATTAGCCAGGGATGGAGATGCGATTTTCAGGAGTTTAACAGAGTGCCTCCACAGATCTACCACCAACAGTTAATTTATGCATTGTCATTTTTTGACTAGCTGACCCAGTTTGATGTGGTCCGCACCTATTTTGGTGGTATTTTGGTTTGGCAGGCATGTATTGGTTTCACCCCTGTTTTTTTGTCTTTCCAGTGCTCTCATTTGCCAGACCAACTATAGATAGGGGCAGGTCTAGGTTCCCATCTGCTCCCTGTCTATTAATTAGCACACCTGTGCTCCTCCTTTGGAGGCTATAAAAATCATAGTTAGGACTGCAGTTACACAGAGTGCCTTGACGCTTGGCCTGCAGCTTCCCAGGTATTTGCAAATCTCTGCAACTAAACCTCTGTTTTAATTACACACAGTTAGACAGTTTAATTTGGTTTGTGCTTCTTGGTTTGGTATTTTTGAGCCTGGTCATTATGGATTTTTTATTTTTTTTCCATATATATATATACTTAATCGCATATCGCTAATCGCATCTCATTTAAAGTCCCAACCCTCCATTTTTACACCCTTACAGGGATGGAGGCCTGTGGTGGTGCACACCACATGCCTCATACAAAGTCCCAACCCCTCTTTATTTTACTAAATTTTTCCTTAACCATGTCGCCTGTGCAACTTGGCACCCAAGTGTGCAGGTATGTAGCAATCTCATCAAGTGCTGCCTCTCTCTTCCCAGTGTCCAAATAATGTGTGTGCCTGGTGTCCCAAAGAAGGGGCATATCCCGATATCGGGTTATTAGTTCCATTGTTGCCTCCTTCCCTTTCAGCAAATCCATTCTTTTGGCAGCTCCTAGATGTAGCTTCAATAGTAATGTCTAGAATAGAAAATGACAATCAAACACAAAGCACAACTTTAAAAAGACTCAGCTTTGACATTCTTAAAATATGTGCACATTCATTCATTTTAGAGCATCAACATTATACAAACACAGTGTCTTCTGCTGCTACATAGCTGGCCAGCTCTGCCGCATTGTTGTACCCCCCAAAAAGTTGTCATTCAGAGCCCATTTTTCAAGTTGTAGCATGTAGTTAAGAACACATCCACCATGAATATGAATGCTAGCAATCATCTCAAGGTACTAGTTCATGTGTAGCTATCATGGCCCTCAGCATTGATGGCAGAAAACACTACCTACTTATCTCTGTCCAACCAACACACAACAATACTTGCATGATCTGACTGCAGACTCTAAAATCCAAATAAAGAGGATAGAGCATTGTCTACATCTATCTTGATGAAGTGATGTGTACAAGCACTTGGCTCTCTAAATTTTATGGTGGGCCCCAAAATACATAAATAACAGTAGCACAAAAAGGGTGCAAACAACATTGAAAAGCCCCATCCCCCATGGCTGTTCAAATTATAGGCCTCTGATCCGATGTTTTCATTTACCTTTGTCTCTCTCTCCTCGAGTAATCTCCGCGTAACCTACGTAATCACGTCGTTTCCATTATATCCCCACGCAATCAAGAAACGCCGCCCTCGTCTCCGCCCATGACGTACCAATTCCTGTTTTCCACGACCATAAGCAACGTTGATTGGAAAATATGGCGATGTCACACGAGCGCACATTAGCCTCTGATCGGGATCAGGAAGGGACAGAGGCCGGAACGTCCAGATCCAGGCCAAAACGTTACAAGGCCACAAACATGTCTCTACAAGAGATGGTGGAGTTGGTGTCCATCCTGCGACGGAAGGGCTATGATGGTGAGCATGGCCCATACAGCACCCCTAACCGGAGGAAGTCCAAAATGATGGATAAGGCAGCGAGGAAACTTTATGAGATGTTTGGGGTCACCAGGTCCAAAGAGCAGCTCCGGAAACGCTGGTCCGACTTAAAACTGCGCGAGCCAGAGCAGTATCGCAAAATAAAGAAAATCATTGAAAAAAGTAAGTACTTTAAAATGTCTTTGGAGTGCCTATTTTTGGATAAAATGTTTTGCCATGTCTATTTCGCCATCTGCCTCGTTGGCCTGCTTGTATTTTTGAAACCCTGCATTGTAAATTTAGTAATGTTTGTCTAATATAAATCCGACGACTTGCCAAGATCGTAGTCAACATCGTTCCATCACATAGTTTATCCTCAATCCGCAGGGCCAGGAACATCACACCTGGACGTGGCTATTTGGCGAAAAACATCGTTTCTAGAAACAATGTGGAAAATATGATGTGTTTGTGCAAACTAAGTTGATTTAAAAAGGCAAACAGGATTCATTAATTCACACAGTGATGAGATAACCTAATAGGCACCTGTTTTGACATCTGTAATTTAGAGAACCTGTCTCCCCCCATAAAATAGTAATTTGGACTTTTGGAGAAGGGACTCCAAAAACTACTTATTCAGGAGGCCAGCCATGTGTGTCACTTCACCAAAAAGCCTCATTATATCACAGCTAGGGAGAAGTCATCTACCAAAAAAAAATAAACATGGTTTGTGCTGTAATAAGGCCAAAACTAGAATTGTAACGCCACTTCTAAGCAATGTTTGCAAATTAGTCCCTCCAAAAAGATCTGTTTGCTGATGAGTTTCCTTATTTTTTGTTGTTTTTAGGAGGACAGCGCTATGAGGAGTCAGGGAGGCCCACACTGTCTCCCAAACGGCCCGAAAAAATTGTTGAGCAGGAGGATGATGAAGAAGGAGAGGAGGAAGAAGGAGAGGAGGAAGGCGGATTGGTGGAGGAAGGCGGATTGGTGGAGGAAGGCGGATTGGTGGAGGAAGGCGGATTGGTGGAGGAAGGCGGATTGGTGGAGGAAGGAGAAGTTGAAGAAGAAGGAGAAGTTGTAGAATATGTTGAACTTGTCAGTACAACAGGTCAGTGACACCCCAGCTTTGCAGGGAAAAAGAGATGTAGATAGGCCTGCACCTTACTTACTTACGATGTTTTTTTTTTCCTTTGGCATTTTTAGGGGATGAAGATGGGATTAGCACATCTGTTGCTCCTATTTTTTCTTGTGCAAGTGCACAAATCCTAATACAGCAGATAATGGAGTGCAGCACCGATCTGGCCAATACAGGGAGTGCAGAATTATTAGGCAAATTTGTATTTTGACCACATCATCCTCTTTATGCATGTTGTCTTACTCCAAGCTGTATAGGCTCGAAAGCCTACTACCAATTAAGCATATTAGGTGATGTGCATCTCTGTAATGAGAAGGGGTGTGGTCTAATGACATCAACACCCTATATCAGGTGTGCATAATTATTAGGCAACTTCCTTTCCTTTGGCAAAATGGGTCAAAAGAAGGACTTGACAGGCTCAGAAAAGTCAAAAATAGTGAGATATCTTGCAGAGGGATGCAGCACTCTTAAAATTGCAAAGCTTCTGAAGCGTGATCATCGAACAATCAAGCGTTTCATTCAAAATAGTCAACAGGGTCGCAAGAAGAGTGTGGAAGAACCAAGGCGCAAAATAACTGTCCATGAACTGATAAAAGTCAAGCGTGCAGCTGCCAAGATGCCACTTGCCACCAGTTTGGCCATATTTCAGAGCTGCAACATCACTGGAGTACCCAAAAGCACAAGGTGTGAAATACTCAGAGACATGGCCAAGGTAAGAAAGGCTGAAAGACGACCACCACTGAACAAGACACACAGCTGAAACGTCAAGACTGGGTCAAGAAATATCTCAAGACTGATTTTTCTAAGGTTTTATGGACTGATGAAATGAGAGTGAGTCTTGATGGGCCAGATGGATGGGCCCGTGGCTGGATTGGTAAAGGGCAGAGAGCTCCAGTCCGACTCAGACGTCAGCAAGGTGGAGGTGGACTACTGGTTTGGGCTGGTATCATCAAAGATGAGCTTGTGGGGCCTTTTCGGGTTGAGGATGGAGTCAAGCTCAACTCCCAGTCCTACTGCCAGGTTCTGGAAGACACCTTCTTCAAGCAGTAGTACAGGAAGAAGTCTGCATCCTTCAAGAAAAACATGATTTTCATGCAGGACAATGCTCCATCACACACGTCCAAGTACTCCACAGCGTGGCCGGCAAGAAAGGGTATAAAAGAAGAAAAACTAATGACATGTCCTTCTTGTTCACCTGATCTGAACCCCATTGAGAACCTGTGGTCCATCATCAAATGTGAGATTTACAAGGAGGGAAAACAGTACACCTCTCTGAACAGTGTCTGGGAGGCTGTGGTTGCTGCTGCACGCAATGTTGATGGTGAACAGATCAAAACACTGACAGAATCCATGGGTGGCAGGCTGCATGAGTGTCCTTGCAAAGAAAGGTGGCTATATTGGTCACGGATTTGTTTTTGTTTTGTTTTTGAATGTCAGAAATGTATATTTGTGAATGTTGAGATGTTATATTGGTTTCACTGGTAAAAATAAATAATTGAAATGGGTATATATTTGTTTTTTGTTAAGTTGCCTAATAATTATGCACAGTAATAGTCACCTGCACACACAGATATCCCCCTAAAATAGCTAAAACTAAAAACAAACTAAAAACTACTTCCAAAAACATTCAGCTTTGATATTAATCAGTTTTTTGGGTTCATTGAGAACATGGTTGTTGTTCAATAATAAAATTAATCCTCAAAAATACAACTTGCCTAATAATTCTGCACTCCCTGTATGAGGGAAAGGATGGTGGTGATGGACCAAAACTTTAAAAACATGCTAGATATTTTGGGACGTATATAGAAGACTATCCCCCCCAGCTGCCCCCCATGCCCCCCCCTGCCCTCACCCCTAACCACCCCACTCTCAAAGATGTTGTATACTGTTAGTTTCATATCCCCCAAAATTTGAGGATGCACACACACACAGGTTTATTTACTAAAGCTATAAGGTGCAAAAGCAGCATCACTTGGCATATAAAACAATCATCTTCCATGTTTGGATGCGAAATCTTAATTGACTAAGCTTAATTTAGAAGCTGATTGGCTTATATGCAGAAATAAGCCGGAGTTTGGACTGTTTAGTAAATAAACCCCAGTGTGTGTTCACATGTGCGATCTGCCATCACAGGACATCAATTGTATGTGCTTTGTGGGTGCAACCCCTTCCTCACTTATCAAGTAGGTGACAGAAAGGGGTTGCACCCACAAAGCACATACATTGATCACCCATGATGGCAGATAGCACATGTGAACATTTTGCATGGGATCTCATGTGAAAAATCACCATTTGGCCCATCACACACACAGCATGTGTGCATCCTCAAATTTTGGGGGATTCCGGCGTGACCTAAGACCATGTTATCTGGGTTTGTTATGCCAAATAAAAGGTTGAACTTTGTAAGTTCGATTGTTATATATGTTTGTCAAAATATTTTTTGAATAAACAAATACTTTCTAAAACAATTTTTCAAAGAAAAGACAAAGATTTACAGAAATAAAAAAGAAATAAAAAAAACTTTTAAAAACACACAAACCAGTGGCTTCTTATTTCTAACCTCAATACCCAGTTTGTAGAAGAGTGACTAGAATGTGCAATTGTGTGTATTTACTAAAACCTGCTAACTAAATTGGGCACAAGAAATGCACTAGTTTCAGAACCTGGAAGACAGATCAAAAGAGAAAAAGCAATAATGACAAACAACTGTATAAAGTCCAATGGTCGAATTATTTATTATTTCTTGGTAATATTTCTTTATTTTGGGGGCCGAATTATAAAGAAATATTATTCTGGCATAGCTATGGCCCCCCGACCCATAAAGTACTCAACATATTTGTCACGTACCTCACGAGCAGATTGGGTGACCGAGCCAGCGCGACCAGTGTCCAGCCCAGGAAGGGTATCTGAGGGTAGTCCTGCCTCAGCACCGATGTTGGGTAGGTTCGTCTGGGAATGCCTGCGTAAAAAATTATGCAATATGCAGCAGGCCAAAATAACAGAGTTAAATTTATATTCCGCCAGATGTATCGCTGTCTGGAACAGGCGGAACCGGCTGGCGAGTATCCCAAAGGCATTCTCGACTACCCTCCGGGCCCTGGCCAGCCGGAAATTGAAGACCCTCCTCTCCGGGGTGAGGGTTCTCTGGGGAAAAGGCCGCATGAGGTGAGGTCCAAGCCCGAAAGCCTCGTCCGCTAAAAAAACAAACGGAAGTCCTTCCACATTGTCTTCATCCGGTGGCAGTTCAAGACCACCAGTTTGTAGACGCCTGTAAAATTCGGTCCGCGCGAACACTCCCCCATCAGACAGCCGGCTATTCTTCCCCACGTCCACATACAAAAATTCGTAGTCTGCCGACACCACCGCCATCAACACGATACTATGAAAACCTTTGTAGTTATAATAGTACGAGCCCGAAAGAGGTGGCGGCACTATGCGGACATGCTTCCCGTCAATTGCCCCTCCGCAGTTTGGAAAATCACAACGCTGGGCAAAGTGGGCAGCCACAGTCTGCCATTCCTGTGGCGTGGAGGGAAACTGTGGGGACAAAAGCAAAAAACAAATTAGCACTTTAGCACATAAACAACATTGCAAACACTAGTAAAAAAACTACATTCTGCAACATCACGTTATTAACATTTCTAAAAATTAGTGTGTAGAGAGTATTTAGGGCAACAAATCTAGAGCCAATTATTATCAGACTCTACATCCCGCTGATGGGGCAATACACTTTTTTAGGGGGAGGGAGTTGAACTACAATGGAGCAGGACACCAAAAAAAAAAAGGGGGGTTTTTGTCCCTAGGAGATGATGCTGGACAGGTTAGTAGTGTTGAAGGTAAAAATATGCAGGTAGGCCAAACCACATTAACCTGGAAAGCTTAACAACATGCATGGGGAGAAAAGGGAACATTAAGCACACAGCATATTACAATCATGCCGACTAGGAAAACCAACACAAAAGGGTGAGAAAAATATGCAAACATTATTAAAGACAAAGATTGTGATGTTAAAGGAGGAAACTTACCTTAATAAACTCCTCCTGCATGACTTGTATGATGGCAGAACACGTCTCCGGTATGATGATCCCAAGCGCCTGGGGAGAGATGCCTGTTGAGAACTTGAGGTCCTGCAGGCTCCTCCCAGTCGCCAGGTACCGCAACGTGGCAATAAGCCTCTGCTCAGCCGGAATGGCTTGGCGCATCACAGTGTCCTGCCTCGTGATATAGGGGGACAGGAGATCAAGCGGACGGTGGAAAACGGGGTCCGTCATACGGAGAAAGTTCCTGTAGTCATCAGGATTATTCTCCCGGATCTCCCTAAGCAGAGACGTATGAGAGAATCGATTACGCTGCCGCAACCAATTCTTGGCCCAGGAACTCCTCCTCCTACTGTTCCTGTCCAAATCACTGGAATGCACACAGACTCCAGAACAAAACCCATAAACAGCACGAACTCGTGAAAAGTTGCGCTGCTGCTCCATCATGGCATCAAACCGGCCGGCTGGTCAGTCAAGAACACACTCAAACAGAAAGCACACCCAAATCCAGCAAGACCTGCAAAGATCGCACGTCAAACAGATACGACCGTACAGGACGGCACTGCAAAGCAGAAACGCCGCGTACGGCGACACTGAATGACAAATACGAGCCCACAAGCACACACTGAATCTGAAAATACGACCTGTTAAGCGCGGAGACTGAAAAGCACGAATCAGCTCGAACCAAACCTTCGCTAACACGGAACTAGCAGAAGCGGAACAGAGGGCGGCGCCGATGGCTTCGTCATTCCCCTTTATAGTGACGTCGTACGTGGTTTACGTGCCCGCGTTCTGGTCCGCAGGGATTTCGGTCTGATGGTGTGTACGCTCATCAGACCAACGGACAAATTTGCCTTATCCGCTGGGAAATATCCGTCGGATGTTTCCGACCGGATAAATTACATCGTGTGTACAAGGCCTATAGGTTGGACCTCACCTAGGTCGGTGACCAGGCTTTTGGCAGGAAGGTCTTACAAGCTGTCGTCCCGCCCTAAGGTAGTAAGTCTCTGTTATCCTCTCAAGGTGCTGTCCTGAAAGACGCCTAGGGAAAATTCAAGTTAGACTTACCGGTAACTTGTTTTCCAGAAGTCTTTCAGGACAGCAGCGACCCGCCCTATTAATTTGGATGTAATATGCTGTGACTAACGTATGTGTTTATGTGTTCCAGCCGGGGCCGGAGGTTTCTCTATAACAACTGACTAGTGTAAGGAGGGGCCTCCTCTTTTAAAAGATTGGAAGAAGGTGTTTCCTGAAGGAGTGGGAGGAGTCATGATATCTCAAGGTGCTGTCCTGAAAGACTTCTGAAAAACAAGTTACCGGTAAGTCTAACTTGAATTTTTTTTCCGTTTACAACCCCTTTAAATCTGTCCAAACCAGAGTCTAGTAGACATCCAGGTATGATAACGTTTAAAAACACGAAATCATAAATTATAATATAATAAATAACTATAAATAATTATAAGAAATAATAATGTAATTATAATAAAAAAAAATCAATAATGTAATCTAATCAAAAACACTGAAATTTGCTCAGTTGCAGAATTGTCGCTGTCATTACTTTTACTGTATGATGACAAATTTCCCCACAAATCGCTATCGCTCAATTCTGCATGTGATTATAACGTATTATCGCTGTTTTCTAGCTGCTCTAAAACCACTTTTGACATAAAGGGACACTTTTTGGTTGCTATGGACAATCTACAGTTTCCAGGCAGAAAAAAATGTATAATATAAAAGTGCATGCAGGACACTGGACAGATCACTGGGGACAAAGGGGGTGTATTTATTGTATACAGTACTGTAATCTGTAAGATTACAGTGTAATGTATGTGTACTGTGTTTTTACTTTTTTGAATTTGGCGCCGAACTCCACCCCAGTGCGTCGTAACGTCACAGGGAATGGAGCTTGGCACTCGCCAGTGTGTGGATCGAGCGAGATAACAGCTAGCACACACAGCGGAGACACATTGCAGGATCCAGGGAAAAGGTATATAATTCCCCTGTATCCTGCGATGCAATCCTGAGTCTGGCTTGGGGTTACCACTTTTGGTATGTAAAATTCACCCTGAGCCACACTTGGGAATACCACCAGGGAGGTTCATGTGCGTGTAAAGGCAGTTGTCTCAATACTTTTGACAATAGAGTGTAACTCCTTATTGGTAGTGTCAGTGCAGTAGCAGCGGATTCACCGGATGCTGCATTTCCTCTTACATTCTGTGTACTCCACTGTTAGGCTAGGTTCACACCTAAGCAGGTTGCAGTTGATGCGTTATTCTGGTGCATTTAGCACATGATCCTGCACTTCGGGAGTAAGTGCGCGCCACCGGCAGCTCGCTTCTGCTGTGATTTTACTCGGCAGGAGCTAATCAGCGAGCCCTTCAGACCCGATGTCCAATGGAACCCACTGATCATTTGGTACTACACAGGCAGAACGGCGATCTGCCTATGTAAATAAGGCAGATTGCCATTCTGTCAGTACAGGACGCATGAATGAGGCCACAATCGATCATCGTAGTCACGAGAGGCAGAACAGGGACGTGTGTGTGTTCTGTTCTGTGAGGAGAGATAGATCGTGAGTTCCTAATAGCTAGGAATCACGATCTGTCATTTCCTCGAAGTCAGACCCATCCCCCCACAGTTGGAAACACACTAGGGAACACAATTAACCCCTTGATCACTCCTTCCCTGCAAGTGATATTTTTACAGTGATGAATGCTTTTTTATAGCACTGATCGCTGTATAAATGACAATGGCCCCAAAAATGTGTCAAAGGTGTCCGATGTGTCCGTCATAATGTTGCATTCCCGATAAAAATCGCAGATCGCCGCCATTACTAGTAAAAAAATAATAATAACAATTCCATAAAACTATTCCCTATTTTGTAGACGCTATAACTTTTGTGCAAACCAATCGATATACGCTTATTGCGATTTTTATTACCAAAAATGTAAAATACGTATCGGCCTAAACTGAATTTTTTTTTAAAATTGTGGATATTTCTTATAGCTAAAAGTACAAAATATTGTGTTTTTTCAAAATGATCGCTCTTTTTTTGTTTATAACGCAAAAAATAAAAAAAATCGCAGAGATGATCAAATGCCACCAATAGCGCTATTTGTGGGGAAAAAAGGACATTAATTTTGTTTTGGTACAACTTTGCACGACCGTGCAATTGTCAGTAAAAACAGCGCAGTGCTGAATTGCAAAAAATGGCCTGGTCATTGAGCAGCCAATTCTTCCAGGGCTGAAGTGGTTAATATAAACTTACTGGGATTTTTTTATTTTTTTTACCAAAAATTAGTAGAATACATATTGACCTAAATTGATAAAAAAAACGATTTTTTTTTATGTGTTTTATAGTAAAAAAAAAGTAGAAAATCTTTATTTTTGGTTTATAGTGCAAAAAATAAAACCGCAGAGGTGACCAAATGCCACCATAAGAAAGCTCTATTTGTGGGATCAATCCTTCACTTTCTACGTCTTTCTCTCCCGAGTCCATTTTTTGCCTTGAGGAGCAGATACAACTTTTTCACTGACAACCTCACCCCGTCCTGAAAAAAATCACCTGATATGATAATTACATCATTGTAGGCTTGTTTCACAGCAAGGAATGAGTAAGACAGAAGAATGTGCAGGGAGGATAACGCAGAGGCTTCCTGTTTGCTCTGCAAAGTGATTGCACGGCACGGTGCAGAGCAAAGGAATAAATGTCCTGTGACCTGCATTTACAGTGCCTTGAAAAGTATTCATACCCCTTGACATTTTCCACATTTACATGTTACAACATAAATGTATTATTTTATTTATTTATTTTTTGTGATAGACTAACAGAAAGTGACACATAATTGTGAAGTAGAAGGAAAATAATAAATGGTTGTCCAAATTTTTTACACAATATGTGAAAAGTGTGGCGTGCATTTGTATTCAGCCCCCTTTACTCTCATACTAAAATCTAGTGGAACCAATTGCCCTCAGAAGTCACCTAATTAGTAAATAGAGTCCATCTGTGTGTAATTTTATCTCAGTATAAATACTGCTGCTCTGTGAAGCCCTCATTTGATTTGATTTGATTTTAAGCTTGGTTAGGCGCCAAATACCCACTGGGGGGTGAGCGTCTAAGCGCCGCTGGTTAGGTGTTACCTAGAATCAATCCACAGTAATAAAAAAAAAGAAAAAGAAAAAAGATGACAGAGACTAAAAAGAAAAATATCCAGTTCTTAGGTAAACAAAAGAAAAAGGCCTAGGAGCTTTAAAGAATATGATAAGGAAAAAGAAACAAGGAAATCTATAGAAAGAGTACATAACATCATTGGTATCTGAGTAGTCAGGGCCATTCCAGGGGCATAATCACTAAAATGGCATGACTGACCCCATCAATGAAGGAGCGAAGTGTATGGGGGAAAAATAAAAATAAAATAATGCTCAATCTATCCATAAGCCTGGACAAATAGCTCTGTCTTCAGTTTTTTCCTGAAGAGCAGCAAGTTTGGTGTCATCTTAAGTTCCACGGAAAGCGCATTCCACAGCATAGCACCCCGACTCTGAAGTCGTTTGCCTCCCATGGAAGAAAGTTTAGATGGAACAACTACTGCTAGGTGTTGGGTCGTGGACCTTAATGGCCGTGTAGGTACATAGTGCATCGCTAGATTGTGTAAATATTTGGGGCCTAGTCCCTAGTATGCTCGGAAAAAGATACAGAGCGTTTTAAAGATCACTCTCTGCTCAATAGGAGCCAATGGAGTGATCTCCTAGCCAGGCTAATATGATCTTGTCTCGCTAGACCCAGAACAAAGCGAGCAGCGTGGTTCTGCACCACCTGGAGCTTGTGGACCCATTTCTGCGGGGCACCCAGTAGAAATATGTTAGCCCCATCTAATCTGGAGTGGATAAAATCTTGGGCCAGTATAGATCTATTACTTTGCGTGAATAGGTGTTTCACTTTTCTGAGGAGCCTCAGATGATGATTGGCATTCCGCAGGATGTTTCTAAAGTGGGGCACGAACGAGAGGGTGTCGTCAATGAGGACCCCTAGGTTTTTTACCTGCTTAGCTGGAATAGGTGTGGGCCAGAGAGATGGAGGCCATGCCGCCAAAAGTGCTGCGCCATCAAGACCAATTAGTAGAACTTGGCTGTGTTCAATCCAAGTCTATTACCCGCCATCCAGTCCTCTATTTCTACCAGGCATTTCGCCAGCTGAGCTGGCTGCTGAGGTCCTCTTGCTGAATCAACCAGAATTTGAGTGTCATCAGCATAAAGCTGACACTCCAAGTTGTTGTTCTGGATGATATCAGCAAGAGGACGGACATAGCAATTAAGTAAGAGGTCTTGTGGTGGACCGATGTGTTCCCATCTTAACATAATGAGTTCTCTCATGGAGAAAGGAGCTTATCCAGTTCAAAACCACCCCGTCAAGACCAAAAAGATTTTTCAGTCTGTCCAACAGAATCTCATAGTCGACAGTGTCGAATGCTGCAGAGAGGTCTAGCAGAATCAAAGCTGCCGACCCCCCTGCATCACGGATTGATAGTAATCTTTCTCGCATAGCCAGCACAGATATCTCTGTTCCTCTTCCCGGGCGAAACCCCGACTGGGTATCATGAAAAAGGTTTCCTCCCTCAAAATAGATTTGTAGCTGCCTAAAGACAACTTTCTCTAGAATTTTTGACAAGAAAGGGATGGCGGAAATAGGCCTGAAGTTAAGCGGATCAGTTATATCAAGGCCCACTTTTTTCAGAAGGGGTGTTACTATGGCATGCTTCATCTTTCCTGGGACGATGCCTGGTTGCAGCGAAAGATTGATAACTTTGCAGATGTCTGGAGCCAGTGTTTTGGAGTTGGCCTTCATAACCCATCTGGGACAGATATCATCTGAATATGATGATGCTCTTAAGTCTCTCATGGGTTTGTTAGAGAACCTTAGTGAACAAACGGCACCATGAAGGCCAAGGAACACCCCAGACAGGTCAGGGATAAAGTTATGGAAAAGTTTAAAGCAGGGTTAGGTTATAAAAAAATATCCCAAGCTTTGAATATCTCACAGAGCACTGCTCAATCCATCATCTGAAAATGGAAAGAGTATGGCACAACTGCAAACCTACCAAGACATGGCCGTCCACCTAAACTGACAGGCTGGGCAAGGAGAGCATTAATCAGAGAAGCAGCCAAGAGGCCCATGGTAACTCTGGAGGAACTGCAGAGATCCACTGCTCAGGTGGGAGAGTCTGTCCACAGGACAACTATTAGGCCGCGTACACACGACCGAGAACCTCATCGTAAAAGAAACGTTGTTTTCCTCAACAAGGTTCTTGTCAATCTTTCTTTGCATACACACTGTCGAGACAAAATCTCGTTTGTTCTCAAACGCGGTGACGTAGAACACGTACGACAGCACTATAAAGAGAAGTTTGATTCCACTGGCGCCACCCTTGGGGCTGCTTTTGCTAATCTCATGTTACCGCATGTTAAGTAAAAGTTTGGTGAGAGAAGATTTGCTCTTTTCATTCTGTTACAGTGTGACAAATGTGCTATCTCCATTACGAACGCTACTTTTACCGAAGGTGCCCTCCTGTCTCATACTTTATTCTGAGCATGCGCAGGTTTCTAAGTATACACACAAACGTGTTTCTCGTTGTAAACCAGTCCGATAAGAAACACAACGAGGAAATTGAGACTCCCGACGAGGAAAAAGAGAACAACAGTTTTCTCAACGAAAAAAAACACACAGCCGTTTTCCTCTGCAAAAATGCTCTGCCACCAAGTTTCTTGATGGATTCTGTCGAGGGAAAATGATCGTGTGTACGAGGCCTTAGTCGTGCACTCCATAAAATATGGCCTTTATGGAAGAGTGAAAGAAGAAAGCCATTGTTGAAAGAAAGCCATAAGAAATCCAGTTTGCAGTTTGCGAGAAGCCATGTGGGGGACACAGCAAACATGTGGAAGAAGGTGCTCTGGTCAGATGAGACCAAAATACATTTTTTTATCGTACATCACGGGACACAGAGCGGCAATCCATTACTATGTGGGTTATAGAGTCTACCTTTAGGTGTGGACACTGGTGTAATAACTACACAGGAAGTTCCCTCCCTATATAACCCCTTCCATACTGGGAGCAGCTCCTCAGTTTTTGCATCAGTGTCTAAGGTGTTGGTCACAAATGAACATGTGCTCTTAGGAGCTCCACTGGAGGGATCCATGCTGGATGTAAAAAGCCTCCATAAATCCGGATCCGTCCAAGGTGCTTCATAGCCAAAGTGGATGGTACCCGGGCCTCGGTACGAAGAACGAGGTTTAGCCTATAATGCCTCTCTGCAGAGGGCTGGATCCTGGGTTCCAGAACTTTGTGCCTTCTAAGGACCAAATGTTTTTCTGCTGCCAGGATGCTATATAGGTCCAGGGGAGTTGGTGTTCCTGCCATGGACCCTGGTCCCTGAAGGTCTAGGACAATACCCACGGTGAAGGGGGAAGATTGGGCCTCTTGCTTGGCTATACCCTGTATCGTGGAGAAGGTAAGAGGGCCTACGGGACTTGGTTCGACAGTAGGTTTTCCGAGGTGGACTATGGGGCTCGCCTATATTATGCTTCTATGCATGGGCAATGTAAACCACTATGTCTTCTGAGACAGGATGGCTCAGGGCACCCATATACCTCCCCTAGCCGGCATGCAGCCTGGCCCACCATGTCTGTCAGACAGGATGGCTGCAGTACCTATATATCTCCCCTCGAAGGGGCTGGTACATGAAAAAAAAATGCCCTTAATCCTATGCAAAGGATTGTCTTCCGTGTGTAGCTGCAAGTCTTATCTGTTTTTTCACTTCTATGGGCAGTAGAAGACATGCCTGATGTTTTCGCTTACCATGCTTTCCAAAGACAGAAGCTTAAGTGTTAGCTGGTCTATTGTGTGTCCCACTTCCTCCGCTTCAGGGTTGCACGTGCTCCAGCTCAGTGCAGTCGCAGAGAAGGTTCTTCAAAGAGGCCCAGACGTCAGAGCTCTGTAAAGCTAGGGGGACACAAACGTAAGCACCTTGTGTGAGTTGGATACAGATTCATCTAAGACGCCTACTCGCATCTAGCTGTGCAGATTAGCAGGCATTGTTGTTGCCAGACTAAGTTCAGCTGTTGATGCACCTGGGTTAAGTGCCTCTGCTTTTAGCTTAGGACTGGTCTCCCCGTTGAATAAGGTCAGGGGTAGGAATATAAAAAGGAATCGCCACCTGAACCTGGTGGCCCCTTATTCTCCTCTGTAGAGACTTAAACAGCTCATAGATTGAGCCATTAGACCTGTCAGGCAATGCAGCCTCCCCCCCCCCCCCCAACATTGCAGCCACTCTGCATGTGTTTTTTTTTTTTTTTGCATCGCATTTGTTGTTCTACAAGAGGTTAACTGCTAGGTTTGCAGCATCCTCACAAGAAGCAAAAAAAAAAAAAAAAGGTGTGCCCCTTTTCCTGCTTTAATCCTAAAAAAAAGGGATTAGAAGACCTGGGGATAAAACTTCACTGTCAGAGGACAGGAGACAGGAGCTGCAGCCTAACAAGGAGAAGCTATCAAAAGCCCTACGGGGTCTGATTGCACCTGCAGTATTTTCAGAGATCCATGCTGCATATAACTTCCCTCTGTCTAGTCAGTCAAAGCCTCTATCTTCTCCTTGGAGTGTAAAGAGAGGTTTTCCTATAGGTGGCTAGTAAGACCTCCATATAGTCCTCAGCCTGGTGTCGGCTTCAGGCTAACTAAATGCACATCGGAGGGATGCACAGTGGGGGGTACACATTGCTAACGTCTCTTAACTGAGGAAAGGCACATCTGCAGAGGATAATTTCCTCTTTACCAGTCCGCATGTTGCATAAGATACATGAGTTTGGAATGCATGTGGGATAAAAGCAAGTAACAGAGCAGGTTCTATTGTGGATCGCATAAGCATACATGTTTCTGTCTGTATGGTGCTGCATGTTTGTATGTATAAAAATACTGGATCACACGTGGTTACCTGATCACCCAAATCCTGGATTATCGCATGAAGATGCTTGTATGCATAAAAATGCTGAATCGCATAATGGACGTTTGTATGCATAAAAATGCTGAATCACACATGATTACATGATCACCCAAGTCCTTGATTCCCCAAGGATGTTTGGTTACACAGAAGAGGTTTGTTTCCACAGAAATGCCTAAAATCGCATAAAGTTGCTTGGATGCAAAAAAGATGCTGGATCACACATGGTTACCTGATCATCCGCGTCCTGGATTTCCCGAGGAGGTTTGGTCACACAGAAGGGCTTGTTTCCACAAAGGTGCCTAAAGTCGCATAAAGATGCTTGTATGCATAAAAATGCTGAATCGCATAAAGATGCTTGTATGCATAAAAATGCTGAATCACACACGATTACCTGATCACCCAAGTCCTTGATTCCCCAAGGATATTTGGTCACACAGAGGCTTGTTTCCACAGAAATGCCTAAAATTGCATAAAGAGGCCTGAAGGCATAAAACTGCTGAATCACACATAATTACCCGATCAACCAAGTCCTGGATTACTCAAGGATATTTTGGTCTCACAGAGAGGCTTGTTTCAACAAGAATGGCTAGAGATCGCTTAAAGATGCTTGAATGCAAAAAAAAGCTGGATCACACATGGTTGTTGGATCAACAGAGTCCTGGATTACCCAGGGATACTTGATCACATAGAGAGGCTTGTTTCACAGAAATGCCTGAAGTCACATTAAAATGCTTGAGTGCATAAGGATGCTGGATCGCACAGGGGTGCTTGGTCACACAAGGGTTCTTGTCCGCACAGTAGTGCTTAAAATGCATAAGATGTTGATCGCATGGAAGATGCTGAATCGCATAAGGATGCATGATTACTTTAAAGTTGCACATGGTGGCTTAATTAAGCAATACAGTATGCCTTGTGTTTGCATAGAGATACGTGTCGGCATGGGTTCATGTTGCACATTGTTGCATAACACGTTTATAGCGCATGCTTGCTTGCAAGATGCTCGTTCCAGAGCACACATGCTATATGCATGTGTGGCTTAAGACATATTTATATGATTTCATGCTTCATTGAACACACGCTGCCATGTACACACGCCTCCATTGAGGCATATGGCTTTAACACTTGTCACATACACATATGGGGAGCCAGTTGCATATGTGTTTATTTACTTGGGACTGCAGAGGTTGTCTGCGTTTCGCAGGGGAACAGCACTGTCTCCAGTTGGTGGTCTTGCCCTTTTGGGTTAGCCTCTGTGCCTGGGTTGTCAGGGTGCTAGGGCCCGCCTCTAGCAGGTCTGTAGGCCCAGGGTATAGCAGTAATGGCATACCGAAGCAAACTCCTGCTGATGGATCAGTCAGTAGCATGGCTGGACCTAAGGGTGTCCAGCATGGTCAAGTATCTGGATCTCCTGGGTTAGGATTCCAGTCTAAAGATACATTCTTTCATTTGACAAGAAACTGGGTATGTTTTGCACAAGGAGAGTTTTTTGGCCTCAGACAAGACCATCGCTATAAGAAAGCTGGTCTATGTGGTTACGGCAAGGAACAGTTCCTTACTTTTGGCCTTTTGCTTAAAGAGGAGTTCCACCCAAATTTGGAACTTCCTCTTATCCCACTCCTTACCCCCTTACATGCCACATCTGGCATGTAATTTTTTTTGGGGGGGAGTGGGGGCTTCAGTAGGAGTGGGACTTCCTGTCCCACTTCCTGCTTCCGCCGAGGGGCTGGTTAGGCGATTAAGCCTTAATCGCCTACACCAGCCCCTCCCTGTAGGCGATCACATGGGACACTGACAGGTCCCATGCGATCGCCTCTCCAATCAGAGGCGAGCCGCGCCGCACGCGCATGCGCAGTGCGGCTCGCGCATGCGCAGTGGGTGCCCGGCCGTGAAGCCGAAGGCTGTCACGGCTGGGTGCCCACAGTCAGGATGGAGACGCCGGCCGGGGAGGGGGGGAGAGGAGCGGAGCCCCGGTCGGCGCGTCGCTGGAACGCAGGAGCAGGTAAGTGAGTGTTTATTAAAAGCCAGCAGCTACACTTTTTGTAGCTGCTGACTTTTAATAAACACATTTTTGGGCTGGAACACCCCTTTAAGGCACTAGGGAAGATGCTGGCTTCATTCAAGACAGTTCCCTATACTAACTGTTATTCAGGGCCGTTATAAACAGTATTGTGTCGGCCTAGAAAGAGTGGATCTTGACCTAGCATTATCCAAAGAACCCGGTCCCAGAGATATGCTGGAATTCCTCTTGGTGGTTCTTAACTAAAGGGTTGCCAGGTCAGGAAGAGACCATGGCCCAGGGGAAGTAGTCAAGCTCCAAGGGAGCCTTATCTGTCAGCTAGAGCTACCGATGGAGCATCTGGCTTAGGGGCCTGAACGTTCAGGTGGCTGTTTGGTTGGGCCAGAGTACAATCAGACTATGTCATACTAAGTGATTTACTTAATTTACCAAGGAGGAGCTTGTGCCTTGCCTATTGACATTCGTCATTTCATGAAATGCAGAATTGGCAGGCGATTCGCTGGAGCCGCCAACAAGTGTCTCCGGGAGAATGATCTCTACACCCCGACTGTTTTCCTGACCAAATTCCACAGGGCGTCCAGGCTCAACAAGAAATTGAACAGCTTGGGGTCAAGGACAAAGGATCCACCCGCATGCAGGGCAGATGTGTTAGTAATCTGGGGGGGACCAGTGGTCACTGTTTGGGTCTCTCCTCCCAGTGCCACGGCGTTTGTGGCTTCTATGCAACATCAGAGGAGGACGGAAGCTGGCCTGATTACTCCGTATAAGGCGGCGTACACACGATCGGATATATCCGATGAAAACGGTCCGCGGACCATTTCCATCGGATATGTCCGATCGGGAGTTTGATCCGATGGCGTGTACACACCATCGGATCAAATTCCCCGCCGCCGGACGGCGCGGTGACGTAGTGGTGACGCGGCGGTGACGTTGACGCCGCCGCGTCACCGCCACGTCACCGCACCAGGAAGTAAAACACTTCCGCGCATGCGCCGAATCCATTCGGCAGCGGCGCGGCGGTGGTGGGAGCCGACATGTCTGCTGGTAAGTGTACTAACCAGCAGACATGTGGGGCGGACAGATTCCCACCGGATAGATTTCAAAGCTTGCTTTGAAATCTGTCGGGTGGAGAAATCTGTCCGCTAGCCCATACACACGAGCGGAGATGTCTGCTGAAACGGTCCATCGGACCGTTTTCAGCGGACATATCCCCTCGTGTGTACGCGGCCTTAACCTTGACGACCTTTCTGTGCAGGGACAGCAGGGGTGGACCCACGGTTCCTTACATCTTGTCCAGGCCTACTTCGCACGGGGTATTACATCCTGTATTACATCCTGTCTTGCAACAGGTGAATTAATGGTCTGGCTATTTTAGCCCACATTCTTGAGGATCGGGGCTTTCAGAATCAGCGGCACTTCCTTGATTCATACAGGAGCACTGGCCTCCAGGACCAGATATCCTAGGATCTGGAAGGCCCATGTTCCTGGTGTGGCATCCTTGGAAGTTTGTCGAAGGTAAAATTCCTGCCTTCCTGCATTTGGAAAGGAGACGGAGCTAACCTTAAGTTACATCAAGGATCCGATCTCGGCCTTGCTTCCAAAGGTCGCTTGCTTCACACTCTTTTTTTCCGAGCCATTATACAAGAGGTGATGTGCATAAGTCCACCAGTTTAGTCGCCCTTGTGCTCGGAGGATTGGCTCTAGTTTTGTCGGCTTACAGGGTCAGCCCAGTGGGCCGATGCACTATATTTCCCTTCAGCCTTTAACAAGGGAATTGGTGTTCTTGGTTGTGGTAGCCTCCAAGAGAGTTTCAGTGTTGGCAACTTCTTGGTATAAAACCATACTTAATTATTCTTACAAGTAGGGTGATGTTAATCCTCACCCAGCCTTATTTACTAGAAGGATCTAGTGTTCATTTAATCTAGATATTCTTGCCTTCCCCTCTTTTCAAAACCTTGTTTTTCGGAAGGAGAAGTTATTGATTTCTCTCAGTAGAGATGAGAGCAGTTAAATATTTATCTGAAGGTTCAGATATAGAAAGCTGAAGTTTTTATTGTGCTGCCAGAAGACCCTAGATGTGGGCAGGCAGTGTTCAGTTGAGCTATTAAAATGGTTACACTCTCTCCTTGAAGTAGAAGGGTCAAGGCCTATCTGAAGCGGCTGCTCGGACATGGAAAGCTGATGTTGTTGCGCTACCAGGAGGCCCCAGGAAAGGGCAGGCAGCGCCTAAAATCAACTGTTTTCAGGGTTGATTCATCAGGGTATTATTCAGGCTTGTGGTTCAGAGAGTGGGACTCCCCCTGTTTCTTGGGGGGGGGGGGGGTGCTCCGTACCAAGATAGTAAGTGTTTTATGCGCGATGCTTTACCAAGCCTTTATTTTTTTTCTTTTATTTTTATTTCTTTTTATTGAAATTTTTATACAAAACATAGATTATACACTCCTTGGCACAACACCAAGTATAAACCAACGGTCAACATGACCGGCTTAACAGACCTACAGTATGCTATCGCAGGTACAACGACATAAACCTAACCCCCCCCTCTCCCACCCCACCCCCACTCAGTTCCCTAGTCCCCCACAATCAACCTCCACCTAGTGAAATACGAGCCTCTTCCTCTCCACTGTGTCAGGAACCACACGTAGAACCCCCGGTATCTGGGCTAGCAGATTAATACATATAGTTCCCTGGACCCTCCTACACCCCAGACTAGTCCGGCTTACCCCACTGTTAGGTCAGATTCGTACCATGCCCTCCAGACTTTTTCAAATTTCCCAACACAGCCCCTGGACAAGTATGTCGCCTTATAGAATGGAATCATGGCGTTCACCAACCCCTTCCAAAAAGAAACCCCAGGAGCCCCCGGACTCTTCCATTTCAGTAAAATTGCTTTTTTCCCATAAAATAATAATATACTAAGCAGTGTTCTATGGGCCCTTGACGGGACTACCTCCTCCACCAGACCGAGTAAACATACACTAATGTCCTGAGGAATCGGTATCCCCAAAACTTCCGTTATGCAGGTGGTGACCCCAGTCCAAAACAGTTGGATCTGGGGGCAACCCCAAAATATATGGTGCGCGTCTGCTGGAGCGAACGTACACCTCCAGCATTCCGATGACACTGAGGGATATATCGAAGCCAATCTGGAAGGGGTGTAGTACACCCGATGTAAGAATTTAAATTGGATAAGCCGGTCCCTTGCCGCTACTAAGTATTGGAACGGACGGTCCCAAACATCTTCCCACTCCTCCCCCGAAATACCTGGAACTTCCGCCTCCCACCGCTCTCTACACTTGAGAAGTGCCTTGGGAGTAGTTTTAAATAGCTCTTTATTAGTCACTGACAAGGCCTTAGGCAGGTCCTCCGTCATAAGCAAGTCCTCCATACGAGAAGGGAAAGATTCAACCCTCTCTGTTCTAAACTGGGTTTGAAATGCATGCCTCAGCTGTAGATATCTAAAAAATTGAGTGTTAGGGAGGTCGTGCCGGGCCTTCAGTTGGTCAAACGTCAATAGTACTCCGTCTAGTGTAATATCGTTGAGCAGCTTAACCCCTTTAGTTGCCCACCCCATGGCGTCATCAAAGTCAAGGAACTGTCGTAACTTCGGGGTCATCCACAGGGGAGTCAAGGGAGATACCCCCCCGTAATTAGGACAGGCCAACTTGATCGCCTCCTCCCAAGCCTTAACTGTAGCTTTCATAGTCCCTGTGAGGGGGAGATCCCTATCAGTGCCCCTATGAATAGCCAACCGTAGGGTCTCATAGGATCCCAAATGAGCTGCTTCCAGTACTGTGGCCGAATCCCCCGCATCCGAGACCAACCACCTATGCACAAAGACCAGCTGACCTGCCAAGTAGTACTTAAGCCAATAAGGCAGCGCAAGCCCCCCCTGACCCCAGGGCTCCCGCAGGACCGCCAAGCTCACTCTAGGCATTTTAGGGGCCCAGAGAAAGGAACTGGTGATGCTGTCTAATTTCCTAAAAAATGACTTTGGTATCCAGACCGGGGCATTCCTCAAAAAATACAGGATGACCGGGAGAATCTTCATTTTAAGAAGATTGACTCTGCCCATCAAAGATAAAGGAAGTTTCTGCCAGGCCTGAGCTCTTTGTTTAAAGAGTGTCAAAAGGGGCAATAAATTAAGAGACATGTAGTCCGCCACCCTTGCAGTCACCTTAACACCCAGATAGGTTATCTGGGAAACCCACTTTAATGGTAAATTGGGATTTGCCTTCGCTCTAGCCCCCTCGTCTAGAGGTAAAATGGACGACTTTCCCCAGTTAACCTTTAACCCAGAGTAGGAGGTAAATGTGTTCATAATATCCAATGCGGCCTCTAACGACTCGCCCGGATCCCGTAGAAACAGCAAGAGGTCATCAGCATAAAGTGCCAACCCCTCCTTAATGCTGCCCACCCTGATTGCCTTAACAGCTGTTGATGCCCTTAACGCTACCGCCAGCGGCTCCATCATAAGTGCAAATAGAAATGGCGATAATGGGCAACCTTGCCTGGTGCCTCTACCCACCGAGAAATACTCGGAGGTATGGCCTCCCGTACGAATAGCTGTCCTAGGTGTGCTATATAACAGTGATATCCATTGTCGGAACGACTGGCCAAAGCCCATCTCCTCAAGGACTGTATGCATAAAATGCCAATCCACTGAGTCGAAAGCTTTTTCTATATCGATAGAAACTATAATTCTCATGGATGAATCTAAATTAGGGAGCTGCAGATGGGTGAAAAGACGCCTCAGATTTGTATCTGTGGACTTGCCCGGCATAAACCCCGTCTGGTCAATATCCACCAGTGATGAGATAACCACAGCCAGTCTCCTTGCTAATATTTTTGTCAGAATCTTGAGGTCCATATTCAGTAAGGCAATAGGCCTATAGGATGAGCACTCTAGTGGGTCTTTACCGGGCTTAAGCAATAGGATCATATAGGCATCAAGCATTGAAGCTGGGAGCGTCCTCTTTTGCAAGCAGTAATCTAATAAGGCCGTAAGCCTGGGGCCCAGCTGTTCAGCATACATTTTATAAAAATCAGCTGGGAATCCGTCCGGGCCCGGCGCTTTATTAGGTGGAAAGGCAAATATTGCTGAAACCACCTCTTTGTTGGTAATCTTAGCATCTAGGGCCGTCCTATCAGTCTCGGACAGCCTGGGAAGTGTTAAATTCCCCAGCAACTCACCAAGAGCATCAGGGTCATATTGTGGAATCGGTGCATACAAAGTTGAAAAGTATGTCTGGAACTCAGCTAAAATCTCAGTCGGGTCTCTAACTAAATCCCCTCTACCTCCTTTGATAACAGATATGTGTTCGATGTGATTCCGGTCCGCCACCAACCTAGCCAGCAATTTCCCATTTTTATCACCTTCTGAAAACGGTGAATTCGCTCTATGTTTAGCCTCGGTATGTGCCAGGTCTTTACAGTGTATGGAGATTCGACGCCTAGCCTCTAATAGGGCAGTATAGGACACCTCAGTATGGTCTGCAGCATGTATATTCGCACACTCTCTTTCCTTAGTCTGCAGTTCCTGAATGTCAACATTTTGGTCGACCCTCACCCTCTTAATGGCCGCGATAGATTCACCACGGACCACCGCCTTAAAGGCATCCCATACAATTGTCGGTTCAGCCGAGTCCGCATTCACGGCCCAGTAGTCACCGACCGCCCCTAGCAACTGTGTAGAGACACGATCTTCCTGCAACCATCCCGGGGACAGTCTCCAACTCCGTGCCCCCCTAGAATCCGGGAAGAGCAGGGAGACGGAGAGTGGGACATAATCAGATAAGCCACCCGCCAAGTAGTCTACTTCCCGTACATAAGGTAGCAAGGCCTGATTTCCAAATGCCAGATCAATCCTAGCGGAGGAGCGGTGCGACTGAGAGAGGTGAGAATAGCAGGTTGTAGTAGGATTCTTAGCTCGCCATATCTCCGTCAACCCGGCCATAGATGCCCAGGCCGACAGCTCCATCGACCCACCCCTTCCCGGATTTGAGGAATCCAACGCCGCCAAGGTGGCGTTGAAGTCCCCCATCATCAACTGCGGGAGGTGTGCGTGGGGCGTCAACTTCACAAACAGATCATACAACAGTTGCACATTAAAAGGAGGAGGCACATACACATTAACAAGTAGCATCTTGCAATTTCCTATGTCCAAAACCAGTGCCGCATACCGCCCCCCCGGATCAGTAATCACCTGGTGGATAGTACAGTGAAGTGCCCTACTAATAAGCACGGACACTCCCCTGGCAAAGGTCGAATAGGTGGCATGAAATGCCGTTTGGATCCAGTGTTTACGCAAGGCCAGGATTCTACCTCCATCCAGGTGAGTCTCCTGCAAAAAAACGATATGCGGTTTTACCACTTTCAGATACTGGAACATTGAGGCCCTCTTGTATTTGTTGTTTAGACCTCTGACATTCCAAGACACCACTTTAACCACATTAGCCTTAATCCCACTTGTAAAACATAACCCTGGTGCATTGCAAATATATCCCAGACCCCAGGACAAATACAATTATCAAAAGGCGAAGAGAGGCCCACCCTAATCGAGGACCAGAAACTGAGTGGGAATAACACAAATCTAAACCAACCCCCTCCCGTGACCCACCCTCCCTGCTATTATACCAGACCCAACAAGTAATAGACCAAAAAACAAAAACCCCTTGAAGAAAAAAAGCTTCAAGAAACCCCATTGTCTGGTATGCAGCTTTAGATCCCAAAAAACAATTTGAACACCTAAAAAAAAAACAGGTGTTAGTGGAAGGTCTTCCGAACGATCACTTGTCCCACAGCGTAAGAAGATGATCCTCCTGGGCTCCAGGGAGCTCCGCACAAAACAGTTATTATTGGGAGCAACGATATCAGCAATTTAAGTGGCAGTCTCATTTACAGCGAAGAAAATGACATCAGGGCTCCTAGCACGAACAGGGCCAGGATAAACTGTATCAAACTTTTCAGACCGCAGAGCATACAAAAAATGATAGCCTGAAAACAGTCAGTTCAGCAGGAGTTAGGAAACAGCGCCACCTAGTGCTCAAAAACAGAAGTAGAAGTAGCAGCTATCTCCAAAACACACCAAAAAAAAGGAAAAAAAAAAAAAAGGGGGATAACAAACTACTAGAACAGCAAAATGGCCAGGAGAGGAACAGTTATTGCTGTGTATATGTAGGCAGAAAAAATGCAAAATTCCTCCTAGCATGGTACTAAAACAAAACGGCTATTGAGGGAAAAAAAATTAAAATAAAATAGAACAATATTTGCCGGAATAGTGAAACTAGTATATGAAATACATAAAAAGAGAGAGGAGAAAAAAGAGAGGAGAAAAACAAAAAACAAAGGACTGACTTAACTCCCAGACCCCTTACAGAATCCAGTAGAAATTGCACAAAAAGTGATTTAACCAAAAACTCAGGTACTCATCTCAGCCTCCCTCATGGATTCCGGTCCAGCCATTCAGATGCAGCCAACGGGGACTCAAAAAATTTAACCGCACCATTATGTTGCACCCGGAGCTTGCTGGGATAGAGCATACTGTAAAGAATATTCTTCTCTACAGGGGCGGACTGACAACTCATGGGGCCCCCGGGCAATAGAAGATCATAGGGCCCCCTGTGTCCCCCACCCACCCCTACACAAAGCCCTACCTACCTAAATCATGCTTCACGCAGTAAGGCACACAGCAGGGCACAGGCACATCACAGGGTGCACAGCAGGGAACAACACAGTGTATGGGACACACAGTAGGGTACATCATAGGGCACACAGGAAAGCCCATCATGGGGCAAAGGGCACATCAGGGGGTACACAGCAGGGCACTGAGAACATCGAAGGGCATGGGGCACATCACAGGACACACAGCAGGGCACATGAGGTGGAACACAGCAAGGCACATAGGGTTTATTATTATGCTGTACACAGCAGGGCACACATTATAAAGCACAGCATGGTGCATCACAGGGGGCACACGGAACATCAGGGGGTACACAGCAGGGCATGCAGCACATCACAGGGCATGTGACACATAGTAGGGCACACAGCACATCAGGGAGTACACAGCAGGGCACAGGGCACATCACAGTGCATGGGACACACAGTAGGTCATATCACAGGGCACACAGTAGGGAACATCATGGGTCACAGGGCACACAGTAGGGCACATCGGGGAGTACACAGCACATCACAGGGCACACAGTAGGTCACATCAGGTGGTACACAGCAGGCCATTGGGCACATAGCAGGGCAAAGGACACATCATAGGGCATGTGGCACACAGTATGGCACAACTGGGGGAACGCAGTAGGGCAAATAGAATGGCACAAACCAAAACACAGGGCACACAGCAGAGCACTGGGATCCTCCAGACACAGGACAGTGTCTCTCAGAGCAGCTGTGATGGGAGAAGGCACAGGGGGACACTTTGGATGTTTGGAGGATAAGGGAGGAACAAGAGACTATCACCAAGGGGCCTCCTGCGGTCCTATTGGGGCTGAGCCCCCTATACCGGTACTCATCATGGTACCTCCAGAAAGGGATATACCTAGAGCATTTGGCACCCAGGGCGGACTCTATATCTGGCACCCCCTCACTTTAAAATGTAAACACACCCCACTGTGCCCCCTGCTTACCTCTGCACTCCCCAATATCTCATTGTCACTATTTTGTACCCCCTCTTCACAACTGGGCCCCTTTACATTACATAGCACCCTGCACCTCTGGATTCCTTTACATTACATAGCACCCTGCACCTATGGATTCCTTTACATTACACAGCACCCTGCACCTCTGGATTCCTTTAAATTACATAGCACCCTGCACCTCTGGATTCCTTTACATTACATAGCACCCTGCACCTATGGATTCCTTTACATTACACAGCACCCTGCACCTCTGGACCCCTTTAAATTACATAGCACCCTGCACCTCTGGACCCCTTTAAATTACATAGCACCCTGCATCTCTGGATTCCTTTACATTACATAGCACCCTGCACCTCTGGATTCCTTTACATTACATACCCCCCCCCCCCAGCATGCTGCACAGTCACCTCTCCCCCCAAATGTTACACAGTCACCTGACCCCCTGCATATTGGACAGTCTCCCCCACAGCTTTGGACCCCTTGCATATTGGACAGTCACCCCCCCCCCCCCCAGCATGCTGCACAGTCACCTCCCCCCCCAAATGTTAGAGTCACCTGACCCCCTGCATATTGAACAGTCTCCCCCACAGCTTTGGACCCCTTGCATATTGGACAGTCACCCCCCCCCCCCCCCAGCATGCTGCACAGTCACCTCTCCCCCCCAAATGTTACACAGTCACCTGACCCCCTGCATATTCAACAGTCTCCCCCACACCTTTGGACCTCTTGCATATTGGACAGTCACCCCCCCCCCCCCAGCATGCTGCACAGTCACCTCTCCCCCCAAATGTTACACAGTCACCTGACCCCCTGCATATTGGACAGTATCCCCCACAGCTTTGGACCCCTTGCATACTGGACAGTCACCCCCCCAGCATGCTGCACAGTCACCTCTCCCCCCCAAATGTTACACAGTCACCTGACCCCCTGCATATTGGACAGTATCCCCCACAGCTTTGGACCCCTTGCATACTGGACAGTCACCCCCCCAGCATGCTGCACAGTCACCTCTCCCCCCCAAATGTTACACAGTCACCTGACCCCCTGCATATTGACCAGTCTCCCCCACAGCTTTGGAATCCTTGCATATTGGACAGTCACCCCCCCCCCCCTACCTTACTCGCACAGCCAGAGAGAGACACACCAGCGATGAAGATAGGGCGGGAACTACTGAAGTTAACTTTTCATAACAATGCTAATGATTGGTTGCTAGGACCACCTAGCAACCAATCAACTGCTAGTTGACTCCAGGATTTCCCATCTTCTATTCAGGCTGCACCACTGTCTCTCTCTCTCCCTGCCGTGCTGTACCAGAGAGAGAGAGAGATCGTTTTTTTTTTTTTTTTTTTTTTTTATGCTGCTGCTGTCTGTGTCAGTGTGGTGGCGTGTTACATGGGTACAGTCCGCACCCAGCCCGAGCACCTTGTCACACTCGGAACCATCACCTAAACCCGCCTGAGCATTGCCCCTAGTGTGTTGCACCCGGGGGGCGGACCCAACTGCCTCCAGGAAAAACAGCACCTCACCCAATGCGCTGAATACTTCTCACAGGACGATGCTTCCCGCCGACCCCTCCTCACCTCTCGTCCGTCCCAGGTGATGTCATGTAAAAGCACCTGGGGTGGACAGGAGGGAAGGAGGAGCTGGCAAGGAGCAGCGCGCTGTGAGAAGAATTGTCACAGCCGCGTCCTGCTGAATCTGTGCGAGTTATGTATATTATGCAGAGGCTCTCACGGGCCCCCTAGCGGCACGGGCCCTCGGTCCATGCCCGAATGACCGAATGGTCAGTCCGCCCCTGCTTCTCTATGAGCCTCTTCCGCACATCATTGAAGGAACGACGTCGTCTCTGGGTTTCAGCTGAGAAGTCAGGGAACAGCATCACTCTCGCACTGTCAAATTTAAGCTCAGGGCGCTTCCGCGAGGCAGCCAAAATCATGTCTCGGTCCCTGTAGTTTAGGAACCTTACCAGGAACGGCCGGGGGAAGTTTCCCGGGGGACGCCTGCCCGCAGGGACCCGATGGGCACTCTCCACCACGTACGTTGGGGGGAGATCCTCCAGGCCCAGCAACTGCCTGAAGAACTGCTCCGCAAAGGAGGCAGTCTGCGCCCCCTCTGCTCCCTCAGGCAGGCCCACCACCCTCACGTTATTCCTCCTTTGCCTGTCCTCAGCATCTTCTGCTCTACTCTGCAGTGACTTCACCATTTCCTGCAGTTCTGCCAACTGAGTCCCCTGGGAATGGGACACATCTTCCACCCCAGAGATCCTCTCCTCTGCCTCTGTCAGCCTGCTCCTGATCTTATCCAGGTTGTGCGTTATCAGATTACATTCTGCTGCTAGGTGGTCTATGCTGACCGTCACCGCCGCTTTACTAGCATTAATGGCTTCTAGAATATGCCTCGTAATAGCCTCCTGTGCTGTCTCAGGAGCTGGGGAGACCACCAGAGATCGTTCAGGGCTTACCTGAATGATGATGTTCTTTTTGTAACGAAACATGTCGGGATGGACTACTGTTGTTCCTGCTACCCTTTTTCTATAAGCTCTATTGACCATTGCAAAATGTGAGTTTTTCTCTTTATAATAAATATCGATTTTTATTACGGAATTACGCTATGTACGCCTTGCCTTCTCTTTTTCATGCTTATCGGTTGGAGTACTGATATGCCCTCTGAGTGATCTGTTGAGAGTTGCTGCTTGCTGGGAAGTATTTTTGAATCAACTGTCTGAGGTTTGCCTTCATTGATACCGAATCGCATGACGTGTATGGTGTACCCGCTTCAGTATATCAACTTTAACAAAGCTTGATTGGCCTAGTGGGTATATGCCTGTCTAGGTCCAATCGGTCCGGTAAGCCCCTTGTCATAAGTGGTGGTGGATTTTTCACTTCTTTATGCACTGAATTTTGTGTATCTGTTTTTCTCAAAGAAACCGACTCACCGATATATTCAAAACATTTATGGACTTTTGAATACCATTCATTCACATGTGGTGTTGCATGATTTAATCTTTATTGTATTATCATTATTTGTGTCATTATTAGCGCTACACTTTTCCACACACACCTAAAGGTAGACTCTATAGCCCACATAGTAATGGATTGCCGCGATGTACTCCAAGAAAAGGATTTTACAGGTAAGCTGTTATAAAAAATCCTATTTTTTTGGCCTAAAAGCAAAATACTATGTGTGGCGGGAAAACTAACACTGCACATCACCCTGAACACACTATCCCCACTGTGAAACATGGTGGTGGCAGCATCATGTTGTGAGGATGCTTTTCTTCAGCAGCGACAGGGAAGCTGGTCAGAGTTGATGGGAAGATGGATGGAGCCAAATACAGGGCAATCTTAGAAGAAGATCTGTTAGAGTCTGCAAAAGACTTGAGACTAAGTTCACCTTCCAGCAGGACAACAACCCTAAATATACAGCCAGAGCTACAATGGAAGGGTTTAGATCAAAGCATATTCATGTGTTAGAGTGGCCCAGTCACGATCCAGACCTAAATCCAATTGAGAATCTGTGGCAAGACCTGAAAATTGCTGTTCACAGACGATCTCCATCCAATCTGACAGAGCTTGAGATATCTTGCAAAGAAGAATGGCAAAAATGTCCCTCTCTGGATGTGTAAAGCTTGTAGAGACATCCCCAAAAAGACTTGCAGCTCTAATTGCAGTGAAAGGTGATTCTACAAAGTATTGACTCAGGGGGGGCGCCATACAAATGTACACCACACTTTTCAGATATTTGAAAATAATTTTGCAAACCATTTATTATTTTCCTTCCACTTCGCAATTATGTGGCACGTTGTCTTGGCTTATCACATAAAATCCCAATATAATACATTTAAGTTTTTAGTTGTGACATTAAAAAATGTGGAAAATTTTGAGGGTATGAATACTTTTTCAAGACACTTTTTAAAGAATTAAAGGATAAGTTCACCTTTTCAAAAAGAAAAATGTGCATTACTGCAGGTAAAATTTTTTTTATGTTTTATATTTTTTATTCATGGAACCTGCAGAGCATTGCAACCGTGATCAGAAGATCAAGGTGCAAACTCTAGCTCCTGCAGACTGTCAGTACTTCCCATATAACATTGTATGTTCACTACTACTATACAGTACATAAGGGGCCAGATTCAGGTAGATGGGCGCTTCTTTACTTTGGAGTAACGTTTCTCATTTACGTTACTCCGTCGACACTTTCGGCGCAAGTACTGTTATTCACATAGCACTTGCGCGTAAACTTGCGCCAGAGTAACGATAATGCGCTGGCGTAACCCGACGCAAGTGGAAGTGGGTGTGATCATATGTAAATGATGGGTGGAGCCCAGCGCAGAGGCTTACGTTCAGCGCATCAACCACGGAGCATGCGCAGTGAGTGAGGCTCCACTCGCCCCCTTGTGCGCATGCTCACAACTTCCGTCGGCACCACTTCACGGAAAACGTCATCGCAATGCGTTCCGTTGGGCGTTTAAATGCGCCCGTAGATGCGCCATTCCGGCACTAAAGTATATCCTGTTCCCCCTCCCCGCAGTGAAGTTACTTTTGTTCTGAGATGGCTGCTCCCGTTCCCCGCAAACACACAGGAGAAAGCTGAACTCTAAAGGCCAGGAGCTGTCAGTCGTCATCTCGGCTATGGAGACCTATGATGTCTTCCTCCATGGCTGTAAAAGTTGACAGACAAGCATGGACAGAGGTGTTGTCCTGCAAGTGGGGGTGCTCAGCTAGCTCTTATTGTCGGTAACGCTGCTGTAGCGGCTCTCCTGCTGACCTGTGGCCGTCTGGAGTAAAGATAAACCAGCTATTTGTAGAAATAACTTTGCGACGGACGGACGACATATGCGCGGCGCGGCAGCGTATGGTGCTAATCCGTTCGCGAATCGGGAAATCTCCCTCATTTGCATATTTGCAGGGGAAATCAATAGGCGCGACTGATGCGCCAAGCGAAATTATGCGCTGACGAGACTCTGGCGTCGGAAAGTTAAGCCGATTGGAAATGGCCCGTTTTCTGTCGCATCTAGTTTGGTGGGTACGGCCACATAGATACGACGGCGCATATTCACAGTTACGCGGCGCATATCAAATTACTCCAGCGCAAGTCTTGCTGAATCTGGCAAAAGGTGTTTGGAAGTAGTTTATCCTGATATTCAGCATACAGTAGCTTTCCCTCCTAATAATAGATGTCAAATGGCGGCTATGGGTTTAATGACACTAACCCAATATTCCTTCCTTCTCCATGGTCCTACAGAATGTAGTAATGTGGCTGCTCTTTCTTGCTCACTCTTGAGATGGACTAAGGACTAAGGAATGTGTATTGTACTAAGGAATGTGTATTGTACATAGAGCAGTGCACATGACTGCAATTAACATGCACTGCTCATACCAAACAAACGGAAGAGAGGGGGAAAAGGAGAGACTTGTGAGCTCATAGACAAGGAGGAAGATCCTGCCTCTCCACCCCTCCTCCCTTTCTCTGGCGCAGTGCTTCTCAATTATTTTCTGTCATGCCCCCCCTAGGAAGAAGAAAACATTTTGCGCCCCCACGCGACTGTAAATAATATAATTTGTCTATACAATTGTTATAAGTACACCTCTGCATAACACTGTATCCACATATCCCCCCACACAGTATTGCCCTTCTTCACATATTCCCCCCACACACAGTATTGCCCTTCTTCACATATCCCCCCCACACAGTATTGCCCTTCTTCACATATCCCCCCCACACAGTATTGCCCTTCTTCACATATCCCCCCCCACACACAGTATTGCCCTTCTTCACATATCCCCCCCACACAGTATTACCCGTCACATATCCCCCCACACATTATTGCCCCATCACATATCCCCCCACACAGTATTGCCCCCTTTACATGACCCACATCACATATCCCCCCACACAGTATTGCCCCCTTTACATGACCCCCATCACATATCCCCCCACACAGTATTGCCCCCCTTTACATGACCCACATCACATATCCCCCCACGCAGTATTGCCCCATCACATAACCCCCCACACAGTATTGCCCCCTTTACATGACCCCCATCACATATCCCCCCCACACAGTATTGCCCCATCACACATCCCCCCACACAGTATTGCCCCATCACATATCCCTCCCACACAGTATTGCCCCATCACATATCCCCCCCACACAGTATTGCCATATCACATATCCCCCCACACAGTATTGCCCCATCACATATCCCCCCACACAGTATTGTCCCATCACATACTCCCCTCACACAGTATTGTCCCATCACATATCCCCCTTACAGTATTGTCCCATCACATATCCCCCTTACAGTATTGTCCCATCACATATCCCCCCACACAGTATTGCCCCATCACATATCCCCCCACACAGTATTGCCCCATCACATATCCCCCCACACAGTATTGCCCCATCACATATCCCCCCACACAGTATTGCCCCATCACATATCCCCCCCACACAGTATTGCCCCCTTTACATGACCCCATCACATGACCCCATCACATACCCCCCCCACAAAGTATTGCCCCATTTACATGACCCCCATCACATATCCTGCACACAGTTTTGCCCCCTTTTCCCCCCCATAACCCCCTTTTCCCCCCACAGCACAGCCTCTACTCCTCGTCCTTAACATTTCCATATATTTTTCCTTCCTTCCCTCTCCACTCCTACCTGTAACTTTTCAACGCGGAGAGCAGGAGGCGGGACATTCGTCAAATGAAGCCGCAGCAGCACTGGGGCGGGGCGGGGAGACTTTTGGGCGAACTGGTGATTGGCTGCTAGGACCGCCTCCTAGCAGCCAATCACCTGCCGTCCAACATGACAGGCTGCTACCTCTCTGGTCCTGCCTCCCGCTCCTCTAACTAGCGGAGGAGGCTGGGGACAGAAGCGGATACTAAATGGCGCGATCGCCATGGTTCGGAACGAGCCCCCCTTTATGGAGCCTCGGTCCCCCCTGGGGGGGCGCGCCCCACTATTTGAGAAGCACTACTCTGGCGGAATAGGGCAATATAGTTTTTTTTTGTAAGTGTTTTTTTTTTTATTGAAAGTCCTCCCTGCCTTCCCATGCACATTACTCGCCCTAGGCGAATGACACACACACTGCCCGTGGTGCCTCCCAGGATATGTACATCACATATTCCAGAAGCCATAGGCTTTCATTGAAGAGCTGGAAGAGAGGGCGGGCTTATTGACACATCATCGAGAGGCCAGCCCACCAAACCTGGAAGAGCCAGCGGGTCTCTTGATGAAGTCAGATAAAACATGGCAGTGCAGGGATGATCATGGCGGGTCAACGCTGGATACACTGGATGGGTGAGTATCTGAAATGTGCAGATACCACCATCACGTAACGTGGGGATCAGCCCCCTCGGCTCTTATGCAGTTGAGAATAGAGGGAATGTGATCTCATATGAAAAATGGGGGGATTGTATTTATAATGTTTTTTTATATCTATACTCCAATGTTTTGCCTTTAATTTCTTTTCAATTCTTTTTTTATTGGTTCAAAAAAGGAAATAACAGTACAATATTGCATAGATCAGTTCAAGTGCTTACAGATTATAGCATTAATCCATGCGGAACCAATGAGTTTCAGCAATTACAAGTAGCAGGCATATTAAAACATTTAAGGTATTAATCATAGGGTCACAGAGACCCCCACCATAGGTTATCAGGTAGTAGGGAAGCACGTCCTACCTCTAAATGTGGACGTCACCCCCCCACCCCGAACCCCCGGGCAGGGATCCACACGCGCCCCAAAACAAAAGAAACTTAAGTGGCATGTCACTACCACACAAATCAACAGATTCAGATACATAGTCAATTAAGTCGTGAAACAAAATGTTATCCTCCCTGTATTCCGGTTTTAAAGATATTAAGCACCGGAGAAATGAACCAGGGTTATATTAGCAAATAATAAGACTATAGAGACAAATTATAAGAACAACAAAACGAAAAGGTAAATGAGTAAAGAAAGGAGGGAAAACAAATCAGAGAGAAAAAAAAAAAAAAGGGTAGAGGGGGAGGAGGAGGGGTAGGAGGGGGACACCTGAGGGTAGACAAGTATTTGGAAGGCTATTTATCGTTGTAATGTGAGATAGGTTTACTATTATGTTATATTTTACTTTTTATTTTCCATTCATTTTTATTGTTTTCCAGCCTAGCTGTCAGTATAAACAATTCAGTAAATAGATTACTGGATTATAGGACAATACCAGGATCAAAGAATAAGATTTAGTCTTGGAATCTTGACGTCCAAGGATCCCATTGGTCGCAAAATTTAGCGATCGAGTGAGATTGGCGAGCAAAGTGTTTTTCAAATGAATGCTGTTCCTTTACCCGCTGTATGACCTCGCTGACATTGGGGACTAAATTGGATTTCCACTTAGATGTGATCGTGAGCCTAGCAGCTATAAGAATATGACTCGTAATACTCCTGAGTTGTACTGGGATATTCTGAATGTTGAGAAAGAGGAGAGCTAAGTGGGGGGACGGTTTAGTAAAAAAACCTGTCACTGATGAGATCAATTTAAACACTTCATGCCAGAAGCTACGTATACATTTGCAGTCCCATAAGATATGAAATATGTTCCCTCTCGATCCGCACAGTCTCCAACATGCGCTGGACTCCGAGGGGAAGATCATAGACAACCTCACAGGGGTCAGGTAAGATCTGTGGAGCGTCTTTAACATCATATCCCAGTGGTTGGAGCAATGAGAAAATCTATAGCAATTTGTTATTGCTAGTTTCCATTCCTCTGGCGTATGCACCGACCCCAAATCTCTTTCCCAGTTAAGCATGCTGGAAGTCTTTTTAAAGTTAATATTGTTTTGCAATGTATTGTAGAACCATGCTATGCCTTTTGGCTTATTATAGTTGGATTGAAAGTATGTCCATACTTCATTACGTAACGAGTAAGTTATCTTCGGGTATTTAGTGTGAAAATAGTGAAGTTGTGTTTTAGAGAACTGATGGGAAACCGGTTTTTTTTCAAGCAGATCATTGTACGTAAGAATGTTATCTTCCAGCCATCTATCAATGCACATGTTGGGAATCAAGAATTCAAACACCTGTAGGTTGGATAGGGTGAATTTTGTCAGCAAATCCGGGGGCACTAGGAGATGAGTTTTTTTCCACGCAGCGAGCGTTGCTGCTATAGAGGGGAACGTTGGACATACTAATGGTGCCTCTACCAGGTGGGCTAGGAGAAGGGACGGTAGATCTCTGTTGGACACCACCGACCTCTCTATATGAACCCAAAGTTTAGGAGAGTGGGGATCAAACCAGGCTTTCGTCTGGTCTAGAATCGCCGCCCAGTAATAGTTTCTTATATTCGGGAATCCCGCCCCTCCATTTTTCCTATGTTTCTGGATAATAATATACGGGAGTTTAGACATTTTTTGATTCCATACAAATTGCCTAAAGAGTTTATCTACAAGGGTAAAGAAGGATTCGGGTAAGCAGATAGGAATAGTTCTGAAAAAGTAGAGCAGTTTAGGGAGTATTACCATTTTCAACGCTGCAATCTTTCCAAGCCATGAAAGCTCATAGGAGGCTATATGTTGAAGATCAGTTTTGATCGTATGGATCAGGGTAGGGAAGTTGGCTTCATATGTTAACGAGGAGGGATAGGACAACCGGATACCGAGATAAGATATTGCTTTTGACATCCACTGGAATTTGTATTTACCCCTCAAAATGTCCATTTGTCTTTGGGACACGTTGATAGGCAACAAGCATGACTTTACTACATTTAATTTATAATATGAAACATTGCTATATTTCTCTAATACTCTAAACACACCCTCCAGGGAAGAAGCCGGTTTGGTAAGTGTCAGTACTACGTCATCGGCAAAGAGGCCGATTTTATGTACCATTCTCCCCACCTTTATACCCGATATATTGACATCAGTCCTGATGGCCTCCGCCAAGGGTTCCATCATTAGCGTGAAAATGATAGGAGAAAGTGGACACCCCTGACGGGTACCATTTGTGATGCTGAATTTGTCAGAGAGAGCATTCGATGTAAAGACCCTCGCTGAAGGTGTAGAATATAAGGCTAGGATTGCCGACAAGATTCGGTCCTGGAGGCCAAATTTCTGCAATGTGGCCCGTAAATAGCCCCAGTGGACCCTATCGAAGGCCTTTTCAGCATCGAGTGCCAAAATGACCGCGGGGATTTTTTTGGTCTCAGCTATATGAAGTAGGTCAAACAGCCTCCTAGTGCCGTCAGGAGCCTGCCGTCCTTTAACAAATCCCACTTGGTCCGCTTTGACCAAGGAGGGGGTTATATTTGCCAGTCTATTAGCCAGTATTTTTGCATAGACCTTGAGGTCCGTGTTAAGAAGAGAGATTGGTCTAAAGTTTTGAGGTGAGTCCGGCTTCTTCCCTGGTTTGGGCAACGTTACAATTATGGCTTGAAGCATCTCTTCTGGGAAGAAGGCTGAGGATGAGGCACTATCGAACAATCTTTCCATGTAAGGGACCAATGTTTGGGAGAACATTCTAAAGTACTCTGCTGTAAAGCCATCAGCTCCAGGGGATTTATTTTTGGGTAGAGATTTGATGGTATCCAATATCTCCTTATTGGAGATCTGAGAGTTCAAAGCACTCAGCTCCTCATCTTTTAACGATGGGAGTGATACTGATTCTAGAAACGAGTCGATAGAGTGAGCGGTGGGTTGAGGGGTGTCACTGTCTAATCGAAGGTTATATAAGTCTCGATAATATTTCATAAAAGCATTAGCTATTTTATTGGGGTGGTGTTCTAACACATTAGTATGGGGGTCTCTAATGGACGTCAAGTTCATTTTTCGTTGCTTCTTAGATATGTAGTTAGCTAAAAGTTTGCCTGCTTTGTTCCCATGTACATAGAACTGGGCCTTGAGCCTCCTTAAACTATTTTGGTGAATGGATAGAAGTGCCAAACGAACTTCTTGCCTGCACTCAAATAGGTCAGATTCTATTTTAGGAGATGTAGCCTTCTTGTGAAGGTTTTCTAGGGATTTGAGCTTGTTGAGAAGATTGTTCAATAGTGCTCCCCTCCTTTTTTTCTCCCGGGCTGCAGCTTGGATAAGCAGACCTCTGCTAAAAGCCTTATGAGAACACCACAATGTAGATATATTAACATCAGGAGTATCATTAATCACAAAAAATTCAGTCAGTTGTTTAGTAATCTGTGAAACAACAGTAGGATTCGCCAGTAGATCAATATTATTCCTCCAAAGGTATGTAGGGGGGACATCGGGGGTACTTTTTAATACTAAAGATATCGGGGCGTGGTCTGACCACGTGATAGTGTGAATCTTAGCCGATTCAGTTCTATGTAACAGTATACGATCCGTGAGAAAATAGTCAATCCTGGAGTATAGGCGATGGGGGGCAGAGTAGTAGGTATAGTCCCTTTCAGTGGAGTTGAGGCACCGCCAGGGATCATAAAGGTCATGTTCCATCAGCAGGGGTTGCAGTTCTTTCCTGGAGGACGGGGAACTGTTAGAGCTGTCTAAGTGTTTGTCCATGATACAATTAAAGTCTCCGCATATTAGTAAAGATCCCTTTTTCATTTTGTTAACCTTTTTCATGAGGGACTTAATGTAGGAAATCGGTCTTTGGTTAGGTGCATACAGGTTTACTAAAGTGTAAGTGGAATTGTTCAATTCGCATACCAGAATAATAAACCTGCCGTTCGGGTCACTAAACTCTTCATGCAATTGGAAGGTAACAGAGTGTTTAATTGCGATCAGTACACCTCGCTTTTTAACCGGGGCCGTTGCTTGAAAGATATGGGGAAAGGCTTTGTGGGTGCATTTTGGTTGTTTTGCAGTCATAAAGTGAGTTTCCTGTGCACACAGGATATCCCCCTTAAGTTTGATAGTATCCCTCCACATAGAGCTCCTCTTGAATGGGCTATTAAGCCCATGTACATTCATGGATATGACCGATAAAGACATATTGTGTTGGGGAGACGTGATGCAGTATGTGTAGTGGCTGCCAGAATTACCAGTTGCAGTACCAAAAAGTTACCTGTAGGTGGTGCTGACGGAGTGAAGACGAATGCCCAGATGTCATCAGCAGAGGGGAATGCTGCATAAACATGATGTAGAGGCAATGCAATGCAGGTAGGCATAGGATTGAGATCGTCAGGTGTCGTGACAGGAAGGAAAAAAAAAACTGGGGAAAAAAGGGAAAATACACAAAAGAAAAAAGAGGTCAAAGGTACCAAGAAACATATAAAAATGTGACAACTGTCACGCAGTGCGAGCATTCCTCGCTGGTCTTTATGGGGGGGTATGAACTCCGAAAGAACCAGAAAAAAAAAAAAAAAAAAAATGAACTGTAAATGCAAACCAGCCTCATGATGAGGATAAAACTTAAGTGGCCCTGACAGAATAATCATGAGATGGGTCAAGCCTTGCTCCACTCAGGAGACAACCTAGCAGCTGAGGCTTTGGGCATAGCAGCTTGAGCTTCTTCTGGAAGAAGGTTCCATTTTTTAGCCAGCTCCATTCCTTCCTCAATGTTCCTGATGGCGTATGTGCGGTTATCTCTAGTTATCAACAGCTTAGTGGGGAAACCCCACGAGTATGTGATCTTGTTGTTCTGGAGTAATTTAGTAATCGATGTCAGATTTTTGCGCGCCATCATGGTGTGCTGAGACAAGTCAGAGTAAATTGAAATGTCTGAGTACGGAGCAGGCAAAGGGTGGTTTTTCCTCGAGAAGCGCATTAAGTCGTCTTTAATATGAAAAAAGTGGATACGCGCTATGACGTCCCTGGGGACTTTTTCAGGGAGAAATTTAGGCTTAGGAAGGCGATGCGCCCTGTCTACAATGATCTCAATGCCCGGGGCATCAGGCAAGATGGCCGCTATAAAGTCCTGTACATAATGTCTCAGGTCCGATGGCGGGATTGATTCCTCCACCCCACGCAGTTTAATATTGTTCCTTCTGGACCTGTCCTCGAGGTCCGCTAACTTTTCTCGCATTGCCTGAATGTCCCCTTCAGCTTCACCATGTGCATCCACTAAATCATTATGTGCTTCAATAACATCACCCATTTTGTCCTCCACGTGGCTGATCCTGTCCCCAATGACTGATACCTCGCGTTGTAATTGCGATACGCATTGTATCATGTCCTTGTGTAAGGACCCCCTGAGGGTCACCAGCATATCCCTCATGACTGTATCACTAAGTGGGGCCCCTGAAGTCGGGAACTCGTGGATCTGTTCCACAAAGTCTCTAGTGCTGTTTTGGGAGTTACAGGGTTCTTCCTGCTCACCTGCATATCTGTGTCCTTCTGATCTCCGCTGCGCTGATTTCTGTGGGCTGCATGTAGGAGACGAGGTTGGCGTGGATCTCCCGCTTCCCTCTTCATTCCGTTGTGATGCTTTGCCTCCCAGTAATTGGATCGGGCTATGCTGGAGCCCTCCTCCGGACGAGCCGCGCCGCAAGTCCGAGGTCCCGGCGCCATCTTGTGGCCCTGGCGTGCTCGCCGCGGGATAGAAGTCGGTCAGTTTTTTGGGTCTTTTGTCCGTTTTTCGTTTCCCCATCTTATCCTCTTGTCGCCCGGGATTGCTTCCCAGGGAGTAGGAGTACAATAGGGCTGGTTAGGTAGCTAGGAGTCGCTAGATGCCGGTTCTTTCCTCGGAGCTCCTGTCTCACACAGCCATCCGCTCCGGCTGCTGGCCACGCCCCCTTGCCTTTAATTTCTATTTTAAACTGAATGGGTTGTGTAACGGTTACCACCGCTTACGACCTTCCATCCAACCACGACAAGCTTATCCGACACACCAACAACCAGGCAGACATGATCCATTCCATTTCCCAGAATAAACGAGACTGCGCTCCGTTCTCTAGTTTCCAAAATGTATGAATGACTTTATTGGTTCTTAGCTTGCTTATATACAGTACAGCATAATACAGTTCATCACAGGACAATGTAATCTCCACCCCCCTTCACACCATGGGGGGCTTCAATCACACTCTAAAAGGCATTCAGGTAAGCTAATCATGTAGACCGGTCGGCCCCGCATCTTCAATAGTGTTCAATTAACCTTTAATAATAACACAGACATCTACTTGAATAAGTTATCTAGGCAGCTTTATCACACAATGGCAGTGAGAGTGGGTGTCTTTACATTGAATAGCCAACACCTTAGGATATTTCAATAGTCTATTATACAAAAGGTATGACTCACTGGCTGACCTGGTCATGTCATCATGACTCCTTGTGATATCTCAGTCCTGCAATATGAATTATTATTAATGTCCCATCTCATGTAATATGAATTATGATTCACTATTAGCCACCCTACACCCAAAAGGGCACAGGGTGGATTTCGACCCAAGAGTTTTTGGTGCTGCTGGCACAAGAGTATCTCTCATCCTTCCAACGTCTCTGGGTGTCACGGGCCATTCTGTTACATCTCTCCCCTTTCGGTGGGAGACGGACACAGGAGGGAACCCCAAACGGGTTGACTCCGAAGTCCGTCAGTAGTTCCAGTCCTTCAATGCTGTTATCCATACTGTACCCCGAATAAATGGCTCCAAACTGAGCATTATTCCCCCCGCCAACCTCTGCCTCTCTCAGAGAACACGCCTGCCGCTGGGGAGAAGGCAGGGTGGCTGGGCTCAGTCCATCATGCTGTTGGGGGTCTGGAGCAACTGCCCCCCCTTCCTGGGGTATACCAGTGGAGACTGAAGTCCCATCCACTGGTGCTTGGTGAAAAAACCCCGGTGCTTGCAAAGCAGACATCCTCCTGTCCCAGTCCTGTACCATTTTCTGGGGTTGTGCCAGTGGAGACTGAAGTCCCATCCACTACTCCAGGAACCCCCTCTTCTGTTAGTGAGGAGCAGAGGCCTATGACACTCTGCTCTGTTGCCAGCTCTTCCGCTGGGTTGCTGTGAGTGGAGACCACAGTCCCATCCACTACCACAGTGTATTGCAGGACTGAGATATCACAAGGAGTCATGATGACATGACCAGGTCAGCCAGTGAGTCATACCTTTTGTATAATAGACTATTGAAATATCCTAAGGTGTTGGCTATTCAATGTAAAGACACCCACTCTCACTGCCACTGCCACAAGTTCCTTCTTTTGGTTTGGCTTTATCTGGTGTAAAATGAAATTTTACATCGAATTTCAGTCGCATCCTAATGTCTTGCATACAAACGGTCACACAAATGTTGTCGGAAATTGCGAATGTCAAGAAGGCGGTGTACAACACTACGACGAGCTAAGAAAAATGAAGTTCAATGATTCCGAGAATGCGTCAAATTGATTCCGAGCATGCATAGGATTTTTGTGCGTTGAATTGTGTACACACGGTCAGAATTTCCAAAAACAACTTTTGTTGTCGGAACAATTGAGAACCAGCTCTCAAACATTTGTTGTCTGAAACGTATTGAGATTCGGCACTGCTTCGCTTTAACTGACAATTGCGCGGTCGTGCGACGTGGCTCCCAAACAAAATTGACGTCCTTTTTTTCCCAGAAATAGAGCTTTCTTTTGGTGGTATTTGATCACCTCTGCGGTTTTTATTTTTTTGCGCTATAAACAAAATAGAGCGACAATTTTGAAAAAAAATCTATATTTTTACCTTTTGCTATAATAAATATCCCCAAAAAAGATATAAAAAATGTTTTCCCTCAGTTTGGGTGGATACGTATTCTCCTACATATTTTTGGTAAAAATGTTGATTGGTTTGTGCAAAATTTATAGTGTTTACAAAATAGGGGATGATTTTATTGCATTTTTATTAATCTTTTTTTTTCTAGTAATGGCAGAGATCTGCGTTTTTTATAGTGGCTGTGACATTATGGCGGACACATTGGACACTTTTGACACTATTTTGGGACCATTGTAATTTTTACAGCTAACAGTGCTATAAAAATGCACTGGTTACTGTAAAAATGACACTGGCAGTTAAGGGATTAACCAGGAGGGGGCACTGTAGGGGTCAAGTGTGCCCTAAGGGAGTGTTCTTACTGTAGGGGGGTGTGGCTGTGCATGTAAAATCACTGATTGTCGTTCCCTATGACAGGGAACAGACAATCAGTGACAGCTACACTACGAAACACAGGGACAGGTTTGTTTACACACACCTCTCCCCGTTCTTCCTCTCTGTGACCTGAACTGTGGCGATCCGGTCCGCTGTTTCTGCGGGGACGGTCACGGAGAAGAGGACCAGGCGCTTGCGACCCATGGCTGGGATCTTAAAGGGGACGTACATGTACGCCCTTGTGCCCAGCCGTGCCATTTTTACAACGTATATCGTCGTGCGGCGGTCCTCAATCGGTCAAAAGTGTTTGTTACCCCAACTTTTCATATCCGTAATACTTGCACCATGTACTTGTATAAAAAAGTAACCTGTTCTCTTTGTATTGCTTCCTTTGTGTAAAATCCCTGGTGTTCCTGCCCCTCCCTCTGTTTCCCAATAAAAACCACACTAAGCTGGAGAACACCGTGGTCAGCTCTGTAGCTATGCTGAAAGCTCTGCCTGGAAACTCTTCTATGATCAGACTTGTCCTGAGACCCATCTGCACTGCCTTTCACTGGAAAGCTCAGTTTGCTGCTGTTTCTCCTCTCCCAGAGCTCTTATGCAGCTGAGAACAGAGGGAATGTGATCTCTTATAGAAAAAAAAGGGGGGGAAATTGTAATTATAATGTTTTTCATATCTATACACAAATGTTTTGCCTTTTATTTATTTTTTAAACTGACAGGGTTGTTTTACAAGGTGATCATTTACAACCACTGTAAGTAGCTCAGTAGACATTTATATGGATGATCTACGTATACACAGACATTTACTGTTCTAAAATTAATATTCCCTTTTCAGTTTTTTCCTCAGTTTTTCTGTCAACTTTCCCTAAAGACCAGGATAATCTGTGCATTGGTTGTAGCAGTAGTTGTAGCGGTGATAGTGATCGTGCCCATCATCGTAACATTCCATAAAGAAGGTAATTTAATTATAAATGTTACAACCATTGTATTGATGTCTATTCTTCTACATTATTGGCCATTACCTGATTACAATCTCACGCTCCTATCTATGTGGGTGACATTGACACAGCTGACAGACAGCTGTCAGGGGAAACCAGTGATTGGTGATTATCACTATTGGGGGGGGATTTACTAAAACTGGAGCCCCCCTGTCGCCAGTGTTGTTCAACATTTATCTTCGTCCTCGTGCTTTATCACTCATACGCAGACGATACGCAACTGTATTTCCGCATTTGCAATAAAAAGGATCACCACCTCAATCTAGAGACTTGTCTCTCTCTGATAGAGGACTGGATGACAAAGAGTTATCTTAAACTCAACGTAGCGAAAACTGAACTTCTCCTGTTTCACGCCAAGCGTAAGAATCTACCTGTAACAACTTGGAGTCCCCCACCCATTCTAGGGAAAATCATCACCCCCTGCGCCAAAGTCAAAAGTCTCGGGGTCATTTTTGACTCCTACATGACAATGGACGCACAAATAGGGTCAGTTGTCAGCGGATCTCACCATCTGCTGCGCCTACTACGCAGACTTATGCCTTTTATTCCCAAGGAAGACATAGCGGTCATGGTGGGAGCAATTGTGAACTCCAGATTGGACTATGCAAATGCCCTTTACCTCGGACTCCCTAAGTACCAAATCGCTCGTCTACAAGTCGTTCAAAATACGGCCGCTAGACTTGTGACTGGGAAAAAACCCTGGGAATCAATCTCACCTTCACTGAGAGCCCTTCACTGGCTGCCAGTAAAAGACAGAATCACTTTTAAAGCACTCTGTCTAATGCATAGATGTATCCATGGGAATGCTCCCCATTATCTATGCGAAAAAATAAAAGCTCATAACCCCAATCGCGTCCTGCGATCCACTAATCAAAATCTACTCCAGATACCGAAAGCCAACTACAGGTCCAAAGGAGATAGAAGATTCGCGGTCCAGGGTCCCAGACTATGGAACGCTTTACCAACCAGTATTCGGTTGGAAGAGAACCACTTAGCCTTCAGGAGAAAGATCAAGACTCATCTCTTTTGATACCAAAGGAGACAGGAACAACAAGCGCCCAGAGGCGATTTAGTTTGCATGTGCCGCGCTATATAAGTTTTCATTCATTCATTCACTCTGAATCTAGTGCAGCTGTGCATGGTAACCAATCAGCTTCTAACTTAAGCTTTAACCATAAAACCTGGAAGCTGATTGGTTTCTGTGAGGGCTGTTACTGATTTTTGTGTTCGATTATTATTTTTTTTTTTTTTATTGGTTTTTATTGGTCTTATTAGTATTCTCAGATATGTCTTGTGTTTTCACTAGCTGTAAGCCATAATCATCAAAATTAAAATAAATAAATTAGGGCTGTTACTGATCAAAATTTTTGTGTTCAATTAATCCGTTTTTTTTTAATCGATTAATCGACTAATTTCGATTAATTATAACGCACATACAGATCCAACTACTTTTAGCTGATCTCCTTGCAGGCTGATTCCCAGTGCAGCCCCCAACCATGGGAAAAATGGATAGCAGGATACAAAAAACACACAAAGGCAGCGCTTTCGATGGGAATAGCATTAAAACTTTTATAGTCTTCAAGTAGGTAACAAAATAAACATTGCACTGGAGATAAAATCGATGTAGCTACATAAACTGTAAAAATGGTGCGAGTAATTCCAAACGGTAGCAAAAGCATTCATAAAAACATGTAGCCAAGTAAGATACTGGTAACAAAATGTGTACAACGATACCACTGCTGAATTCAGATGAGGAGAGGTTAACATCAGTCCGTCGGCATGTAGATGTCCCATGAAGGGAACTATCACAACTCCCAGTGGATGGCTGTAGAATCCCAGATTAATAGAGAGAAGTGATAGAGGGAAGTGTAACAGCCCTTGCGTGTGGCAGATAGTAAGGTCCCGCCGGCATGCAGATATGAAGACACAGCAAAGGAGCCCTTCAGATGGACATGGCAAGCCCCGCCGGTGTCCGTGACTTCACTGGATCTCCGACGGAACTCCCTGAAGGCCCGGGAGCCAGCGGAGAGGTGAGTACCAATCAAGGGAATTTTGATCAATCAAAAAAATTAAAGATTAATCGATGAATTAATAGTTAATTTCCACAGCCCTAGTTTATGTGCAGAGCTGCACCAGATTTTGCACTCTTTAGTTTTAGTAAATCTCACCCATTGTCTTTCATTTGCGTATGACCCAGAGTTCAGGGGTGCACTACATACAGAGTGCAGAGTTCAGGGGTGGGCTACATACAGAGTGAAGAGGTCAGGGGTGTGCTATGTACAGAGTTCAGGGGTGCTCTACGTACAGAGTGCAGAGTTCAGGGGTGCTCTACGTACAGAGTGCAGAGTTCAGGGGTGGGCTACATACAGAGTGAAGAGGTCAGGGGTGTGCTATGTACAGAGTTCAGGGGTGCTCTACGTACAGAGTGCAGAGTTCAGGGGTGCTCTACATACAGAGTGCAGAGTTCAGGGGTGCTCTACGTACAGAGTGCAGAGTTCAGGGGTGCTCTACGTACAGAGTGCAGAGTTCAGGGGTGCTCTACGTACAGAGTGCAGAGTTCAGGGGTGCGCTACGTACAGAGTGCAGAGTTCAGGGGTGCGCTATGTACAGAGTGCAGAGTTCAGGAGTGCGCTATGTACAGAGTTCAGAGTTCAGGAGTGTGCTACGTACAGAGTGCAGAGTTTAGGGTTGCGCTACATACAGAGTGCAGAGTTTAGGGTTGCGCTACGTACAGAGTGCAGAGTTTAGGGTTGCGCTACGTACAGAGTGCAGAGTTTAGGGTTGCGCTACGTACAGAGTGCAGAGTTTAGGGTTGCGCTACGTACAGAGTGCAGAGTTTAGGGTTGCGCTACGTACAGAGTGCAGAGTTTAGGGTTGCGCTACGTACAGAGTGCAGAGTTTAGGGTTGCGCTACGTACAGAGTGCAGAGTTTAGGGTTGCTCTACGTACAGAGTGCAGAGTTCAGGGGTGCTCTACGTACAGAGTGCAGAGTTTAGGGTTGCGCTACGTACAGAGTGCAGACTTTAGGGTTGCGCTACGTACAGAGTGCAGAGTTTAGGGTTGCGCTACGTACAGAGTGCAGTGTTTAGGGTTGCGCTACGTACAGAGTGCAGTGTTTAGGGTTGCTCTACGTACAGAGTGCAGAGTTCAGGGGTGCTCTACGTACAGAGTGCAGAGTTCAGGGGTGCTCTACGTACAGAGTGCAGGGTTCAGGGATGCGCTACATACAGAGTGCAGAGTTTAGGGTTGCGCTACGTACAGAGTGCAGAGTTTAGGGTTGCGCTACGTACAGAGTGCAGAGTTTAGGGTTGCGCTACGTACAGAGTGCAGAGTTTAGGGTTGCGCTACGTACAGAGTGCAGAGTTTAGGGTTTCTCTACGTACAGAGTGCAGAGTTTAGGGTTGCGCTATGTACAGAGTGCAGAGTTTAGGGTTGCGCTACGTACAGAGTGCAGAGTTTAGGGTTGCGCTACGTACAGAGTGCAGAGTTTAGGGTTGTGCTACGTACAGAGTGCAGAGTTTAGGGTTGCGCTACGTACAGAGTGCAGGGGTGCACTATGTACGGAGTGCAGAGTTCAGGAGTGTGCTATGTACAGAGTGCAGAGTTCAGGAGTATGCTATGTACAGAGTGCAGAGTTCAGGAGTGTGCTATGTACAGAGTGCAGAGTTTAGGGTTGCGCTACGTACAGAGTGCAGAGTTTAGGGTTGCGCTACGTACAGAGTGCAGAGTTCAGGAGTGTGCTATGTACAGAGTGCAGAGTTTAGGGGTGCGCTATGTACAGAGTGCAGGGTTTAGGGTTGCGCTATGTACAGAGTGCAGAGTTTAGAATACCATAGTGTGAATAAGCCCCAAGATATCACAGCTATAAATTGCACTTTATTTTCTTCCTTAGACAAAGGTGGAGCCGCAGCAAATGGAAAAGGGGAGCTGGATTCCAGGACAAGTCAAGTAATGTTAATTTGTTTTGTTGATTTATTTAATCTCATATTGAGATGAGGTATAATCAATCGTACAGTGTTAGAGAAAAACTTGAAATGCAATAATGTATACCCAATATAGGGGTCCATACAACAATGAGGTAAGTGTAAACATCTCAGTTAATTTATCTAAAAAGTAGAAGAGAAGGGAGGACCAACAATGGAAGATAAAGCCTGGACTGGTAACACCATGATGACTGCATAATGCCGAGTGGGCTTAAAGGCCAGCCACCATGCCCATATCTTGGTGAAAGATGATTGGGTATCACGAAGTGCCTGTAACCAGGCACTTGTAAAGGTAAAAAAAATTCCCTTCCTTTACCTTAGTGCAGTCCTCCTTCACTTACCTCATCCTTCCATTTTAAATTAAATGTCCTTTTTTCTTCTGAGAAATGCTCACTTCCTGTTCTTCTGTCTGTAACTCCACGCAGTAATGCAAGGCTTTCTCCCTGGTGTGGAGTGTCGTGCTCGCCCCCTCCCTTGGACTACAGGAGAGTCAGGACACCCACTAACACACAGAGAGAAGAACAGAAAGTGAGGATTTCTCAAAAAGGTAAAGGAAGCTATTTAGGAACAAAAAATTGTACCTTTACAACCCCTTTAATCCATTCCAGGAGAATGCTTGTAATCCAAAGCACTCGCATATCAAAGCGAGTTTTCCCATAGAAGTCAATGAAAACAAAGATAATTCGTTCCGCATTGACTACCGTCCAGCCTCTCGGGTACGAATTGTCCTTCGATGAGCAGATAGGCCTCTCCTGTGACACCAGCCTCGTGCTTGGTGTCCTTCAGACAGGTTCTCCATCAACCAGCTTCCTCCACTTTGGACGGATAGCACAGGACCACTGGTAAATCTGTAGACTCAGTCTGCTTACTGAGCCTAGGAGGTAGATTGTCTCTTATGGAGGTGGGGGCTAGGGCAGATTGCAAGAGGCCTTTTAGGCCTACCCAAGAGTTCCCTGTGTGAGGCTGCTTCCCTGGAGGTTTCCCAGGAGAGGTGTACCTATGGAAGAGGTGACTACAGAGTGTACAGTCCTGTGAGTACTAATGACTCTGGACAGAGGAGAGACTATAAAGGGAGATAGCTGCAGAGGAGCTTCATATGCTTTCACATGTGACTACTGTGGACCGTCCACCAAATGTGATTGACTGCACACTCTGAAATGTATGTCCTTGTGATGTGACTGTTATGCCATTTCTTGATTTCCACCACCAAGTGCAGCAAAACTACTTTTATGTGTGGACATTCCATCCTTTAGTATATGAAGGTCAATAGCTGGAAATTTTGTGTGGAGGCCTCTGGCATGGAGTGGGGCAAAACAGATGACAGAGGGGTTTGGCCTCAGCAGGAGGGACAGTGTTCTAGCAGGAAAGGAGCAGGGGGATGGGCTTGTGCTGTTAGTGCCAAATACAGCCAACCACCATGCCCCTCTTACATACTATTTTTTCAGTACACTCAGGTCCAGTCATGTGACCACCCCATGTCAGTCAGCAGCAGCAGCTTCAGGGACAGTAGGAGCAACGGATGAGCCATGGAAGCCTATGGATGGTGTTACCAGTTCAGGCTTTATCTTCCATTGTTGGTCCTCCCTTCTCTCCCCTGCAGCCTCCTAACACTAAGATAGGGGGAGCTGTATCTTGTAACTGGACTGGTTAGGTTAAGCCATTCTGTGAGTGCGTGAAAATTTAAAGTGTGACATATTTGGTATCTATTTGCCTGGCATAACACCATATTTTACCCAAAAAACGGGTATTATATTGTGTATGTGTGCATTAAAATGCATTAAAGTGTATTTTTGTCATTTGTGTGGGAAATACTGCTGTGCAAATACCGCGTTGCATTAATAATTGCAAAAACCTACCATTTTATTTTCTAGAGCCTCTTCTGAAAAGAATAATAAGTTTGGGGGCTTCCCCCTTGAGGACTGGATCTCGTACTGGATCAGTCAGTCAGTCAGTTAATCAGGCAGCGGATTAGCAGCAGGAGCCCCCATCGGCACTCGCTCCTAGGAGTAGGAGCGTGCTGCTTTAGCTCCAGGCAGGCGTAGGCAGCAGGCAGGCAGGGTCTCCCCCAGTCCATCCAGCCTCAGCTTCTACCGTATCTCCTACCTGCATCTGGATCCGGATCTCCTTCAGCCTCCCCAGGTAGGCCCTACCTTCCATCACCTCCCCTGGAACCGATTGGCGGCCGTCCTTATCAGGATAAGCCGCCGAATCGACTGAACGCTGGGGTCTCCTTCCCTCTCCTTACCCCACATTACCACCCACCTGTCAATGTAACCTTCCCCTCGGAGCCTCTCCGCGATTCCCCGTCTTTTCCCCTGAACCGCTCCAGCCGTCACTGATTCGCGGCCGCCGCATCTTAGGAAAGGCCGCGGCTTCATCCGCGGCCTAGTGGCGCGCCGCATTTTCGGCCAAATCTCCGGTAGTAGCCCCCAGGAGCTCATCCCCAGCCCCTGTAGGTACTCATCCACCCCTGGCCTCAACAACCAGCCCACCCCCCAGGCTCACCAATCCACCCAGCTGGCTACACACCAGCCTGGGTCCCATGCCCTGCTCCTGGTCGGCGGCCACCTTGGTACACCCAGCAGCAGTGTCAGCAGTGTCAGCTTCCCCCCCCCCCCACCCCCCCTGTCACAACTTAATAGCACTTGATCCAGGGGTTCGCCCGATCGCCTTTCAGGGATCAGGAAGGAATTTTTTCCCCTACCAAATGCAAATTGGCATAGCATGGTTAGGGGTTTTTTGCCTTCCTCTGGACCAAGCCGGGAGGATTCACTGAATCCTCTCTTCATCGCCACCAAAAGGAACGACTTTTCCCCCGGTGAATGGCGACCATGGCTGATCTGCGGTACTCCGCAGAAACCATTTGGAATTTGAGGCGTTTCGCCGCAATACTGCCAGCCATCACCAAAAAGACCCTAAGAATTGAGCACCTTTTGAGGATCGATCGACGATCAACCGTCAAAAATTTTAGCCGTTTACCCCAACCTAAGCGCATTTCATGTGCTCTGATCAACACAAGATCGGCAATAAAACACCGACTTGAAATCCATGATTTCATTCTACAACACGACCTAGACTGCCTCTTCATTACAGAGAGCTGGCTCACAGCCGACTGTAACACCATTCCAGGAGAATTGGTGCCAGAAAACTACCGTATTATAACGGAAAACAGAATAGGGCAAAGAGGAGGAGGACTGGCGGTGATCCATAAGACGCGTCTTGCGATCACAAAACCAAGCCTCCATAACCCTCTTCCGTTCATGGAAACCCTTACTCTTCAACTGCAAGTAAACGGCCAGGAGACCATCCGGATTCTACTCTGCTATAGGCCACCTGGCCCCAAGTCGCAGCTGCTCCCATCTTTGACGGACTTTGTCTCCACTTATACCCTGAATAGCAAACACCTTTTGCTGCTCGGGGACTTCAACCTTTGGGCCAACTCCCCGCAAGACCCCATTGCCGACGCCTGCATCGACCACCTGGAAGGATTAGGGCTTCAGCAACTAGTATGTGGGCCCACACATGCTTCAGGTCATACGCTCGATCTTATTTTCAGACAAGATCTGGAAATAAAAATCTTGGAAAATGAACCATTGCCATGGACAGATCACCATGCAATTAAATTCATTATTTCCGAATTTCCCCCCTTAACAAAAACATCAAATCCAGTGACAACACACTGGACCAGATGTCAGAAGAAGCTCCACTCGGAACTCTTCAAAGCCACGTTAGGGGAAAAAATAAACACAATTCAGCCGCACCAAACAGCGGAAGAAACACTAGAGGCCATAAACACAGCACTATTGCAGTCAGCTGACTTGATAGCGCCGAAACGAAAGACCCAGATCAGGAAAAATAACTCCGGCTGGTTCAACAACCAGCTGGCGTTACTGAAGCAAGAGCGTAGAAGGGCAGAAGCAGCCTGGAAAAGAAGCTCCTCAGATGAGAACCTCGCGATTTACAAGGCAATTACCAGAAAATACTACAAGCAAATCTTCGAAGCCAAGAAAAACTATTTTTCTGAGGCTATCAACGGTGCCCTAAATCGCCCCCGCGAACTCTTCAAGCTGGTCACTCAGACCATGAATCCAGGCAATCCGGCAAAGCATTCAGCGGAACAATTGCTTTCCCAGCCCCCCCCCGTAGTCATTTACACAGCACCGGCAACAATTCACCACAGTTTGGTGAGTTCACGCTGGAACCCATCTCCATTCAGACCACTAAAAGTATCATCGGCACTCTGCGCAACAGCACTGCGCCAAATGATATTATCCCCACCAAACTGCTGAAGGAATGTGCCGACATCCTAGCACCTCCTGTCACGCAGCTTATTAACCAATCCTTCAGGGAGGGCAAAATGCCCTCCCAGTTGAAGGAGGGCTTCATTCAACCCATCTTGAAGAAAGCCACCCTGGATCCTAAGGATCCACTCAACTGGCGCCCCATAACAGGCCTAAATGTTCTCTCCAAGGTAATGGAGAAAGCAGTGGTACAGCAGCTGCAACAGCATCTAGATACCCACAACTTACTCGACCCATTGCAATCAGGATTTCGTCCCGGACACGGGACGGAAACAGCATTGCTTAAGATATGGGACGACGTTCTTGAGGCCGCAGACGAAGGAGAATCTTCTCTTCTGGTTCTGCTGGACCTAAGCGCAGCCTTTGATACAGTTGATCACAAGCTGTTATTGACTCGGCTGGCTAAAATAGCCAAAGTCGCAGAAAGCGATCTATCTTGGTTCTCCTCTTTTTTGGAAAACCGATCGCAAATAGTCAAGCTAGGACCATTCACTTCGGAACAACGCACATTATCGTGCGGGGTCCCTCAGGGATCTCCCCTGTCGCCGATGTTATTCAACATCTATCTGTGTCCTCTTTTTGAAATCATCAGCAGCCAAAAACTGCTATATCACTCTTACGCAGACGACACGCAACTGTACTTCCGCATTTGCAATAAAAAGGATCACCACCTCGATCTAGAGACATGCCTCTCTTTGATAGAGGACTGGATGACAAAGAGTTATCTCAAACTCAACGGAGCGAAAACAGAACTTCTTCTGTTTCACGCCAAGCGTAGGAATCAATCGATAACAACCTGGATCCCCCCGCCCATTCTGGGCAAAGTCATCACCCCTAGCGCCAAAGTCAAAAGTCTTGGGGTCATCTTTGACTCCGACATGACAATGAACGCACAAATAGGGGCAGTAGTCAGCGGATCTCACTATCTGCTGCGCCTACTACGCAGACTCACGCCTTTTATTCCCAAGAAAGACATAGCGGTCGTGGTGGGAGCGATTGTAAACTCCAGATTGGACTATGCAAATGCCCTTTACCTCGGACTCCCCAAGTACCAAATCGCTCGTCTTCAAGTCGTTCAAAATACGGCCGCCAGACTTGTGACTGGGAAAAAACCCTGGGAATCAATCTCACCTTCGTTGAGATCCCTTCACTGGCTACCAGTCAAAGACAGAATCACCTTTAAAGCACTCTGTCTAAGGCATAGATGTATCCATGGGAATGCTCCCCATTATCTATGCGAAAAATTAAAAATTTACAATCCCAATCGTATTCTACGATCCAACAATCAAAATCGGCTTCAGATTCCGAAAGCCAGATACAAGTCCAAAGGAGACAGGAGATTCGCTGTCCAAGGTCCCAGACTATGGAACGCCTTACCAGTCAGCATTAGACTGGAGGAGAACTACTTAGTCTTCAGGAGAAAGATTAAGACTCATCTCTTTTGATCTCAAAGGAGACAGGAACAACAAGCGCCCAGAGGCGATTTACTTCGCATGTGCTGCGCTATACAAGTTCTTCATTCATTCATTCATTCATTCAAGTAATTTCCTAGCCCAAAAAAAGCAGATTTTTACAGATAAGCAAAAAGTGCCAGAAAGGCATGGTCTTCACACTTGTGTTTTTATTTTAAGTAAGCATAACTTTTTTTGTATTGCATATATTTGAATTCTGTTTTTTTTTTATTATTGAATTCCACAAATTATTTTTATATTGACATATATACATTTGCATATGCACACACAATCGGAAATTCCAACAAGAAAATTCAGATGTGAGCTTTTGGAAATTTCGACCGTGTGTATGCTCCATCTGACTTTTGCTGTCGGAATTTCCACCAACAAAAGATTGAGAGCAGGTTCTCTATGGCCTCGTACACACGATCGGACATATCCGATGAAAACGGTCCGCGGACCATTTCCATCGGATATGTCCGATCGGGAGTTTGATCCGATGGCGTGTACACACCATCGGATCAAATTCCCCGCCGCCGGACGGCGCGGTGACGTGGCGGTGACGCGGCGGTGACGTTGACGCCGCCACGTCACCGCTACGTCACCGCACCAGGAAGTAAAACACTTCCGCGCATGCGCCGAATACATTCGGCGGCGGCGCGGCGGCGGTGCGGGACGACATGTCTGCTGGTAAGTGTACTAACCAGCAGACATGTCGGGCGGACAGATTCCCACCGGATAGATTTCAAAGCTTGCTTTGAAATCTGTCGGGTGGAGAAATCTGTCCGCTAGCCCATACACACGAGCGGAGATGTCTGCTGAAACGGTCCATCGGAGGCCTATTGTGTACGAGGCCTATTTTTCGAAAATTCTGTTCGTCTGTATGCAATTCTGACATGCAAAAAAACATGCATTCTCAGAATCAAGCAGAAGAGCCGAACTGCCTATTGAACTTCATTGATCTTGGCTCGTCGTACATCTTGTACGCCGCCGCGTTCTTGAGGGTCGAAACTTCAGACAAGATTTGTGTGACCATGTGTATGCAACACAAGTATGAGCCAACATTCCGTCAGAAAAAATTCACTGAATTTCCGATCGTGTGTACAGGACATAAGACTGCAAATTTGCAAATTTTCTATTTATATAATACGGAAGGAATAAATTAGAATGTCTATATGTTGCCTAACATGGTGCCTGACATTCTTTTTTCTCACCCATGTGTAGGTGTTGCCATCTGAAATTCCAGGAACCGGCGTGACCTCCACAAGCACAACTAGTAAGTCTCTGCTTTATATACACATGGATAGTGGCTGATTAAAACTGGGTACAAAGATACTAAGAGTTTAGATAAGAAGAAGTCTAGAAAGATAAGAGTTACTTCAAGGAGTCTATTTATTAAAAAAAAAATCTCCTGTATTATGTCTATTATGTTTATTTCCTATAAAGGTCAGTGCTATCTAGTGACCATAATGCAGGATTTTCCTGACTGAGGCATTTCAGGACAATACGCCATTATGGCCACTGGATGGTGCTTGCTGTCATAGGAAATAAACTTGTTAGACGCATTATGCCCTGTACACTCGATCGGTTCATCTGATGAAAACAGCCTGATGGATTTTTTCATCAGATATCCAATGAAGCTGACTTTCATCAGTCTTGCCTACACACCATCAGTTAAAAAAACCATTGGGTCAGAATGCGGTGACGTAAAACACAACGACGTGCTGGGAAAAATTAAGTTCAATGCTTTGGAGCATGCGTCGACTTGATTCTGAGCATGCGTTGATTTTTAACTGATGGATTTCCCCACAGACGATCGTTTTTTTTTCTATCGGTTTTGTAACCATCAGATAATTTTAAAACAAGTTCCTAGTTTTTTCACCGATGGATAAAAAAACGATGGGCCCACACATGATCGGTTCATCAGACGAACCAATCGTGTGTATGCGGCATTAGAGGAATTCTTTGTGACAGCTGTGCGAATGCTGAGATATTCACACAGCAATTGTTTTTATAAACGGAGTGTGCTGTACATTAGTCTGATACTGTACATATATATATATATATATAATCCAAAGAGATATTGTCTCTGTCTCTTTCTTTTTTCTTTTACATTTATTATTATTTAGTACACATTGTTATTTTTTTGTCCCAAACATAATAAGAGCATGAATTAAAAAACAATCTCTCATTATGCATAAGAATGAGACACAGTTGTCCTCTGATTAGTTGTGTCACCTTTGCACACATGACACCATTTCTTTTACAGTAGGTTATGGGAACGGTGACCACGCCAACTGTGGTCCGGTGTTCATTAATGAGAAGTCAAGGATCTTCAATGACAGTGAGAGTTACTGCAAAATGAGCAATGGCAGGCTCCTCCAAGAAAGAAAGCGCTCCCCTCCCCTTTAGTTGTCCCTTATTTAGAGTGCCTGTCCCTCTTCTGGAATCAAATCCATTTGTCCCTCATTCCAAAAGGTTCCTCTTTTAGACCTGAAATAAATATACTGTCAATATAGTGTAGTGTTTCAGTCAAGGGAAAGAGGTGAAAGAGGTGCTGTGTAATGTAAAGGGGTCCAGGGTGCTCTGTAATGTAAAGGGGTCCAGAGGTGCAGGGTTCTGTGTAATGTAAAGGGGTCCAGTGGTGCAGGGTGCTGTGTAATGTAAAGGGGTCCAGTGGTGCAGGGGGCTGTGTAATGTACAGGGGGCAAGTGATGCAGGGTGCTGTGTAATGTAAAGGGGGCCAGTGATACAGGGTGCTGTGTAATGTACAGGGGGCCAGTGATGCAGGGTGCTGTGTAATGTACAGGGGGCCAGTGATGCAGGATGCTGTGTAATGTAAAGGGGGCCAGTGATGCAGGGTGCTGTGTAATGTAAAGGGGGCCAGTGGTGCAGGGTGCTGTGTAATGTAAAGGGGGCCAGTGATGCAGGGTGCTGTGTAATGTAAAGGGGGCCAGTGGTGAAGGGTGCTGTGTAATGTAAAGGGGGCCAGTGGTGCAGGGTGCTGTGTAATGTAAAGGGGGCCAGTGATGCAGGGTGCTGTGTAATGTAAAGGGGACCAGTGATGCAGGGTGCTGTGTAATGTAAAGGGGTCCAGAGGTGCAGGGTGCTGTGTAATGTAAAGGGGGCCAGTGGTGCAGGGTGCTGTGTAATGTAAAGGGGGCCAGTGATGCAGGGTGCTGTGTAATGTAAAGGGGGCCAGTGGTGAAGGGTGCTGTGTAATGTAAAGGGGGCCAGTGGTGCAGGGTGCTGTGTAATGTAAAGGGGACCAGTGATGCAGGGTGCTGTGTAATGTAAAGGGGTCCAGAGGTGCAGGGTGCTGTGTAATGTAAAGGGGGCCAGTGATACAGGGTGCTGTGTAATGTAAAGGGGGCCAGTGATGCAGGGTGCTGTGTAATGTAAAGGGGTCCAGAGGTGCAGTTGTGGAGAGGGGGTACACAGTAGTGACAAAGAGATATTGAAAGATGCAGGGGGCACAGTGGGGTGTTTTTACATTTTAACGTGGGGGGGCGCCTTTAACCCCCGCTAGCGGTCGAAGAAAGGGTAAAATGCGACTGTGTATCGCATCTGCCGAAGCACCCCCCCCCCCCTGAAAAAAAATTCAACGGATGCCCATGAATCCCCTAGACTACAGCCAATGAATCTATCCACTTCCATCACAAGCCCAGTATTTAAATATAATACCTTGGAAAAACACAAGCGTAGTTACTAGTTCCTTATACAGTAAGTCACTTTATGGATGTTTTAACATAAGGTTAAGGATAAACAACGCATATACAGTAAAGAGGCTTATATGGCCAAAGTGGACCCAGCAGTGTCTATATATTCCCAATATGGAACCATCAGTGACATTTTTGATGCTTTTCGGTTGACTCTAGTATTAGAATATCAGATTTTTGCTGGTTGGCCATCTGCATTTTCCTATATAATACAGTAAAACCTTGGTTTGAGAGCATTTTGTAAGACAAGCTCATTTTCTTTATAAATTTTGACTTGATATACAAGCGATGTCTTGATATAATTGATATATATTGATTAGCGTCATGTCACAACTGAGTATATAAAACAGAACAGAGGAGCCTTTAAGGCCGCGTACACATGATCAGACCGGTCCGATGAAACTGGATTTAAGGCCAGTTTTATCGGACCAAATTGATGGTGTGTACGGCCCATCGGACCGTTGTCCATCGGACTAAAGTTTTAAAACTTGCTTTAAAATCGCATGCTCAGAATCAAGTCGTTGTGTTCTACGTCACCGCGTTCTGGTCTGATGGGATTTTGGTCTGATGGTGTGTACGCACATCAGACTATTAGGCCACTTCAGCGGTGACTCAATGAAAACAGTCCGTCGGACCATTCTGATCGTGTGTACGCGGCCTAAGTGTAGCAATATGGTTCCTTTTAATGAAGGTACAACATTTAGCAACATATTGCTACACTTATGCCGCGTACACACGATCACTTTTTGTGATGTAAAAAAACGTTGTTTTATCTCACAAAACAAAACAACGTTTTTCAAACTTCATTTTAAAAAAACGACGTTGCCTACACACCATTGTTTTCTGAAAATGCTCTTGCAAAGCGCGGTTACGTACACCACGTTAGACGGCACTCTGTTCCATTGAAGCTCCCGTCTCATAACTTGCTTCTGAGCATGCGCGGGTTTAAAAACGTTGTTTTACCCACACAAGATCATTTTTGGTGAAACAAAAGACGACATTCTGAAAAACGACATAAAAAATTCAAGCATGTTCAAATTTTTTTTGGTCGTTTTTCAGAAGACATAAAACGACGTTTTGCCCACACACGATTATTTTAAATGACGTTTTTTAAATCGTTGTTTTATTTCATCACAAAAAACGACCGTGTGTACGCGGCATTAGAGGCTCCTCTCCTTTTATAATCTGGAGCTCCTGCTGAATTTTGCTTCTAATCCCCTTGTGGAGGCTGCCATTTGTGGATGGACATTTTATGCTTACACAACTTATCGCATTGCTATAATCTTTATATATGGACTCAGTGGCGGCTGGTGCTCAATTTTTGGGGGTGCACAAACAAACTGAAAAAAATAAAAAACATCAAGCACAGCCACTGTGCCCATCAAACGCAGCTACTGTACCCATAAATTGCCGCCACTGTGCCATCAAACGCATCTACTGTGCCCAATCAATTGCCGCCATTGTGCCCAATCAGTTTCCGCCACTGTGCCCAATCAATTGCCGCCAGTGTGCCCCATCAATTGCCGCCAGTGTGCCCCATCAATTGCCTCCAGTGTGCCCCATCAATTGCCTCCAGTGTGCCCCATCAATTGCTGCCAGTGTGCCCCATCCATTGCTGCCAGTGTGCCCCATCAATTGTCGCCTGTGTGTCCCCCCCCCACGCTCGGCTTTACCTGTCTCAGCGCTATCCTCCACCCTCCGAGTCCTCTTCCCGTCATCTCTGCCTTGATTGGATGTCTGATAGGCATCCAATCACAGCGCCTATCTCTTCAGCCAATCAGCTGACAGGGTAACCAGACCTGAGCACCTGATTGGCTGAGAGGCAGCTGTTTACCAATTTGGAAGCCTATTAGAGCCTATTAAGGTTTGTGGTCCAGGATGCTAGGACAGTCAAAATTAGAAACTGCGCCTCCCCCCCCCCCCTTCACAGTTGCGGAATGACCGTCGCCTGCATACCAGAAGCAGTCCAGCCGCTTTAGGGGGGCGCTAGACTAGTTTGCCTCTCAACCCAGTCCGCCCCATAAGACTGGCAATACACCAACAGGAGCTCTTTCCGTGCTGCCCCCCTGCAAAGTGCTGCCCTAGGCCTGGGCCTTGTTGGCCTAGGCCAGGATACAGCATTGATCTCCACCATGTGATGTGTCTGGGAAGTGCATTTTTCTTACACTGTAAAACGCATCAAAGATGCACTGGAACACACATATTTTAGGTTTAAGAAAAAAAAGGGAGGGGGGAAGGCACTGGACTGCATCGAAGACACACTGGAATGCATCAAAAATGTGCATACAAAGAAGCATCTGGAACACATCCGGACTGCATTTCTATGGTGTGAACTGGCCCTTAAGGCTAAAACATATGAGAACATTTCAGAAAGAAAAAAAAATTGTTATCTGCTATATCTTTGATGTCACCAAACTAAATGAATTCATTGTCATTAATATATTTTAATGTTTTTCCAGACTGTTGGCCCCTGTATTCCAGAGAGGGAAGATTTTTGGGCCAAGAAAGGTGACGACAGGTAATTTCTAATACCGTTCTAACTAATAATACACACTGTTATGTTTCTATAATGCATGTGGATTTTTAAAAGGCAAACCCACCCAATACCAGGTGTTCGGCTCATCCTTAGTGGAAACCACCTATATAGGCAACAGCAGGTATGAAGACCTAGGAAGTTGGTGCAGGAAAGGGTCTGGAATGGTTATTTTGGGGGAACCCCACGTCATTTAAAAAAAAAAATGATGTGGGGTTCCCCTTGATATCCTTACCAGACCTGAAAGACCTGGTAATTGAATTTGGGGGGACCCCCACGCTTTATTTTTTATTTTTATGAATGACTTTTCTCTGTATCCCCTGGGGCAGGACCCGGGTCCCCAAACACTTTTTAGGACAATAACTTGCATATTAGCCTTTAAAATTAGCACTTTTGGTTTCTCCCATAGACTTTAACAGGGTGTTCCACGGCTTTTCGAATTTGCCGCGAACACCCCAGATTGTTCGCTGTTCGCCGAACAGGCAATGTCCACGTCGAACATGAGTTTGACTCAAACTCGAAGCTCATCCCTAGTTCCCACCATCCCTATGTTGAGTCCCCTGGTCTACACACCTATTGGACCAATGAAGGGTTTGCACCAACTCTGTGCTGGGTTTCTAGGTCTATATACCTACTATGTCCATTATGAGGGGTTCCCACCTTCCCTGTGCTGAGTTCCCAGGACAGTATACAGGCTGTGCCCATTTTGAGGGGTTCCCACCATCCCTGTGCTGCGTTCCTGGGTCTGCAAACCTGATGTGCGAATTCTGTGATGTTCCCACCATCCCTGCAGCCTCCGTATGATTTAAGTGCATTTTTGACACAATTTGCATTTTCTGTGCTTTATTTTGGGCAAATTTGTTGTTGAGCAAATAAAAAAAATGCAAATCACATACAAAAACATGGTAAAAACACACTACATGCTGTTCTGCAGCTTCTCTAAAGAATTCTATTGAACCAAAAAAGTTAAATTTTGCATTAAAAAAAGTCCCCGACCCTTTCCAATGACAGAGGCACAAAAATGCATTGATATAAACGTGTTCCATAGGAACCCATGTTAAAAATAATGTCCTGCGTTTAGCAAAAAGCACAGAAAATGCATATGTGCGAATCCAGCCTTATGCTCGATTCACATCTAAGCATGTTGCTTTTGAGCGTTTCTGCAGTGCTTGCCGCATTTTTCGACACATGTTTTTACCGCATTTAACGGTCAACACCCTTTTACGATTTCCATTCCACCAACCCAAGACAGCTTATCCGACACTCCGACAATCCAGCAGGCACGACCCATTCCATTTCCTAGAATAACAAGACACACAGCTCTGTTACTGGTTCCAAAATGAATGAATGAATACTTTTAATGGTAAAACTCAGTCTGAATGTAAAAAAAAACAAGAAAAAAAAAAAGGAGGGTCTAGTATGGTTTCGGAGGGGGGCGTGGGGTCCCCCAAAATCCATACCAGATCCGAGCATGCAGCACGGCAGGTCAGAAAAGGGAGGGGACGAGCGAGCACCCCCCTCCTGAACAATCCCAGGCCGCATGCCCTCAACATGGGGGGATGGATGCTTTGGGGCAGGGGGTGTTTTGCACCCCCCCACCCCAAAGCACCTTGCCCCCATGTTGATGGAGACAAGGGCCTCTTCCCGACAACCCTTGTCCGGTGTTTGTCGGGGTCTGCAGGCGGGGGCTTATCAGGTTCTGGAAGCCCCCTTTAACAAGAGGGGCCCCATATCCCAGCCCCCCTATGTGAATGAATGGGCAGGGGTACAATGTACCCCATACTCACTTAAAAAAAGTAGTGTTAAAAATACAGTAGACAGTATTTGACAAGTCTTTTATTAAAAATCTTCTTCTCTGCTTCCTCCGGTCTTCTCCTGCATCTTCATCCTCCAGTCTTCTCCTTCTTCCCTTGCTTCTTCTTCGGCTCTTCTGTCTTCTTTGTCCAGTGTTCCTCTTCCTCTGACGCCGCTCCCGCCGACGACCCTCCTGCGGTGCTGTGTCCCGCTGATCAGTCGGCACACAGATGTCCTGCATGTTTGTTAAATAATGACGGGGGTGTGGCAATATGATTAGGTCACCTGGAGGCCACGCTTCCTTGTGACATCACTGGCCCATCTTGCCCGGGCAGTGAGGACACAAGAAGGCATGGCCTACGGATGGGGGCAAGTTGCTTTGAGGTGGTGGCGCAAATCTTGAAAAAAACAGCGTGGGGTCTCCCCCAGGTCCATACCAGACCCTTATACGAGCATGCAACCCGGCAGGTCAGGAAAGGGGGCCCCCCCTCCTGAACTATCATACCAAGCCGCATGCCCTCAATATGTGCCCCCCCACCCCAAAGCATCTTGCCCCAAAATTGATGGGGACAAGGGCCTCTTCCTGACAACCCTTGCCCGGTGGTTGTTGGGGTCTGTGGGTGGGGGCTTATCAGAATCTGGAATCCCCCTTTAACAAGGGGGCCCCCAGATGCTGGCCCCCCACCATATGTGAATGAGTATGGGGTCCATTGTACCCCTACCCATTCATCAAAAAAAATTGTGTAGTGTTAAAAAATACAATAGACAGTTTTTGACAAGTCTTTTATTAAAGATATCTTCTTCTTCTTCTTTGCTTCTTCCTCCGGTCTTCCTCCATCTTCTCCCACATCTTTATCCCCCGGTCTTCTCCTTCTCCCCCTGCTTCTTCTTCTTTCTTCTGTCTTCTTTGTCCGGTGTTCTTCTTCCTCTGTCGCTGCTCCCGCCAACGTCCCTCTTCCGAAGCTGTGTCCTGCTGATCTGTCGGCGCAGATGTCCTGCATTTCTTAGATAACTAAGGGGGTGGGGCCATTTGTCTATGTCATATGGAGGTCCCACCCCCTTGTGACATCACCGCCCGGGGTATGATGGGTCCATGGCGTCTGAAGAGGGGTGGGCCTCCAGATGACGTAATCTGATTGCCACAAGCCCCATCGTTATTTAAGAGACACTTGACATTGGCATAGACAGATCAGCAGGAGGTAGCATCGGAGGAGGGATGTCGGAACACTCCCCTCCTTTCTGCTCCTCAGAGGATGTCCTTTCCTCTGCTCCTCCTCTTTTGTCACATGTCTGACCGTTTCAATATCCCCGGTGGAACCTATGAAAGTGTAGTACTGTATGTGAATACGCATGCACAATGCACAATTTGGCAGAAAGTGTTAATATTTTTTTTGTTGTAACATAATTAGTGATATTGAAGAAATTAAGAACTCTCCTGGGGTGGAACTGTATAATGCAATGCATGTCATAATCATTATGTTCACTATCGTTCTGTTCATTCGTTACCTGCAATAAAGACCGGTTACTGCTGTTCTCTCTCTCCACATGCAGGGTGACTGGTCTGGTCTCCGCCCCTTCCTGTGGTTCCCCCGAGGGCAGCCTGAAGTGGGTGGAGCCTGGCAGGCCCCTCCCACTGAACAGACTACATACAGCACAGTAGTGTCATTTCTATTTTTACAGAAGAATATCTAGGCTTGTAGAGTCATGTGGTGCCCACAAAGAGCTTTTGTGACAATTGAAGAATTTATATAATTAAATTAGTTTTTGTTCCCAGAGCTTTAACAGAACAGGTAATATAACAGTCTCTTTGTATCTTTGGCTTCATGCAGTGATCCTGGCTTTTGTTACATCTATAACACTGAACACAAATTTGTTAGGCTGGACTGTACTACTGGAAGAAGATGTATATGTGTGAAGGATCCAAACACCACTAAAAAAAACGAAGAGACATGAATTTATTTCTGTTTTTTTTTATTATTTTGTAAAATATCTTTGTAAATAAAAACGTAATATAACTAAATAAAAACGTAATATAACTAAATAAAAACATAATATAACTATTAGGACTCTGCTGTTTTGTTTGTCCTGTGTTGGATATTTTTGTTGTTAAAAATTCCTTAAGTTTAAAGTAATTATTATTGATTATTTTTAATCCTTATGCAGCTAGCATTATTACATAGATAGGAAGGTATATTATATTGACTTGTTTTAACCTTCTTCTTTTTTTTAACCACTGCAGCCCCGGAAGAATTTACCCCCTTCCCGACCAGAGCACTTTTTGCGATTCAGGACTGCGTCGCTTTAACTGACAATTGCGCAGTCTTGCGACGTGGCTCCCAAACAAAATTTCCTTCATTGGTGGTATTTGATCACCTCTGTGTTTTTTATTTGTTGCGCTATAAACAAAAATAGAGCGACAATTTTGAAAAAAAAAGCAATATTGTTTACAAAAATATTTAAAAAAAAATTATTTTTTCCCTCAGTTTAGGCTGATACGTATTCTTCTACATATTTTTTGGAAACAAAATCACAATAAGCATTTATTGATTGGTTTGTGCAAAAGTTATAGGGCCAGATTCAGAGAGCGATTACACCTGCACAACAGGAGATGCGCGGCGTAAGTCTAAATGTGCGCGTGCGTTTCAATGCTCGGCATTCCCAAAACGAGATACGCAAGAAATCTACTTTTTTTTGTCCAGCGTAATTTCGATAGACTGGCGCATCCGTCCACGCAAAACTGTGCTAGACACACCATTGATTTGCTATTCAAATATGCTAATGAGGGAGTTACGGGGATCACAAAAAACCGTTGTTGCTGCGCAGGCTACGCGCTGTGCGCAACAGCAAAATGTCCTGTCTAAAATTAGACCCTATAAAAGCTGGTCTAAAATTTGAAAAATCGTCTACATGTCAGATAAAGCAAGACCGTTAGTGAGGAGCAGAGCAGTCACACGTGTTGCACACCAATCTGTAGGCCAACATGCCAGGGGCATCCTCGCTCATAGCTATACTACTGACTTTAGAGGAGCAAAGAAGGAGGAGGGCACGGAGGATGGCACGGGAGAGGATATACCGCACACGCATAGACATCTTTGGCATGAGTGATTCTGAGGTGTATCGCATCTTCAGATTCACCCCTCATGCCATCCAGGAATTAACCACAGCCCTGCAGGAGGACATCACCAGCCCAACACACCGCTCACATGCAGTGCAGCCACTGGTCAAGGTCCTGGCAACACTCCATTTCCTGGCCAGTGGCTCTTTTCAAAGAACAAGTGGAGTGGTGGCTGGGATGTCACAATCCTCCATGAGCAGATGTGTGCACCAGGTTGTCCCAGCAATCCTCAGACGCATGGCCAACCAAATCATCAAACCCACCACTGAGGACCTGCGGCTGAAGGCAATGACAGATTTCTACAGAATTGCCAGATTCCCACGCACCGTGGGGGCCATTGATTGCACACATGTGGCAATCCAGCCCCCCCATGAGACAGAGATCATGTACCGCAATTGGAAGCATTGGCATTCCATCAACGTACAGGTGATAGTCGATGCCCAAGGCCTCATATGGCACGTCCGTGCCAAACACCCCGGATCCAGCCATGACAGCTACATATACAATCAAAGCCCCATCCGAATGGAATTCGATCAGAATGTGTATGGGGACACCTGGCTGGTTGGTGAGTGACATGGGTGGCAGGCATGACTGTACCCCCCCATGATGCACACATCACAAGGGGCACATGCATGACTAACAGCCTCCTGTCTTTCCCCTTACAGGTGACTCTGCATATCCACTGGGACCCCATCTCATGACTCCTATCCGGAACCCCCAAACCCCAGGAGAGGAAAGATACAATGAAGCCCACGCCCAAACACGTTCAGTGGTGGAGTGCACCTTTGACCTCCTGAAGTCACGTTTCCGATGCCTGGATAAGTCTGGGGGTACCCTGTTGTATTCCCCCAACTTCGTGTGCCAGATCATCGGTGCCTGTTGCCTGCTGCACAACTTTGCAGTAAGAAAGGGCCTGCAGATTGACCTACGTGATGACCTGACCCCCCAACCAGACAATCACCCCCTAACAGAGGATACCCCGTCTTCTGAGGGAAGAGCAGCCAGGAGACAGCTCACATTGGGCATCTTTGCACGTTAAACACACACATTAATCATGGCACAATGAGAATGCATGCATGCACACCACTGTGGTCCCTAGCACACACACCCCACATCCTCATCAAATTGGATTAGCACCAGTCCACCATGCAGGACTTGTGAGCAGCAACGCCACGCCAAGGCTCCAATTATGTCACTGTACATTCATACACCATTCACACGGACCTGGGGATCACTTCTCCCTGGTCCTGGGGAACCGTTCTCCACCAAAATTGAGGGTGACACCCCTTTTCCGGCAGGAATGTCACCCCCACATTCAAACAGCATTCACAACACAAAAAAAAAAATGACCAGCAAAATCAAAAATTTGCCAGCAAAAAAAAAAGGGGAAAAACAAATTATCGCCCTTGACATGAGCCACGCCTGGGGCGCCCCCGGCCACGGCTCCTCAGGGGAGACTCGTGGGGAGGGGGAAAACTGGGGAAGGAGGAGCAGCCCCTGGTCTCTGCCCACCTGGCGGCCTGCCCTCCAAGGCCACGGCAATTCTGTCCAGGGCAGCACCTAGTGTTGCTGTGTTGGCCTGGATAGCCTGGGTGAGGGCCCTCACATCCTGCCCAACGCTTGCTGATGTAGTCTGCAGGTCGTTAAGGCAGTTTGTAAAAGCCCAGGAGTGGCAGTCCAGGTTCCCAAGCGTATCCTTGATGAAGGACAGGCTCTCCTCCATCCGCACCAATGTCTGGCTGACCTGTCCCAGATGGTGGGTCTGAAGGGCCTGGTCCTTTCTCAGAGTGGTGGGCAGGACATCGGCCACCCCCTGGTCTTCTGGGTCAACTTCCTGCCTCCAGCTGATGCTTGAGGCCGGGGAGAAGGGGAGCCCCTTGGGAGGGGAGCCATGTTGGGGGAGGAGGGGGGACTCCCTCTTAGGGAGGGCTGGCTGCTGCCAGCCAGAGGGGGAGAGTCCTCCAAAAACAATAGTCCAGTGCCTGACATGAACTCCTCCTCCTCCACTTCAACCTCCTCCTCTTCAACCTCCTCCGCGGACTCAGGCCTTGTTGGGGGGGCCTCATTAGGCTGCTGTCCTGGGGATGGTGCGGTCAGGTCAGATGGCCCAGCACCTTCCTGCACATCTGTGGATGACACAAAACATTCACAGGTTGGAGGATCCACACACTTGCCACATATTCACTTTCCCCCCTCCCCCACACATGCTACACACCTGATAGAAAAAAAACCCTTACCTGGCATCACGGCCTCCTGACTTGAGTCATAGCCAGGCAGGCCCTCCACTTCTTGCCTATGAAAGGTGTGGGCCACCGCACGCTCCTCCGCTGTCAGCCTAACAGGGCATGGTGGTCCCCCTCCTGTGGCCCTGGCATGGGCAAGCATTTTGGCCAGCTTCTTTTTGACCAGACGCCGGAGGTCATTTATCTTTTTTTCAATCCCCGACCGGTTCCGTGTCTCCCCCCCCCCCCCGCTGAATTCATCTGGTCAGTGATCTGGTCCAAAATCTCCCTCCTCCTGGCCAGGGTGGTGTTGGCACTCTCCGGGCTGTGGAGGTAACGCCCATAGTCGGTAATGGCCCGGGCAAGAATTTGTTTCTCCCTCAAAGAAAAATTTAATTTCCTCTTTCTCTCAGTCATACTCTGACCAAAAATCACTCCCAGTCAACCAAAAACACACACAAAAACAAGCACCACCAATCAAGCAAGAAAACAAACAAACGGAAAACTATCAAACAAAAAGTCTCACAAACACTTATCAAAAATCACTTTCAAATATCTACTAACAAACACTAGATCACACAGTACACAAAACTGACAAATACAAATCACAACGCAACTAACAACGGAACAAAAGCACCTTGCTGTATGGGAAGGGATACAAAGGGATGTACTTTTGCAAGGGAAGTGTGTTTGTGTCTGGCTATTTATGCTGTCTGCGTAGTGCAGCAAAGTTGCCCGGGTCTACTTCCAATTTCACTGATTGTGCTGTTACCGAGTTGTGAGCATGCGCAGAGAGGTGCTGACCATGGTCTCCTTCACGCGCGCATGCGCGAGCCGGCCGGCCCTTCATTTGCATGGGGTCACGGCTCATTTCAATGTAACACGCCCACGTCCTTCCCAATTTGTATTACTCCGCCTTACGCCTCTGAAATAACGTTACGCATGCGCAAATTTATGCATAAAAGCGACGAGAATAGGGTGATTGGGCAGCTAGATTGCGCAAGTTTAACGTAAAGGCGGTGCGCTACGCAGGTCCAATAATGCGCAGATGTATCTGAATCTGGCCCATAGCGTCTACAAAATAGTAATTTTACTAGTAATGGCGGCGATCTGAGATTTTTATCAGGACTGCGACATTATGGCGGACACATCGGACACTTTTGACACTATTTTGGGGCCATTGTCATTTATACATCGATTAGTGCTATAAATAGTCACTGATTACTGTAAAAATGACACTGGCAGAGAAGGGGTTAACCACTAGGGGGCGATGAAGGGGTTAAGTGTGTACTAAGGAGTGATTCTAAGTGTTGGGAGGATGGGCTACCAGTGACATGACAGTGATCACTGCTCCCAATCACAGGGAGCAGTAGATCTCTGTCCTGCCACTAGGCAGAACAGGGAAATGCTTTGTTTACATAGGCATCTCCCCGTTCTGCCTCTCCACACTCCACATCGAGTTTGCAGGACCCGCGAGCACATTTCTGAGGCACGCAGCCCGCCCCTGCTAGGCGGCAAATTCAAAGGGATGTACAGGTACGCCCATTTGACTGCCCGTGCCTTTCTGCCAACATATATCGGCGTGCGGCGGTCTGGAAGTGGTTAAAGTAGAACTAAACTCTAGTAATTAAGGCTGTTACTGATTAAAAATGTTGTGTTTGATTAATCGTTTTTTTTTTATCGATTAATCGACTAATTTCGATTAATTATAACGCACATACAGATCCAACTACTTTTAGCTGATCTCCTTGCAGGCCGATTCCCAGTGTAGCTACCAACCACTGGAAAAATGGATAGCAGGATACAAAAAACACACAAAGGCAGCGCTCGATGGGAATAGCATTAAAACTTTTATAGTCTTCAAGCAGGTAACCAAATAAATATTGCACTGGAGATAAAATCGATGTAGCCTTATAAACGCTAAAAATGGTGCGAGTAATACCAAACGGTATCAAAAGAACATGTAGCTAAGTATGATACTGGTATAAAAATGTGTACAACGATACCACTGCTGAATCCAGATGAGGAGAGGTTAACATCGTCGGCATGTAGCTGTCCCGTGAAAGAAACTATCACAACTCCCAGTGGATGGCTGTAGAATCCCAGGTTGATAGAGGGAAGTGTAACAGCCCTTGCGTGTGGCAGATAGTAAGGTCCCGCCGGCATTCAGATATGAAGGCACAGCAAAGGAGCCCTTCAGATGGACACAGCAAGCCCCACCGCTGTCCGTGATGTCACCGGATCTCCGACGGAACGCCTGGAAGCCGGCGCAGAGGTGAGTACCAATCAAAAAAATTAAAGATTAATTGACTAATTAATAGTTAATTTCCACAGCCCTACTAGTAATAATTGATTATTTTTAATCCTTATGCAGCTGGCATTAGTAAATTGATAGGAAGGTATATTATATTGACTTGTTTTAATCTTTTTTTAATATATACATTTCTTTAATTACTTCCTGGTTTCTGGTCTAGGCCAGAGTTGTAAAAAAGTTGCAAGTCCTTTTGCATTCTGGTGAATTGGTAGCCCATTCATTTGAATAGGCTACCTTAACGCAGTGTAGTTAATGTGCAGGACAATGGCAAAGTAAGTGTAATGTGTTAATTACATTTAGGCCTGGGTCACACCTATTCCTTTTTTTAGTGCATTTTTAATTTTGCAGAAAAACACTACAGTCCATTTAACATGGTTTCTTGTGGATGTAGTTCACATCTGTGCATTATATGGAAAGAGCCAGGGTTTTCTTTCAGTCTTTTTGATTCCATAGACTTCAATGGTTTAAAGATGTGTATTAAAAAAAAAAAATGCACCTGCAATATGCAAACTGCAACCTGCACAAGTGTGAATCAGGTCTAATCTCTGCGTTGTCCTTTCCGAGATACCTCTTTCCAAAAACTGTGCCCAGATTCAACAGCACTTTTTGGTCAATTCTTACAGTCCATTCCCTCTCTACTTCTGGTCCGTGGTAGTGTATGGACAGAAGTTCTTGCAACAGTGGAGGTATGAGGATTCTTCATTTGCAGTGACTAAATCTAGCACTTTTACCCATGACCATAAATTATTAATATTCCATAGGCTAAATCGCACTTTATAACATACAACAAAACATAAAGAGTACATGGTTTAGGACTATGTATTGTACAACAGTGCAAGGGTCAGGATTATCCACTTAAGCCCCGGACCATTTTGTTGCTAAAGGACCAGGCCACTTTTTGTGATTCGGCACTGCGTCGCTTTAACTGACAATTGCGCGATCGTGCGACGTGTTTTCCAGACAAAATTGGCGTCCTTTTTTTCCCACAAATAGAGCCTTCTTTTGGTGTATTTGATTACCTCTGCGGTTTTTATTTTTTGCACTATAAACAAAAATAGAGCATCAATTTTGAAAAAGAAATCAATATTTTTTTACTTTTTGCTATAATAAATCTCCCCAAAAATATATATAAAAAAATTAGGCCGATATCTATTCTTCTACATATTTTTTAAAATAAAAAATCGCAATAAGTGTTTATTGATTGGTTTGTGCAAAAGTTATAGCGTCTACAAAATAAGGGGTAGTTTTATGGCATTTTTATTAATAATAATTTTTTTACTAGTAATGTCACCGATCAGCAATTCTTATTGTGACTTCTTATAGCAATACTTATTGTGACTGCGACATTATGGCGGACACATCGGACACTTTTGACACCATTTTGGGACCATTGTAATTTTTACAGTGATCAGTGCTATAACAATGCACGGATTACACTGGCAGTGAAGGGGTTAACCTGTAGGGTTCCCTTGAAAGTGATTCTTACTGTGTGGAGGCATGGCTTGGCATGTGACATCACTGATCATCGTTCCCTATGACAGGGAACAGACGATCAGTGACACTCTCAATAGGAAGAACGGGGAAAGGTTTGTTTACACTTACCCCTCCCTGTTCTTCAGCTCTGTGACCCGATCGCGGGGACACTGGCAGTGATCGGGGGCGGGGTCACGGAGCTCAAGACTGGCGGCGCTGCAGACGTATATCGCTGTGTTAGGCAGTCCTTAAGTGGTTAAGTTACGTTCAGCATATACAGGTGCATCTCATCAAAATAGAATAGAATTGTATCTAGATGTGTTACACACAGAGAGATATACATTTCAAGCATTTATTTATTTAAATTTTGATGATTATGGCTTACAGCTAGTGAAAACACAAGATTCAGTATCTCAGAATATTATAAGACCAATAAAAAAAAAAGGGGGGTTTTTAATACAGAAATTTGGGCTTACTGAAAAGTATGTACAGTACAGTATGCACTCAATACTTTATTTGGGCTCTTTTTGCATGAATTACTGCATCAATGCGGCATGGCATGGAGTCTGTGGCACTGCTGAGGTGTTATGGAAGCCCAGGTTGCTTTGATAGTGGCCTTCAGCTCATCTGCATTGTTGGTATTTGATCACCGCTGCTGTGTTTATAGAGCAAAAAAATAAAAATCACAGAGGTGATTAACCACTTCATTACTGGGCACTTAAACCCTCTTCCTGCCCAGACCAATTTTCAGCTTTCAGCGCTGATGCATTTTGAATGACAATTGCACTGTCATACAACACTGTACCCAAATTATATTTTTATCATTTTTTTCCCACAATTAGAGCTTTCTTTTGGTGGTATTTGATCATCTCTGCGGTTTTTATTTTATGCGCTATAAACAAAAAAAGACAAAAAAAAAACACAATATTTTTTACTTTTTGTTATAGTAATATCCTAATAAAAAAAGGTGGGCTCTCTTTTGCCTCACGATTTGTCAACCAAAAAGAGCGTTAAGAAAATTTTCCACACTCCACAAATGTATAGGAATTTGTTTTTGGGCATTTGCTGTGCATAGGGCAGCCCAATTAAGTGAATGGACTGCCCTATGCGTATATGCATTAACGCATGAAAAACTTTGAACAGGAACGTAATTCCTGCTACTCGCAGATGTAAATAGGAATTGAGGCTAACCATAATTATATATCAGACAGGAGGCTCATATCTTGCATTAATCTTTCTTTATTTAATGCTCATAGCAGAAATGTTTTCTCTATATCTTTTATTTCTCAAAACTTTTTGCACCTAAAATGGTGGAGAAAAGAAACTACAGTTCCCAGCAGTCCCAGCGGTTGTGTTAGCCACGCCTCCAGGTGACCTGTATATATGGAATTGACCTAGTGTACTCCCTCCTCTTTCTTTCTGCTCATGGCAAGATAAGTATCAATTTTATTAACTCTCTTTAAAAAAACTGCAAATATATAGATAAACCTTATATTTTTCTTAGATATAGTTGTATATTATTTAGCAAGTATATATATTTATATATATATTCCTTTTATGGTGTTTTTTATTTTATTTTTCAAGTTCACTTGTGAGCGCTGCGGGTCCTCTTTCATGAGGAACACGGCGCTCGACTCTATTTCCCACATAGAGGGTGTCAGTCAGGTACTGGCGTCACACTTATCTGACTCTCTGATTGGGAAGCCGGTTTTCCCCCCCTTCTCGTGCGCGCCGTATCTGCCTGCAGCGCCACACTCCCGCTTCTCCCTCACGATGTTTCGCGCCTCAGACAAGAGGAGGGGGCGCGACGAATGACGCGCTTTACTCCTCCCCTCTCTCTTCAACTCTCTCGGCCAATCGCGGTGCTCTCACAACTTCTCGCGAGTCTACGGCCGCTCGGGAGACAGTTACTTCCTCCTCATCGCATTGCCACGGCTGCAGCGGTGAGGAGAGCAGTGTTTCTTGAGGAGAGCGGTATTGTTGTTATTACTAGCCCATAACATACATTTAAACTAAATTGCCAGATAGGCTTAACAGTCATATTGGAGACATTGCTTAGATAACAAACGCTCTCCATTAGACATGGCAGAACAAGCAGGTGCCCATAATGTTACCATCTCAAGTCTGGGCTTAACCCCTGAGACCCCACAACTGTTATCTGCTACCCAGATTCAGGAACTTATAAATAGCTCTATCCAGGCTGCTTTATCTGCTACCATTAACCCCCCCAGGACTCATCCTGAAGGGGAAAAAGTGGGCAAGGTCCCTTACAAGCGCAAGCATATGACTGCTTGCCTCGACTCCCCGGCAGGGGAAGAAAAATATATGCATGAGGCAGGACCTTCCTCGGCCTGCCACCCCAGCCATCCTAACACTGATCGACCCTTGATATCCAAGGAGATTCCCAGAAAGAAATTTCAAGCAGGCCACAGGGCTAAACCAGATTCATTTAACGATGAGTCGGAGAACGAATCATCTGAAGGATCGCTGATAATGGCATCCGACGATCTTGATTCCGATCAAGAGGAGGCTGGGCAAATGGCTACCGATATTGGAGCCAATCCGGGATTGCCATCTGAGGCAATTGTAGACTCCCTAGGGGAACCTTTCTTTAACCCGGAAAATATATCCCATCCCAGATCAGGGGACTGGGCACCCCTTCCACAGGTGTCCCAATACGTGGAACACTGGACAAGGAGACCCTTGGACAGGGCAAATAGGAATAAGCTAAGAGCGGAATGCCCCAGACCGTTCATTCCTAATAAAGTGGCACTTACACCTGAAATTGACCCGGTCCTTAAAAAATACTTGACCAAATCCGGCAAATATACTAAGAAAGGCATAGAACGCTCTTTCAAGACGATCCAGGATCGTATCCTAGACCTTTTAGGTCCTCTGACCAAAATTTTGAATCTATCTGAACAGGCGGCCGCCACTGAAACACCGGTAGATTTAATACAACTGAGAGGTTGGGCACAACGTGCCATTTGCCTATTAGGCTCAGCCAATACGACATGCGCTGTTGAACGCCGCAGGTCAATTTTAATGAAGCTTGATTCTCAATTGTCACATTTGGCGGAATCGGAACCAGGCCCCTCAGCGGAAGGCCTCCTATTTGGTGAAGATTTAATGAAAAACATAAATAGATTTGTAGGTCTATTCAATAGCCTCGATAAGGCCCAAACTTCTCTTAAAAGATCAGGTTCTGGCCTTAAGGTTTTTCACAGGGCCGGCAGAAATAGAGGCCGATCTGCCGGCCGTGGCAACAACTACAAGGCCTATCCTAGGGCACCCGCTCAAGCCTACTCATCCGCACAGCAATACTCCGTTCCAGTGGCACAACCTGCTCCATTTTTCCCTCCTAGAGGACGCCCATGGAGAGGACGCGGCGGCAGAGGTTTCCCCAGGTCCCGACCACCCACCGGTGAGTATACCACTGAATTACCATACTCACACACCTGTAGGGGGCAGACTGAGACATTTTATCCATCCCTGGTACACGATTACTGCGGACGCCTGGATACTGTCCACAATTACGGGATACCACATAGATTTAATATCACAACCAATCGAGTCGGTGCTACCACAACCCATACATTTTTCAGAACAAAATCTTCACCTCATAGACGTAGAACTACAGGACCTCATTTCAAAACACGCTGTGATAGAGGTGGACCCCTTATCCCCCGGGTTTGTAAGCAACCTCTTCTTAGTAAAGAAGAAGGACGGGGGCTACAGACCTGTGATAAATCTGAAAGAACTGAACCAATACGTGGCCTTTCGTCACTTCAAGATGGAGGGAATACATCTTCTAAGAGATCTGTTACTCCAGGGAGATTGGTTGGTCAAAATAGACCTCAAGGATGCGTACCTAACGGTACCAATGCATCCTTCCTCCCAAAGATTTCTGAGGTTCATATGGAAGGGCCGTATGTGGCAATTTACCTGCCTGCCTTTCGGCCTGTCGTCAGCCCCATGGTGCTTCACCAAAATAATGAAACCCGTGGTGGCTGCACTTCGTTGCAGGGGGGTACGACTGATAATTTATCTCGACGATCTCCTGATCATGGCTCGCTCAAAAGCGCAAGCCGAGCTACACAAACACTGGACAGTTTCACTACTGGAGGACTTGGGTTTCCTCATCAATCACAAAAAGTCTTTACTCTCCCCTGCTCAGGAGATGGAGTTCTTAGGCTTCTCCGTGGACACCAGGCAAGCGGTACTACGCCTGCCCACTTCCAAACTAACCCTGATCCGAAAAGAAATCAGAGCAGTTTTACGCAAGGGTCAAACCTCTCTGAGACTCCTTTCACGCATAGTCGGATTACTATCAGCTTCCATTCAAGCAATTTTCCCTGCTCCCTTACATTATCGGGCCTTACAACGCCTCAGAACCCTCCACCTCCGACAAGGCCTCCGTTATTCGGACAAAGTCAACCTTTGTCCGGAATCGGAGGAGGAATTGCGGTGGTGGCTCAAACATGCCGTCGAATGGAACGGCAAGACAATCTTCAATTCACGGCCAGACGTCATCCTAGAATCGGATGCGAGCCGGCAGGGTTGGGGAGCCCGTTGTGGCCAGGATTCTACAGGAGGGACATGGTCCGTAAACGAATCCTCCCTCCACATCAACGCTCTGGAACTCCTGGCGGCATTCTTCGCCATCAGGAGTTTTCTGTCACGGAGATCCAACTGTTGCGTTCTCTTACGCATGGACAACGTGGCAGCAGTCCAGTATATCAATCGCCTAGGGGGCACAAAATCCAAAATACTAGCGGACATCGCTTCCGATTTCTGGAATTTCTGTCTATCCCGCGACATTATCCCAGTGGCGGAATACATTCCAGGAGTGTCCAACTGTGTGGCAGACTGGAATTCCCGATATCTGACAGACTCCAGCGACTGGACACTAGACAGATCGATTTTTCTATCAATACAAGACCTTTGGGGTCCACTTCACACGGACCTGTTCGCCTCGAGACTCAACCGGCAACTACCCTGCTTTTACAGCTGGAGGCCGGACCCAGAAGCAATAGCAGTAGACGCATTCCTCCAAAAATGGCCCGAGGGGCTACATTACGCGTTCCCGCCCTTCACAATGATCACCAGACTACTCCTCCACATAGTCAATCAAGGGGCAACGGTGGTGCTGATCACCCCCTGGTGGCCGACGCAACCGTGGTTCCCTCTGATTCTTGGGATGTCGATCGACTATCCCAGACTCCTCCCCCACTCACCACACCTGCTGACCAATCCGACCAAAGGCCTACACCCGTTACTTACGGAGGGCAAACTACCCCTCCTGGCATGGCTAGTCTCGGGGCACCAGACTCTGGTACAGGACTTTCACGATCGGCTAGAGACCTCCTCGCCCTGGCCTGGGCCCCAGGGACTAGATCGGCATATAGATCTGCCTGGGGGTTATGGGTTCGTTGGTGTGATCAACAACAGATTGATCCCACTAAGGCTCCTGTCTCTTTAGTTGTGAACTACTTAGCAGAATCCTACGATACGGGGAAATCATATAGTTCACTTAACGTTTACAGATCCGCTATATCAGCATACCACTGTCCAGTCGATTCCTTACCCATTGGCAAACACCCATTAGTATGTCGCTTACTACGAGGGGTTAGGTATAACCGTCCCCCACGTCCTCAATACCATTCGACCTGGGATGTCTCCAAGGTTCTTCAACTGTTTTCCTCTTGGGAAGACAACGATCGTCTTTCCTTAAAGAGCCTTTCCTTGAAACTTACTACACTTTTATGCCTGGTATCCATTAAAAGAATATCGGACGTGAGAGCCCTAGATATTTCTAGACGTCAATTCTCACCGGAAGGGGTTAGATTCTCGATAGTACGCAGAACCAAGACTCAATTACATTCGGTTTTCTACCCTTTCTTCCTATCGCACCCACGTCTATGCGTCGTCCGCTGTCTTCAGACCTACGAGTCACGCACTGCGACTCTACGTTCGCCTACGTTCTCGCAACTGCTAGTCTCATACGTACAACCACACCACCCGGTGGCTTCGGCCACTTTGGCTAGGTGGGTCAGGTTGGTTATGGAGATGTCGGGCATAGATGTCTCCCTCTTTGGCGCACACTCGACCAGAGGGGCTATGGCCACGAAGGTGTTTACTTCAGGGGGCTCTCTATCAGACCTCCTATTGGCGGCGGACTGGTCGTCAGAGTCAACCTTTCGCCAATTTTATTTCAGACCTGAAAATCATGTCTCCTTATCTGTCGTTACCTCTCAACAGTCCTGATCCCTCACTATCTCACGATTAGTTCGGGATGTGTATTAGACAATATATACGTATATACATATCTGACTGATGTTTCTTGTACTGCATGATGTTTATATGTGCATAAGAGCTTTGAAGCTGCAAGATATGAGCCTCCTGTCTGATATATAAATCGAGATTTTCCTAGCTTGTGACGGAAAATATTAGTTATATGAAGACAGGAGGCGAGTATCTTCCCACCCTTCCCACCCTATTACGAATTTTATTCTTTTTTCAGGATACTGAACCTCCATTCCAGACTATCGTTGGTGCTTGACAAGTTCTTTTTGAAGTCCCCGTTGGGACGAAATCTCCGCGAAATCTCCCGGTTGGAGTTGTTGACGGCAGGATTGCAGTCCGTTCACCTTTGTTCTACAACATCACCACAGGATGGGCCGGATGGCCGAAGAGTCACGTTTGGACTCCTTTTCCAGGTTTTACTGTTTAGACATTCGCTCCAAGAAAGAGGAGGGAGTACACTAGGTCAATTCCATATATACAGGTCACCTGGAGGCGTGGCTAACACAACCGCTGGGACTGCTGGGAACTGTAGTTTCTTTTCTCCACCATTTTAGGTGCAAAAAGTTTTGAGAAATAAAAGATATAGAGAAAACATTTCTGCTATGAGCATTAAATAAAGAAAGATTAATGCAAGATACTCGCCTCCTGTCTTCATATAACTAATATTTTCCGTCACAAGCTAGGAAAATCTCGATTTACACAGCACTAGTAAAAAGTCTAAAGAGCATAAGAAGTGTACAAAGTAACAATTCAAAATGTATCCAAACCCAGTCCAAACTGTGTATCAATGAAATGAAGACAAAATTTCAAAAGAGAGTGGCAAAAGTCTTCTTAGTTTACTTGTACTGATCTCCAAAATAAGGTGCTCTTGGACAAATTTGTAATTCACTGAACACCGCTGAATGGGATGTCGGTCAAATCTCACAGTCAGACTTCAGCTCCCTGGCTGCTGGCTTCTCTTAAGCCTGGTACACATGATCGGATTTTCTGTGGAAAAAGCCTCTGACATTTATCCGAAGGGCGTTGGCCATAAACTTGTATTGCCAACAAACATGAAACAACATGTTTTTTCAGCTCTTTAGCACCACCCTTTGGGCAACTTCTGCTAATGTTGTGTTATGGTGAGCATTGCTTCTGAGTATTGTAGGATTGGGGAATCAGACGCTAATGGTAGGTGCGTTTTCCAGTGAGTAGACTGTTTCAGAACTGAGGTTTTTTAAGGGCCTGGTAGCCCACTTTTATTTAAAAGCATCAAAGACACAAAAGCAGCCCTCGCAGGGGGTTCCACCATTCCTGTATTTTTGTCAATTCAACAGTTTAGCCTCCTGGCTATTAAACTTTAAGCACACACCTAGCTTATTCTTTCAGCGTCTTGCTGAGCAATTTCTGTCCCTCAGAACAGCTTCCTGGAGTCAAGCTCAAACCTCGCTTTTCTTCTGTCTTAACGAAATCTGCCTCCTGCAAAGATGCATCCACTCTCTGACTTCTCTCAGAGAGATTTTGGGAGCCACCTGACTCCCAGCACAGACCTCCTGTCTGTGGGGTGGGGCCCTGAGCCATGGTCTGATCAGAACTATATAGCTGGACACACAGCTGTCCAATTAGTGTGTCTTTTCCTCCAGAATTTGGTGTAAACCAGTAATTTCTTACACAGCACAGGGTCCTACCCTTACAGTATGCATGTTTGTACTTTGTTCGAAGGACTTCTGTACATACGATCGGATAATCCGTCAACACACTTTTATTGTCGGAAAATTTTAAATCATGCTATCCAACATTTGTTGGATAGCCAACATGCCAAAGTCAACACGGCAGCTCCCGTGCCCCGCCCAGTGCTGCTGTGCCTTCAGTTTAGGATTGTCCAGCCTCCTGCTCTCCATTCTGTGAAAGGTAGGAGAGTGAAGGTAGGAAAATATATGGAACTGTGAAAGATGGGAAGCGGGGGAATGGGGGCAATGCTGTGTGGAGGGGTCGTGTAAAGGGGGCAATACTGTGTGGGAGGGTGTCGTGTAAAGGGGGGCAATACTGTGTGGGGGATATGTAAAGGGACAATACTGTGTGTGGGGTGATATGTAAAGGGAAAAATACTGTGTGTGGGGTGATATGTAAAGGGAAAAATACTGTGTGTGGGGTGATATGTAAAGGGACAATACTGTTTGTGGGGTGATATGTAAAGGGACAATACTGTGTGTGGGGTGATATGTAAAAGGACAATACTGTGTGTGGGGTGATATGTAAAAGGACAATACTGTGTGTGGGGTGATATGTAAAAGGACAATACTGTGTGTGGGGTGATATGTAAAGGGACAATACTGTGTGTGGGGTGATATGTAAAGGGGAAATACTGTGTGGGGACTCGGGAGATATGTAAAGGGACAATACTGTGTGTGGGGTGATATGTAAAGGGAAAATACTGTGTGGGGACTCGGGAGATATGTAAAGGGACAATACTGTGTGTGGGGTGATATGTAAAGGGACAATACTGTTTGTGGGGTGATATGTAAAGGGAAAATACTGTGTGTGGGGTGATATGTAAAGGGAAAATACTGTGTGTGGGGTGATATGTAAAGGGACAATACTGTGTGTGGGGTGATATGTAAAGGGAAAATACTGTTTGTGGGGTGATATGTAAAGGGACAATACTGTGTGTGGGGTGATATGTAAAGGGACAATACTGTGTGTGGGGTGATATGTAAAGGGAAACTACTGTGTGTGGGGTGATATGTAAAGGGACAATACTGTGTGTGGGGTGATATGTAAAGGGACAATACTGTGTGTGGGGTGATATGTAAAGGGAATCTACTGTGTGTGGGCTGATATGTAAAGGGACAATACTGTGTGTGGGGTGATATGTAAAGGGAAAAATACTGTGTGTGGGGTGATATGTAAAGGGACAATACTGTTTGTGGGGTGATATGTAAAGGGACAATACTGTGTGTGGGGTGATATGTAAAAGGACAATACTGTGTGTGGGGTGATATGTAAAAGGACAATACTGTGTGTGGGGTGATATGTAAAAGGACAATACTGTGTGTGGGGTGATATGTAAAAGGACAATACTGTGTGTGGGGTGATATGTAAAAGGACAATACTGTGTGTGGGGTGATATGTAAAGGGGAAATACTGTGTGGGGACTCGGGAGATATGTAAAGGGACAATACTGTGTGTGGGGTGATATGTAAAGGGACAATACTGTTTGTGGGGTGATATGTAAAGGGAAAATACTGTGTGGGGACTCGGGAGATATGTAAAGGGACAATACTGTTTGTGGGGTGATATGTAAAGGGAAAATACTGTGTGTGGGGTGATATGTAAAGGGACAATACTGTGTGTGGGGTGATATGTAAAGGGAAAATACTGTGTGTGGGGTGATATGTAAAGGGACAATACTGTGTGTGGGGTGATATGTAAAGGGACAATACTGTGTGGGGGGTGATATGTAAAGGGAAAATACTGTTTGTGGGGTGATATGTAAAGGGACAATACTGTGTGTGGGGTGATATGTAAAGGGACAATACTGTGTGTGGGGTGATATGTAAAGGGACAATACTGTGTGGGGACTCGGGTGATATGTAAAGGGACAATACTGTGTGTGGGGTGATATGTAAAGGGACAATACTGTTTGTGGGGTGATATGTAAAGGGAAAATACTGTGTGGGGACTCGGGAGATATGTAAAGGGACAATACTGTGGGGGGGAGGGTCATGTAAAAACCGGGGGGGGGGGCAGTTTGCCAACTTTGCCCTGGGCACCAAATGGCCTTGTCCCAGCACTGGAGCATACAAACGGTCAAATTTTCCAACAGCCTACAATCACACAATTCCCATCAGAAAATCCTATCGTGTGTGGGCCTTTAGTGTGTCCCCTATCATTTCCAGATGTTTGACAGCCAATAAAAGACAGTGTCAAATAGTGTAATCTCGTAAAAGATACCACACATTTTTTTTTCCACAAAAATATTTTCATTGGGAGCATTAAAGAAGATATCAACAGTACGAAGATTACATTAATGGTATGTGAACCATGATGTAATTGTAAAATACCAAGCATAAGTTGTAAAGGAGTCATGGTGTGTAAAATACACATTTATCTATTCACATAAAAGCAAAAATGTGGGATGTTCATCGGTCATACACAAGTAACAGTATATACATACGCTAGGAACACAGTCTCTTACACAGACAGCCGCACTGTGTGTATTCTCTGCCGCTGGATAGCTAAACTCACCATGTAGTTCCGGCCCTTGCTTTGTCATCACCATGATGTCTTCCTCTTGAAGAAGTCACATATCCTGGTGAGGCTTTGGATGACATCGCCTGGCAGAAATACAGACACACTTCCCCTCGCAATGAGCCGCTGACTTCAACGGCGTATGCGCAGGGGCATTCCTCGGCTAAAGGCCCGGCAGCCGCTCCAGCCACTCACAGTGCTGGAGCGGCGATACCCGGAAGACACGCCAAGGCAAGATTACATCTCCCTTGGAGTGGACCAGGTAAGTTCCCCACGTCTCTTTTCAAGGTAAGTATTTCATGATGAGCTAGAATGCAGTTTAATTTATCACTGTTTATTTCACTGTGTATGGTGAGAAACATTTCTATTTACCAGTTAATGATACTGCTAGGATTGTGTGTTCACTGAATTGGACAGCACACCACATTGAATTGGACAGCACACCACTGCTATATACTACAAATAAGGGATTATAGGTCCTCTTTCCGGAGAAATCTGGGGTCTAAGAAGCCAGATCACCCCTCTACCCTTGAAGGCATGAATTTAAAAAAAAAACATTGATCTGATGCTTTGCCCAAAAAAAAAGGCAGTATTTACATCTGCTCTGAACTGGAAGTGATATCATGATGTCACTTTTGGCCTCCTAGATCATAGAGGTCATCTGAGATGATCTGGTCTCTCTTAACCCCTATGGCCAGCCACACGAAACGCCAAATTGAATCCCAGGCTTCCTGGTGAGACGTGTAAGTCTAACACACGAGCAAATAAATCTGTTCAAATCAGTCTGACAGACCGATTTGAACAGATTTGTCTGCTGGCCGTTTTGGTTTGATCGCTGTACACGCAGACATGTCGGGCGGACGGGTTCCCAGCAGACAGATTTTAAAGCATGCTTTAAAATCTGTTGGCTGGCCAAATCTGTCTGTCCGCCCGTACACACGATCAAATCTGTCTGCTGAAACGGTCTGTCAGACCGTTTTCAGCAGATAGATTTGATCGTGTGTACGCTGCCTAAAAAACGATGGCGAGTGACCCCTGCTTCTAAAAGCAATCCAGGAGCTAATCAGCTGTGTGGATTGCTTTTAGGAAAACACAGTTTGGACTGGGTTTGGAAACATGCTTTGAATTAGTTACTTTGTACACTTCACTTTGTACACTTCTTATACACTTTATAAGAATAAAGAAGCCACTAGGGCGATGAATCAGAGAATGTAGTAATGATTTATTTGCGATAAAAATGTAGTAACTTGTAAACGAGTTGTTTCGATGACAACTCTCTCCCTTTCTTGTAACCAGAAAACAAGAAACGCCGGGTTGAAGTTCCGATGCGAGCAGCGTAACTGAGTTTTCGCCATCGCATCGTTACTTCAACTTAAAAATGGCGCCGGTTTACGCTCAAAAAATATGTTAATGAGCGGAAATCGGCAAATCGGCAATTCACGATCGAAATCCGGCGCGACGCAATGACGATACAACGTTTCCGGACGGGATACGCGGCGCATAGATATACCTACATGGGGTTGGAGTATCCTATGTTAGGTATAGGCGTCGTCATCGCGTCGGAAAAAAAAAAAAAACGTCGCTTGCGTAAAACGGTCATGAATGGGAATGTGACGTCATTGACGTCCATTCACAGATTTTGGAGCATGCGCACGGGGATGTTTTGACACTCGACGCATGCGCAGTACGTTGGCAGCGGGATCGCGCGTAGTTAGCATACTACACGCCCCGTACCCGCTAAATTTGAATTCCGCCGGCTCATTTGTGATGCGCTGCCGCAACTTTAGGAGCAAGTGCTTCGTGAATGACAGCACTTGCTCCTAAAATTTCGGCAGCGCAACGCAAATGAGAAGCGTTACTCCAGAGCAAAGATGCTCTGGACTACCTGAATCTGGCCCATAATGTACGCCTCTACAAAATAGCAGATTTAATTCTGAGTATGTGCTACAAACCATACCTCTTATAGCCGAAAGGCCTGTAATGTACGCAGACTGGTGCCCTACTTTGTACATCTTCCCTCATGCTATATCCTACGCTTTTGTATGCTGTAAGCTATAATTTTCAATAAAAAGTTATTTGATAAAAAAAAATAAAAAATGTAGCAACTTACATGACAGTCTGCAGTAAACAGCTAGGCATAGGAAGACACAGAGCTGGGTGGTGAAAGCCTGGTCCGCCTGGCGTATAACTTTTTGCAGCAGAAAAACGTGTGTGCAGGAAACAAACACTCCTAAACCCTCAGTGTAGTCCAGAAGATGCTGGCAAAGTGGAGAGTAACACACACATTTCAGGGCCCCACCACTTTAGCAATGTCATGTTTTCCCTTCTCGTCTTTCAGGACAGCCACAATAGAGAGATAGGCTCCTCCTCTTCCTTTAGGAAACACTGCACAGCCTTTAAGAACTCTCCTCCCCCTGCCAGACCTCAGTTCTTAGTGTTTCCTCCGGTGGGGAGACACTGCAGAGGAACCTAGGCCGGTGCAGTCAGGGGACTGTGGCTGTTTTTTCTCCTACCAAGGGAGCAGGGGCCTCCTAAGGAAAAAATATTTTTTGGCTGGTACTCACCGCCAGACGCACCCCAATCCTGGTCGAGCGCGGCAGATGGCTTGAGGGGACCATGGCGGGGGAGGCCTCCAGGACGCCCTGTTTTTTTACAGGCCGCATACTTTTTTCCAAATTCGCGGGCTGAGTGGCGGGTGACGTCATCAACGGCGCGTCGGAAGCCTCCCCTTTGATCCGCGACTTCCGGTTCCGGGTCGATGCGCTGATAGAGGCCCAGCGTGTTTGCTGGAGGAGTCTGAAGCTTGCTGGGGCAAGTTGACACAGCGCAACCACCCCAGGATGTCGGCGACTTTTCCGGAAGGGGGCACGACCAAGGACGCTTCCTCCAGCCAGCCTAAGGTAAGAGTTCCCTGGGAAAGGGTCCCTAAACCTTAGGCCTGGTCTTTCCCCCCCACTATTCCCCCTTGGTGGTTGGGGGGGGGGGACCATAGGGGAACCTAGCAGGAGGGTCTGTTTTTAGAGTTTCCCCAGGGTTGTAACCCATATGTTTTTTTGTGTTTAAAAAAAAAAATATATGTTTTTCTTTTTTTGGATGTTAATGTGTGGGGCCCCTTGTTCCTATGTCTTTCAGAAGAGCCTGGAAAAGACAGGGAAGACTCACGGTTCAAAAAAGAAATGTGCCTCCTGTAGGGACACTCTTCCTGAGTCTTGGTCCAAAGTGTTGTGTAGGGAATGCATTCACTCCTTGGTCAGGGAAAGGGATGAAGAGCAGGAAGGTAGCTTAGCAGCCTCTGTTAAGGAGCTTTCCTCCACTTTCGCTTCCTTCAAATCTTTGTTTGAAAGGCTGCAACCTCCCACTGTCCCCACACAGGTTACAACCCAATCAGTTGAACAGGGTCTTGCTCCTGTCACACCTGATCATACAGCAACGACAGTTGATCTTGCAGGCCCTTCCCAGGCAGTAATCTCAGGGGAGAGTGTGGCCTCGGGTTCTCAGGCAGAGTCAGATGATGAGGACCAGGATGGGGATTCCAGGAAGCCCTTGAGATATAAACTGTCCCTTGATGAGGTTGAGGACTTGTTAGGGGCCATTTACAGGACTCTGGGCATTCAGGCCGAAAGTAAACCTCTTAGCCTTCATGACCAAATGTACAAAGGTCTGGGGGAACAGAAGAGAAGGGTTTTTCCTGTACATGACCTTCTAACTGATACTATCAAGAAGGAGTGGCAGGACCCTGAAAGGAAGCCCTTTTTTTCCCAGTCCCTTAAAAGGAGGTTCCTATTTTCTGAAGATCCTGCATCCATTTGGAACAAAGTGCCTAAATTGGATGCGGCGTTCTCCCAAGTATCCAGAAATACTGTCTTGGCTTTCGAGGATATGGGAACTCTTCCTGATGCAATGGACAAGAGAATGGATTCCCTCTTGAAAAAAACATGGGACTCTGTTATTGGGAACCTCAAGCCAGAATTAGCTGTCACAGTGGTGGCCCGTAACTTAGAACATTGGCTCTCTAAAATCCAGGAGCACATTGAGGCCGGCACGGATAAGGAGACCATTTTGTCCTCCTTCCCTACAATGTTATGAGGCATCGCTTACATTGCGGACGCATCGGCTGAATCCGTCCGCATGTCAGCCAGGTTGGCAGCTCTGGCCAACTCTGCCAGGAGAGCCCTCTGGCTCAAAACTTGGCCAGGGGACCTAGCTTCCAAATCCAAGCTGTGTGGGATACCTCTTACAGGGGATCTCCTGTTTGGCCCGGGTCTTGAGTCAGTCTTGGACCATACAGCTGACAGAAAGAAGTCCTTTCCCCAGAGACGTAAGGCTCCAGTAAAGGGGAGGGGGTTTCGTCCCCAAAGGCACTCAGGGGTCCCAAAGCCAGAAGTTCAGAAGAGAATCTGGACGCCTAGGGGAAGGGGCAGAGGAGCGATTTTTCGCCCTCCTGACCAGCCCGCAAAAAAACAGTGACTCCCAGGTCAGGGTGGGGGGAAGATTGGGGGCCTTCCTCCCACAGTGGGAATCAATTTCCCCCAACAGGTATGTCCTGGCGATAGTAAGGAGGGGGTACTTCCTAGAGTTCTCTTCTCCTCCCCCCCCCAAAGATATCTGGTCACTCAACTTCCCAGGGACAGGGAAAAATCAGAGGCCCTGACTGGAGCCTTAAAAGAGCTAAAGAACCAGGACGTGGTCCTCAGGGTTCCAGCGACAGAGGAAGGGAAGGGATTTTACTCACACATTTTTGTGGTGAGGAAACCCTCAGGGAAGTACAGGTTAATCCTAAACTTGAAACCCCTAAACAGGTCCATCGCATACAAAAAGTTCCGTATGGAATCAATCTTTACGGTCAGGGCCCTCCTTCCACAGAATTGGTTTATGGTCTCCCTGGACCTCAGGGACGCGTACCTGCACGTACCCATCGCAGAGGGGTCTCAGAGGTATCTACGCCTAGCGATAGACCTGGGAGGGGAGGTGATGCATCTTCAGTTCCAGGCTTTGCCATTCGGTCTATCCTCCTCACCCCACATGTTCACCAAGGTCCTGGCAGAACCCATAGCATTTCTGCGTCTTCAGGGAGTAGGCATCATAGCCTACCTGGACGACCTGCTCCTTTTTGCGGCTTCTCCAGAACAACTATCCAGAGATCTGAAATTAACCAAGAGGACTCTATCGGGTCTAGGGTGGCTGTTAAACTTAGGAAAATCCAGCCTGTCACCGTCTCAACAAATTTCTTACTTACGGTACCTTTTGGACTCCACCCTCCTAAGGGTCTTTCTCCCCAGGGAGAAGGCCCTGAAATTAGACAGGGCGGTGGCCACCCTACAGGGCAGTCGGCAAGTGTCGATCAGGTCTCTGATGTCGACCCTGGGCCTGCTTACGTCCACCCTTCCGGCTGTCCAATGGGCAGGCCTTCACTTTCGGCCCCTGCAAGCTTTCCTCCTGAAAATCTGGGATCACGATCTGGAGCGGCTAGATACCCTAGTGCAGGTCCCAACCCAGGTAAAGAGGTCCCTCTGGTGGTGGAGGAAGATTTCCAATTTATCGCAGGGTCGGCTATGGCATATTCCGGTTCCTCAGGTGGTAACCACGGACGCAAACGGCAGAGGTTGGGGGGCTCACTTAGGGTCCCTTCCAGCACAGGGCGTATGGAAAGATGCCGAGTTGGGGAAGTCCTCCAATTGGAAGGAGCTGATGGCGGTCGGTCTAGCCCTCAGATTCTTCCAGGAAGAGCTTCAGGGTCACCACGTCCAGGTGCGGTCGGGACAATGCTTCGGCTGTGGCCTATCTGAACAAGCGGGGCGGCACAAGAAGTGTAGTCCTGTCGGCCATTACATCAGGGATTCTTCACTGGGCCGAAGCAAACACCCTGTCATTATCAGCGATCTTCCTAAGAGGGATAGAAAACAGGACGGCAGATTTCCTCAGCCGAAGTCAGCTGAGAGAGAGCGAGTGGGCTCTCAGTCAGGAAGTTTTTCATCTCCTAGTCAGGAGGTGGGGTTCTCCGGAGGTAGACCTGTTCGCGTCAAAAGAAAACGCGAAAACCCCTTGTTTTTTCTCCCGGAACAAAGGAGAGGGAGCAAGGGGGGTAGATGCCCTGTCCCAGAGCTGGGGGTTTGGGATTTGTTATGCCTTCCCACCTCCAGTGCTTCTACCGGCAGTTCTAAGAAAGTTCCAAATTGGAGAACACCTCTCTGATTCTAGTGGCACCTCACTGTCCGAAAAGGGCTTGGTTCTCGGTCCTCAAATAACTGACCATGGAACCTCCCTTCTTCCTCCCATCCACAAGGGATCTTCTCTCGCAGGGTCCAGTCCTTTGCCCATACCCACACAGGTGGAGCCTAGCGGCGTGGTTACTGAGGAGACCTTGCTAAGGTCTAAAGGGTTTTCTGAAAGGTTAACTGCCACCCTTCTTAGTAGCAGGAAGAAGGAAACCCGCTCGATTTATAGGAGGGTCTGGCTTCGCTTTAATGCATGGTGCCTAGAATATTCCTGTTCAGTGCAGAACCCCTCTTCAGTATTGGAGTTCCTACAGTGTGGGGCAGATAAGGGTCTTTCAGTCAGTACCCTTAAGGGTCAAGTTTCTGCCCTTAGTGTATATCTAGAGAGTCCACTGGCCAGTAACTCCTGGGTAATCCGGTTCTTCAGAGCATTATCTAGACAGAGACCGTCCCAGGGGCCCCCCTTCCCCAGGTGGGATTTATCCATAGTTCTTCAGGCCCTAACAGGGTCTCCCTTTGAACCTCTAGATGGATGTCTGTTGAGGGAGTTGACTTTAAAGACAGTCTTTTTGGTTGCAGTGACTACTGCTAGGAGGGTCAGCGAGATAGAAGCCTTGTCAGTTAGACCCCCTTTTTGTATTGTTTTTCCGGATCGAGTTGTTTTCAAGACTGATCCGGCCTTTTTACCCAAAGTATCTTCTAGGTTCCATAGGAGTCAGGAGGTGGTGCTACCCTCTTTTTGCCCTAATCCCTCAGGTGAAAGGGAAGTTAGGTTTAGTAAGTTGGATGTCAGGAGATGCATCCTACACTATTTAGAGCTGACCAAAGATTTTAGGAAGTCAGACTCTTTTTGTTTTATTTTCTGGAGTTAAGAAAGGACAGAAAGTGTCTCGGCGCACAATCGCTAGATGGCTTAGACTAGCTATTGAACAAGCATATGCCTTGTCTGGTAAAGAGGTCCCTACAGGAATTAAGGCACACTATACACGAGCAGTGGCTGCTTCCCAGGCTGAAACCGCTGGAGCCACGCCAGAACAAATATGCAAGGCAGCAACTTGGTCCAGCTACACCACCTTCGTCAAACATTATAGAGTAGACTTGGTGTCGGCAGACGACCAGGCCTTTGGTCGAAAGGTCCTGCAAGCCATAGTCCCGCCCTAGTTGGTGAGTACTCGATTATCCTCTCTATTGTGGCTGTCCTGAAAGACGAGAAGGGAAAAATGGAGTTACACTTACCGGTAACGTCCTTTCCAGTAGTCTTTCAGGACAGCCCTGGTTACCCACCCGAAGTTATGGAAGGTTTGTTTAATACAGGAACATAGTATGATCTTGATGTTTAATGATGGATTACTAACTTGTTCTTGTGTCTCCCCAGCTGACCGGAGGTGCTCGTATAAAAACTGAGGTCTGGCAGGGGGAGGAGAGTTCTTAAAGGCTGTGCAGTGTTTCCTAAAGGAAGAGGAGGAGCCTATCTCTCTATTGTGGCTGTCCTGAAAGACTACTGGAAAGGACGTTACCGGTAAGTGTAACTCCATTTTTTAGTAAAAACAGGCCTGGCTTTGAAGCCCGCAGGTGGAGGAAAGATAAGGGAAATTAAGCTGCAATCATTAAATGGTTCTAAAGAAAAGCCAACATTCACACCTGAGACCTTGTAACAATTGGTCCCAATTTGGACATTTTCACTTAGGGGTGTACTCACTTTTGTTGCCAGCGGTTTAGACATTAATGGCTGTGTGTTGAGTTATTTTGAGGGGACAGCAAATTTACACTGTTATACAAGCTATACACTCACTAACTTACATTGTAGAAAAGTGTCATTTCTTCAGTGTTGTGACATGAAAATGTAGCCCCCCCCCTTATTTAGTGGGGCGCTACACTAAAGTTAGTGGGGAATGGGAGAGTTAAGTTTGCTCCCATTCACAAATTATTTAGACTGGTGCTGCTGCCGGTTTAAAACTGCCTTGTAGGTCAAACTGCGTGCCAGGGGTGTGTTATCACCCCTGGACGACAGTTGACGCTAGAGGGGTTCTGACAGACCCACCTTCCCCCAGCAGCCAATCAGAGGAGCAGTTCCTTTCTCTGGGCATGCTGGCGGGGGGTAAATCTGGGGCAGCAGCCATTAGTTGTTCTCTTCTACGCAGGGCCCAAGTTCCAGGTGCGGCATCCACCTTCAGGGTGCGCGCATCCATGGGCCCCCGCCTTTGAGGCCCGCCTGGCCGAAGTTGCGCATCAAGCAGAGCTTCACTTGAATACATAGAGGACCCCCAGCGGCTTGCTGCGTCCCAGATCCTAAGCGGGGAGCTGTGTGGTGGGGGATCGGCTCGGGAGAAACAGAGGTTGTCTGCGAGGCCTGGACGATTCACCGGGGATCCGGTCGCCATGCCACATGACAGGTACACTTCAGTCGGTTGGCGACCCTGAAATTGGACTTACTGGGAGGACTCATTAGTTCTAATTCTGACAACTTAAAAATTTACCAGGCCTGTGGCAGAGGCCCTGTTTCCTTCCAGTGACTTTGTTTTAAAAAAGTGGCCCTTCGGCTGCCAGGCTCAAGTTAATCCCCTGTCCGGGGGCACTTTACCCACTCTGGTGGGAGTGGCGATGTTTGAACTTGACTATGCTGAGAGCAGGCTTGCTCTCTCTCTTTAATATCCAAGGTCTGATACTATAGTTCTCTCCTTGCTCATCAACCTTTTCTCTATCGTCTGTCATGTTGATGTTGGCCGTGTTGGGCCTTGGAATAAAGCATTGAAAACTCAAGTTGATGTCTGGACACTCGCTCTTTATCCACCTTCACCAATATTACCCTAGACAAGAATCATTGGTAAATCAACAAGCCGGTCCAAAACTAATCAGCGGCTCCTTCGGGGTGAGCGCTGCAAAAACATATAATAAAATATGTAGAAAAATGTGAGGGGGTGTACTTACTTTTGTGACATACTGTATAAATATACATTTTACACACACATATATATATATATATATATATATATATATATATAATATATACCCAAAATTTCATTTGGGTACAACATTGCATGACCATGCAATTATGAGTTAAAGCAGCGCAGTGCTGCATTGTAAAAAATGCTTTGGTCATTAAAGCGGAGGTCCGCCCCCAATTTTTTTTTATCCGCTTAAGGACCGCCTCCTGCACATATACGTTGGCAGAATGGCACGGCTGGGCACAAGCACGTACCTGTACGTCCTCTAAGTGCCAAGCGGCGCCCGCGACCTGGTCTGGAACTCCTTGACCGCGGCACCCACGGACCTGATCGCCGCTGGAGTCCCGCGATCCCTCCCCGGGGCTGAAGAACGAGGAGAGGTGTGTGTAAACACAGCTTCCCCGTTCTTCACAGTGGCAATGTCATTGATCGTGTGTTTCCTGATATAGGGAAACACAATCAATGATGTCACACATCCAGCTCCGCCCCCTACAGTTAGACACATATGAGGTCACACTTAACCCCTTCAGCGCCCCCTAGTGGTTAACTCCCAAACTGCAATTGTCATTTTCACAGTAAACAATGCATTTACAGGGAGTGCAGAATTATTAGGCAAGTTGTATTTTTGAAGATTAATTTTATTATTGAACAACAACCATGTTCTCAATGAACCCAAAAAACTCATTAATATCAAAGCTGAATATTTTTGGAAGTAGTTTTTAGTTTATTTTTAGTTTTAGCTATTTTAGGGGGATATCTGTGTGTGCAGGTGACTATTACTGTGCATAATTATTAGGCAACTTAACAAAAAACAAATATATACCCATTTCAATTATTTATTTTTACCAGTGAAACCAATATAACATCTCAACATTCACAAATATACATTTCTGACATTCAAAAACAAATCAGTGACCAATATAGCCACCTTTCTTTGCAAGGACACTCATGCAGCCTGCCATCCATGGATTCTGTCAGTGTTTTGATCTGTTCACCATCAACATTGCGTGCAGCAGCAATCACAGCCTCCCAGACACTGTTCAGAGAGGTGTACTGTTTTCCCTCCTTGTAAATCTCACATTTGATGATGGACCACAGGTTCTCAATGGGGTTCAGATCAGGTGAACAAGGAGGCCATGTCATTAGTTTTTCTTCTTTTATACCCTTTCTTGCCAGCCACGCTGTGGAGTACTTGGACGCATGTGATGGAGCATTGTCCTGCATGAAAATCATGTTTTTCTTGAAGGATGCAGACTTCTTCCTGTACCACTGCTTGAAGAAGGTGTCTTCCAGAAACTGGCAGTAGGACTGGGAGTTGAGCTTGACTCCATCCTCAACCCGAAAAGGCCCCACAAGCTCATCTTTGATGATACCAGCCCAAACCAGTACTCCGCCTCCACCTTGCTGGCGTCTGAGTCGGACTGGAGCTCTCTGCCCTTTACCAATCCAGCCACGGGCCCATCCATCTGGCCCATCAAGACTCGCTCTCATTTCATCAGTCCATAAAACCTTAGAAAAATCAGTCTTGAGATATTTCTTGGCCCACAGTCTTGACGTTTCAGCTTGTGTGTCTTGTTGAGTGGTGGTCGTCTTTCAGCCTTTCTTACCTTGGCCATGTCTCTGAGTATTGCACACCTTGTGCTTTTGGGCACTCCAGTGATGTTGCAGCTCTGAAATATGGCCAAACTGGTGGCAAGTGGCATCTTGGCAGCTGCACGCTTGACTTTCTCAGTTCATGGGCAGTTATTTTGCGCCTTGGTTTTTCCACACGCTTCTTGCGACCCTGTTGACTATTTTGAAAGGATCGCTTGATTGTTCGATGATCACGCTACAGAAGCTTTGCAATTTTAAGAGTGCTGCATCCCTCTGCAAGATATCTCACTATTTTTGACTTTTCTGAGCCTGTCAAGTCCTTCTTTTGACCCATTTTGCCAAAGGAAAGGAAGTTGCCTAATAATTATGCACACCTGATATAGGGTGTTGATGTCATTAGACCACGCCCCTTCTCATTACAGAGATGCACATCACCTAATATGCTTAATTGGTAGTAGGCTTTCGAGCCTATACAGCTTGGAGTAAGACAACATGCATAAAGAGGATGATGTGGTCAAAATACTCATTTGCATAATAATTCTGCACTCCCTGTATATAGCATTTATTTGCTGTGAAAAGGACAATTGTCCCAAAAATGTGTCAAAATTGTCCGATGTGTCCGCCATAATGTCGCAGTCAGGAAAAAAATCGATGATCGCCGCCATTAGTAGTAAAAAAATAAATATTAATAAAAATGCAATAAAACTACCCCCTATTTTGTAAACACTATAAATTTTGCACAAACCAATCGATAAACGCTTATTGAGATTTTTTTTTTACCACAAATATGTAGAAGAATACGTATCGGCCTAAACTGAGGGAAAAAATTGTTTCTTTATATATTTTTGGGTAATATTTATTATAGCAAAAAGGAAAAAATATAGATTTTTTTTCAAAATTGTCGCTCTATTTTTGTTTATAGCGCAAAAAATAAAAACCACAGAGGTGATCAAATACCACCAAAGGAAAGCTCTATTTGCGGGGAAAAAAATTACGCCAATTTTGTTTGGGAGCCACGTCGCACGACCGCGCAATTGGCAGTTAAAGCGACGCAGTGCCGAATCACAAAAACTGGCCAGGCCCTTTCCCTCCATTTTGGTCCGGGTCTTAAAGATGTAAACCCCCCAAAAAAATTTTTTTTATGTCACAATATAAAGTATAAGATTTCCTCTCATCTGTGCCCAGTCTTGCCACACAGAGTTAACCCGGATCGGAGAAATCCTCTTTTAATGTTCTGTGAAAATGAACAGCCTTCCAGATAAAAACTTGCCTAAATAAAAAGTCAGTTTTCTCTCTTCTTGCTTTGAGTGACAGGTTATTTACATATCTAGCTCAGACATGTTTATCATATGTTATGTTATGTTTATCATAACATGAGGTATAAAAAGTGAGAAATCCACCCCTCCCCCACATAACACATCCTGGTAATATACAATGAACTTTGGATCACCTCATGTTATGATAAACATGTCCAAGCTAAATTTGTAAATAACCTGTCACTGAAAGCAAAAACAGAGAAACGGACTTTATAATTTGGCAAGTTTTTATCTGGAATTGTGTTAATTTGCACTGAGCATTAAAAGAGGATTACTCAGCGGTGGATTAACTCTTTGTGGCAAGACTGGGCACAGATGATAGGAAATCTTATACTCTACATTGTGACATAAAAACAAATATTTTTTTTGAGGTTTACATCTACTTTAAGTGGTTAAAAGGCAGCAGCTACAAATACTGCAGCTGCTGACTTTTTAAAAAAGTTTCCAGCGCGCCCGCGATGTTGGCAGCCAACGAGGGCGAGCAATCGCTGGTCTCTCGGCAGCCCCTGCAACCGTTGCGGTTTCACTGCCCGGTTCCCTACTGCGTATGTGTGATGCCCATCCTCACTGATCCCGGCTCTCTCCTGCGAACAGTGTGTTTCCCAGGAGACAGCGGGGGGGGGGGGGCGTGCCGTGATTTCCACCCCCCTGAAAGGTTCTAAATGTGACACCGGATGGGGGAGGGTTCCGAAAAGCAGAAGTTACATTTTTGGATGTAACTCCGCTTTAAGGAGGCAAATCCTTCCGGGGCTAAAACTCCTAAATACTGCCTAAACATTACTAAAACTCTTATACAAAAATATGGATGGTGAAAGCTCTGTCCGCCATGAGTATAACTTTTTTGCAGTTGAAAATTGTGTGTGGGAAGCAAAAACTCATAAACCCTTATGCCTTGTACACACAATCGAAATTTTCCGATGAAAAAAGCCAGACGGAATTTTTTCATCAGATATTCCGACCGTGTGTGGGTCCCATCTTACTTTTTTTCACCGGAGTTTAGAAATAGAACATGTTTAATTTTTTTCCAATGGAAAAAATCCTATCGGGAATTTTGATCTTTTGTGTGGAACTCCGATGGAGAAAAAAACATGCATGCTCAGAATCAAGTCAACGCATGCTCGGAAGCATTGAACTTTATTTTTCTCGGCTAGTCGTAGTGTTTTACTTCACTGCGTTTTGAGTGGTTGACAGTGTTTATACTACACAGTTTGAAAGAAATTCCGATGGAAAATTTCAAGGGCATTAGTGTAGATCCAAAGATGATTTCAATGATTTGCATTTAAACAGCACAGGAAAAACTGAAAATTTATATCAAATACTTACCGTAATTTTCCTTTCCTGATAGACTCCATGGCAGCCTACATGTGGGTTAATCCTGCCCCCTCATACCTCATAGGACCCCTCTCCCATAAATCTTTGCCAGAGGCCGTGTTCCATAATTTAGTCTACTCCAACCACTGGGAGGGAACTCCGGCTGCCATGGAGTCTATCAGGAAAGGAAAATTACGGTAAGTATTTGATATAAATTTTCCGTTTTCCTGACAGACTCCATGGCAGCCTACATGTGGGAAATAACTAGCCAATCCACACGGGTGGGCAAGTGCTGGACAAAAGCAAAGAAGGTTTAATTGGTACCATCAACCGGCATGTAAACCAAAATTAACGAGGCTGGCTCTAAGCAGTAGTGTGCCTTGAACGTGTTACTTGAAGACCACAAGGCCGCCTTGCAAATAACTTCTGGAGCCACGTGACACAACAGTGCCCATGATTAAGACTTCTAGTTGAGTGAGCAGTCACCATTTCTGGAGGTACCAAGCCCTTGGCTTTGAAGGCCCACTAAATAGCCAGAACAATCCATGCTGCGATATATCTGGAAAAGGCACTCATTCCTTTATTCTTCCCATAAAAAAAGAATAGGTGGTCGGTGTGACGGAAAGAAGCTGTAGCTTCAAGATACTGGCTCCGACCTTTTCCAATATCTAAAGGGATGAACACTGGAATCCTCAGTAGATTTGAACAATAGAAGGGCAGTCTCCTGATTGTCATGAAACACAGATGCCACTTTGGGTTTTAAACCCAACATAGGAATTATAAAAAGGTTAAAAATGTCTTCTTGCATCCCAGAGAGCTGACTTCAGAGACGCTCTTGGCCGATGTTATAGCCACCATGAAGACAACTTTTAGAGAGAGTCATTTGATAGAAAAGGACTGATCTTCATGTTCCAACTCTCTACCCAAGAAAAAATCCAGGACAAGGGGAAGATCCCAATTAGAGAATCTTGGCTTTTTGAGGTCTGAGCTCTATTGCTCATCTAAACAACTACTGAGTAAGAGGGTCTCTAGCCCATGAAACACATAAAGGCAGAGATTGCAGAGACTTGGACTTGCAGCGAGCTGACAGACAATGAGATCCAAGCTTGATTGTAGGAAACTCAGAATATTATCTTTGGGTTATTGCAAGAACCTGCAGTGGAAGTGGTGTAGTCTGCAATTTTTTTTTTTTTTTCCAAATCCTCTGGTAGACCCTGTTGGTGCCTGCTCTAGTGGCATTTAATAATGTGGAGATGTCCCTACTTGGACAGCCTATAGCCTCCAAGCTTCCCCTCTCAAGAGCCAGATCATCAGATGTAGATGGACTAGGCATGGATGTAGAATTGCCCCTTGTGATAGGAGATCTGGTCTGAAGGGTAGAGGAACTGGTTCCCGGAAGCTGAGTTGCATCAACAGTGGAAACCATGGCCTGTTTGGCCAGTACAGGACTATTGCCACTATCTCTGCTTCTTCTATCCTGAGCCTTGACAGAAACCGGAGAATGACAGGAACCGGGGGAAAGCCATAGGCCCTGTGGAACCGCCAATGTTCTGTCATAGCATATACCTGAAAGCCTGGGGATACAGCGACCTTGTGTAGTATCTCTAGTCTGAAGTTGCACAGGAAGGTGAACAAGTCTACTTTCGGGAATGACCCCCAGGGACAGGACCCACCTGAAGGGTCCTGTCCCTGGGGGTCCACTTGTTGTCCAGAGAATTTCTCAACAGAAAATCTGCCTGAACGTTCTGGACTCCAGGGAGGTAGACAGCTGTCAGTTTGGTCAGGTTTTTCTGGGCCCAGATCATGATGGGCTCTACTTCCTTTGACAGGGAGAGACTGAGTACCCCCCTGTCTCTTGGTGTATGCGACTGCCGTCGTGTTGTCCAGTCCAAGAGGACTGAAGCTCCTGCTGTTAAGTGGTGAAAAGGCCTACAGAGCGCAGAACGCTGCCCAGAGTTCCAGAACATTGGAAACTATCCTGTGAGAAAAAATTCCATATGCCTAGGGCTACTTCTGTCAGCCCCTGTTGCTGGCATCTGTAGTGATGGAGACCCAAGACACAGGTGCGATAGAGTGACAATTGAGGAGGTTCCTCTGTTGTAGCCACAAAGGAAGGCTTTCCCGCATGGATGGGATTATTTGGATAGAGTGAACCCGAAGCCCTGGGTTCCACCACTGAAGGAAATCCTTCTGGAAGGGCCGTATTTTCCACTGAGCCCACTTTACTATGGGTGTTGTTGCCACCATGGTGCCGATGATCTTTAGGCATTGAGAGGCTCGGAGATGAGAGGATGACATTGCAAGCCAAACTCTGTCACGGATCACTGGGATTTTCCCAGGGGTAATGAGATGGTGCTCTTGATAACGTTGACGTGTTCCCCGAGGAATACCAGGGACTGCGTAGGATCCAGATGGCTCTTTTCCAGAATTCAGAAGCCAAGCGAACTCGAGTAGAGTGGAGATGACATGGAATCTGTCGATTAGCAACTGCTCCCTGTCCCGAGATAACAAAAGCAGGTCATCTAGATAGTGATACAGACGGATACCTCTGGTCCTGATCAGAGCCACGACAGCCAACAAGAGATTTGAAAACACAAAGCAATGTCGTAAGCCCGAAGGGGAGACAGGTGAACTGCAGATGGATTTGATCGACAAAGCAAAGACATTTCTGGAATTCGGAACATCGGAAGTAGGCGTTCTTCAGGTCTATGGACACTCATCATGAGTAGTACAGATCATGAGTAGTATCTCCATCTTGAACTTCTTCTTGATAAAACAATTCAAGTGGGTTATGTCTATAACTGGCCTCCAGGTGCCATTTTTCTTCAACACCATGAAGAGGGACGAGTAGACCCATTGAAACCTTTTGTCGGCTGGAACTGGAATTGCAGCGCCCTGAGCCACAAGAGAGTCTGCATAGGACAGGAGAATTTTTTTTTGAGAGAGAGAGAGAGGCAAGGATGCCGACTCACTCTGTCTGGGCAGGCGCAATATCATAAAGACTTAGGGGGTTCTTGTCCACCGGAAGATGCCCCTTTTGAAAACTTCTGGCCTAAAGGCCAATTTTTCCTTCCAGGACTTCTTGAACTCATGGCCGGGCCTATAGTAGCGAGTATCCCTTGCTCAATCTGAACATTGCCTTGGCTGTGTTCTCTTCTGGTTTAGCCGACAGCGAACCCCCAACTTGGCCCCTTTGGCATGGGTGATGGCACTGTCCAATTTGTTCCCAAAGAGGGACGAACCTTCAAAGGGAATCCTGTACCATGCCTGCTTGAAGGGAGGGTCAGCTACCCATGGGCGCAGCCACAATGTATGCTTAGCGGCGACAGATGACCGCATGATCGGAGCCACCATGTGAATTATGTTTAGGGAAGCCTCACCCAAAAAGTCAGCGCCAACTTTAGTCCATAAATAAATGAGCTCCTGGCCAGTTCTTCTGAGATGATCCTCAGAGAAGCATCTATGCCATCCGCCCAGACTTCTATGGCTTTAGAAAGAGCTGTGAGAGCTATAGCTGGTTTGCATCTCATACCCGCCCTGAGGCGATTCAGTTCGCATGTGCTGCGCTATATAAGTTTCTCATTCATTCATTCAATGTAGATCCGCTTGAGGTCGGACTCAATTGTCCTCTCCAGCCATCCCTAAAGGAAACAGTATCCTCCAATGGGAGTGTGACGTGCCTCGCCATCCTCATTAGGGCTGCATCAATGAGAGGAGCCGACTCCAGGTGTTTTACATCCTTGCTTTTAAATGGGTACAATTTTGACACCTTTGTTAACAGGCAATACCTCCTTTCAACACCGCCATATTCATCGGTAATTATCGCGCCAAGTTCACCCAAAAAGGAGAAATTAGGGCGTTTTTTTTTTTTATTATATATATTTTTTTTAAGGCTTTAAAATATTTCCTGTGTTTGGAAGGTGCCCCTACTGGCTCTTCTCATCTCAAAGCTTCTTTGACAGCTTTGACCAGTTGTGGTACTGGGGCAAATTCAAAACCTGCACCAGGGTCATCTACCTCCACCCCCTGTCTGAGGCTTCAATTGAGGAATGGCTTGGCTGTGAAGGGCCTGGGGCCTCTAGATTATCCCTAATAAGGACTAACATAGTGTTGCCAGCAGGGTTGTGGGTATGACCAGAACCCACTTTACTCAGGGATTCATGGACCACCTTTCTGACCAGTGCTTCCACTAGTTGCTCTCCACCTTCTCTTTTGCGACTTTAGAAAAGCATCACTTACAGAGCGATTTACCTTCAGGAACCTGGGCCCTGCATACCCAGCAGGCTTTCCTCACAGAGCGGCTAGAGTGGTGGTGAGAGTGTCGCCCAGAGGTGGTTTTAGAGTCCTCTCTGTGATACCTAGATCTAAAGGGAGATCTATGACGTCTGGAGCTTGAAGAGAAGTGACAACGTTGAGACCTAGGACGGTCTTTGCCATGCTTTGGTGTTCAAACCTAGAAGTGCTGTGTGAAAAAAAAAAGAAAGGGATAAGAGCTCCTGAATGAGTGAACCCAGGCATACAAGCAGAAAGGCACTAAATCCTATCTGCAGCGCAAGGGTTGGCCACAAGAGGACGGTGACATATCCATGGCAAAGCAGTTTGAGCCCAGGTTCACACTGGGCTGCGGGAGTGAAGCCGTGCGAGTTCAGCTGAACTCGCACGATTTCACTCCCGCTGGCAGTCCCGATTTCAGCCGCGATTTAAGAGACATCTGTGCAGGTTTCTGCACAGATGTTAATGTAAATCGCAGGCTGAAATCGCAAAAAGTAGTGCAGAGACTACTTTTTGAAATCGGTGCAGCGCCGCAGATGCAGCGTCGCGCCGATTAGGACAGTGTCATTGCCAGCAATTTGCGGCAAAATCCGCCGTTTTGACATGCGATTTGACATGCCAAATCGCATGTCAAAACGCACCAGTGTGAACCAGGGCTGAGACTGAAATGAACCATTAAAGCCTTATGAGAAACAGGAGTGACAACAGGCATGAGAGAACACATAACAAACACAGCCAGCACCTAGGGAGCCTGCAGCAAACAATTTACATTGTAAACCAGAGACCAATGCATAGGAAAACCGCTGCATAAGCCTGCAACTCACCCCAAGGAATAGCTGCTTTGACAGCTATTTAAATATGCCACTGATAATGATGTCACCGCCCCACAGCGCCCCTGCGCTGGAAAAAAAAACGGCATGACCCGGTGGCGACTAATCGCATGTGCAACTGCCACCACCATTCTGCCAAAACTGCGCCTGCATGAACCAAGCACAGAATCTTTGTTCGTGGCTTGCAGATGCGCAGACAGGTCGTGGCGACTTCCTGAAGCAGCAAGCTGGAACGCACCTGCGCTCCAGCCGCCATGGCCACTCACTGGAGTTTGATAGAAAATAAGAAAACAAACAAAACACAGAGATACGGCTGCCATATAAAACGAATATCTTTGTACATTACCACCACCATGGCACGATCCGGACCAGAACCTGGAACTGGGGAGCTGTTCGCTCGACTGCACGATCGGGCGTTTACAAAGCCTCCCGCTAATAGCTGGGACGTTTGGCCATATTGCTGCTTGCCTGCCAATGGCCAGGATAGTAAGCTCTTCATGGTATTGCATCATATCGCCCATGTCCACCTGCTAATAGCTAGGATTGCTGGACTGCAGAGAGGATCACCACCTCAATCTAGAGACATCTCTCTTTGATAGAGGACTGGATGACAAAGAGTTATCTTAAACTCAATGGAGCGAAAACAGAACTTCTTCTGTTTCACGCCAAGCGTAGGAATCAACTTTCAACAGCGTGGTCTCCCCCGCCTATTTTGGGCAAGCTCATCACCCCTAGCGCCAAAGTCAAAAGCCTAGGGGTCATTTTTGACTCCTTTATGACAATGGACGCACAAATAGGGTCAGTGGTCAGCGGATCTCACCATCTACTGCGCCTACTACGCAGACTCACTCCGTTCATCCCTAAAGAAGATCTAGCGGTCGTGGTGGGAGCTATTGTAAACTCCAGGCTGGATTATGCAAGTGCCCTTTACCTCGGCCTTCCCAAGTACCAAATCGCTCGTCTGCAAGTCGTTCAGAATACGGCCGCCAGACTTGTGACTGGGAAAGAACCCTGGGAATCCATCTCACCTTCACTGAGAGCCCTTCATTGGCTGCCAGTTAAAGACAGAATTGCTTTTAAAGCCCTCTGTCTTACGCATAGATGTGTCCATGAGAATGCCCCCCTTTACTTATGCGAATTAATAAAAGCGCATAATCCAAATCGCGTTTTGCGATCCACGAATCAGAACCTGCTCCAGGTTCCGAAAGCCAACTTCAAGTCCAAAGGAGAAAGAAGATTTGCGATCCAGGGTCCCAGACTATGGAACGCTTTACCAACCAGCATTCGGTTGGAGGAGAACCACCTAGCATTTAGGAAAAAGGTCAAGACTTTTCTCTTTTGATAGCAAAGGAGACAGGAACAACAAGCGCCCAGAGGCGATTCAGTTTGCATGTGCCGCGCTATATAAGTTTTCATTCATTCATTCATTCATTCATTCATTCACACCACCAGGCCTGGATTACAAAAAACTTCATGAAAAGGTAAGACTATATCTTGGTCCTAGGAGGAGGACAAAAAAGGAACACGGCCTCTGGCAAAGATTTATGGGAGAGGGGTCCTATGAGGTATGAGGGGGCGGGATTAACCCACATGTAGGCTGCCATGGAGTCTGTCAGGAAAGGCATGTTTACACCTTTTTTTTGGTTCTCTTCACACACAATGAATGTATATGCATTTTCACTGGGTGAAAGGTAACATTCTTAATAATTCTTTATAAATCAATGCCAATAGTGATTAGAAATGTCAAAACAACCTTCCTGCTGGTTTCTAATCTTCTCTTGTGCCTACACTCAGGTGAAGCAGCAACCCCCAGTGATAAGTGAATCTCACCAGAGCTGGTAGGAAGGGAAGAGGGAATTTTATATAGAGTTGCTATTCAGAAAAATCACACCAAAGCTTCCGACATGTGGTGATTCTTCAGGGGATTTCCACACTGCATGAGTCACAAACAAGCAAACAGACATTAACTTAGTGTAAAGCAGCGTTGTTTATTAAAGCCAAAGATTTTGCAAACTCATTCAGAATCTGTACAAAACACTTGATATATTGCATTAGGTATACAGCCTCACCACAAAGGTCAGAGGTGTGTAGACTTCCCGCCAAAAATGGACCTGAGGTAATCATGTATCCTGTTTTTATACACAGATTTAAGCCTTACTCAGCCTATACTATATTAAAGCCAAACTCTGGAAATTATGCAACATATACCATTGCAGTGCATCCCACCCCCGCACTGCAAGGAGGAAAGTATAAATTATGACCCATGAACTCCCATGCATTCGCCAGGAAGCCGCAAACCCAGAAGACACGCCAAGGGCAAGATGTCATGTCCCTCTGCGTGGACTGGGCTCCGATACTGGGGCTTCGTTCTGAGGTAAGTATTTCATAATGAGCTAGTATGCTAGTAGCTCATTATGCCTTTGCGTTGCAGGTTTTTTTTTTTCTAATGTGTGGGTTTACTACCGCTTTAAGTACATTATCTGGTGTCTTAGAAATATTAATTTTGCACGTACATAATTAATATTCGCCATAAAAACCTTCTTGTCTATATAGAAATTAAAGCAAACGATAGGGGTGTGAAAAAGAGAAAAAGGATTACATTTATTGATACATAGAAGAAGCTTATCTCAATCTGATATTCGAAACTATTAACATAACAGATATCACCTCTAAAACCAAGATGGTTTCAATGTTACACAATTATACAAATGATAAAATATTGCTTCAATGGACACATCAGTATTTATAGGAAAGGAAAAATCACAGAGATGAAGAAAAGTAATGATTAGAAATTACCCAATGTCCCTAGGTGAGGTTACAGGAATAGTGTTGCCAGATTGCAAAGATAACTAAGGCCTAACTCAGATACGGTTACTACGGACATTCATGGACTCCTAATATACTTTTAGGCAAAATCTTAAGATAGAAGGAAAGTATGAAAGAGAGAGAGAGAGAGAGAAAGGGAAAGAGAGAGGCAGAGGGGCAGAGAGGCAGAGGGAGGGAGAGACAGACAGAGGGGGAGAGAGACAGACAGAGGGGGAGAGAGGGGGAGAGGGTACTTTACCAGGCTGTGGTCTACATCAGGATATCCTACACTGCTGATCTCTCTATCAGGACTGACTTGCCTGTCTTTTATACCCCTGAGCCTATAATCTTTCCCTCCAAAAAACTCAAGTTCCCGAGGATTTGATCATAAGGACCCCCAACCGGTAATTTCCTGCTGTCACATATCTATGCCAAGGGATGTCTAGGAGTTTACATAATTAACACCTGGCAATTTTACTATGTGAACAAACCCTCACATAGTTCCCAAACTTGCATATCACACGACACCTGGTAATATTGTACATTTCTAATTAACACAGGCAATCTAAATGTGGTTTTTAATCAGACAGGAAATTCGTTTAACCACTTGCATACTGGGCACTTACACACCCCTCCTGCCCAGGTAAAATTTCAGCTTCCGGCACTGCGTCGCTTTAACTGACAATTGCGCGGTCGTGCGACGTGGCTCCCAAACAAAATTTACGTCCTTTTTTCCCCACAAGTAGAGCTTTCTTTTGGTGGTATTTGATCGCCTGTGCGATTTTTATTTTTTGCGCTATAAACAAAAAGAGCGACAATTTTGAAGAAAAATACAATATTTTTTACTTGTTGCTATAATAAATATCCCAATTAAAAAAAAAAACACATATTTTTTCTCAGCTTAGGGCGATACGTATTCTTCTACATATTTTTGGTAAAAAAAAAAAAAAAAATTGCAATAAGCGACTGGTTTGCGCAAAAGTTATAGCGCTTACAAAATAGGGGAGAGAATTGTTATTTTGTATTATTTTTTTTTTACTAGAAATGGCGGCGATCTGCGATTTTTATTGGTACTGCGACGTTATGGCGGACACATCGGACACTTTTGACACATTTTTGGCGCCATTCACATTTATTCTGCGATCAGTGCTATAAATATGCACTAATTACAGTATAAATGTGACTGGCATTGAAGGGGTTAACACTAGGGGGTGAGGAAGGGGTTAAATGTGTATGCTAGGTGTGTTCTAACTGTGGGAGGAGGGGGGGTGACTGATCTGTGTCCCTATGTAGGAAGGAACACAGATCGGGCTCCTCCCCTCCAGAGACAGGACATTGTCTCTGTGTGAGCCGGCAATGAGAGATGATCTATGAGAGATCATCTCTCATTCGCCCACAGATCGCATCACAAACGGCCGCTCTGATTGGCCGTTTGCCGCGATCTGTGATTGGCCGTGTCCAAGGGACACGGACAACACAGGGCTTCCCCGCAGCGCGCTGTACAGCGCGCACTGGGAACGCCAGAATGACATGCCGTCAAATGACGGCATGTTGGCTATTCAGGCCCGCGCTGTTGCTGTCATCCGACGGTAGCGCGGGCCTCAAGTGGTTAATACAATGACTAGACACTTCCTATCACATGTAGTCACATCAGCATGCCAAGGGCCCCTGCTGTGAGGGATTATTTTAGTTTGCCGGGCTTGAGGGCTTCCCTTCAAGACAAAAGGCCAATTTAGCTAATTTGATTATCATCTGGGACCTTTACCAGAAGGAATTAACTTCTTAAAGAACAGCTGCGAATTGAACCAGTCCAGTAGAAACATTCATCTTTGCACTGGTTACTCTGGTATAAAATATGAAGATCAATCTCTCCACCACACTGGTCAAATGCAAAATCTGTCCTGGTCCCGCCGATGATAGAAAATCACGCCCACTGGAGGTGCTCACTGGCCGCTGTTCAAATGTCATGTGATTCTTTGCAGTGTAATTTGCAGTCATTTATCTTGTAATGATGCAAAGCACACCGCAAAATATGCAACATCACCCAAAGGTTCCTATGGCCCATCCATTGTCAGCACTCCCTCTTCTCATCTCAACTTACCAACTAGCCTGCAACAAACTGAATTGTCCTGTCTAAGGCCGCGTACACACGATCAAATTTATATGCTGAAACCGGTCCGACGGACCATTTCAGCAGACAAATTTGATCGTGTGTACGGGCGAGCAGGCAGGTTTTTCCAGCAGACAAGTTTTAAAGCATGCTTTAAAACTTGTCTGGTGGAAACCCGTCTGTCCGACATGTCCGCTGGTTAGTACGCCTAACCAGTAGACAAAAATCTCCCGCATGCGACGAATGCCTGTCCGGGGGGGATTTTGGTTTGATCGTGTACACTGATCAAACCAAAATAGCCCAGCAGACATATCCAATGAAAACGATCTGTCCGACCGTTTTCATCAGATTTGTTTAGTCGTTGTTTTACGCGGCCTAACAGTTCATGTTAAAAACAGGTTTAGTTTGCAGACATTTGCAAATACACATTTAGCGGTCACCCCGACCTCTAATGCCGCGTACACACGATCATTTTTTGGCATGGAAAAAACGTTTTCGAAAAACGTCATTTAAAATGATCGTGTGTGGGCTTCACAAAAAAAAATTTGAACATGCTGCATTTTTTAATGTCGTTTTAACATATGTCGTTTTTCAGGGTTGAAAAAAATGATCGTGTGTGGGCAAAAACGACGTGAAAAACCAGCGCATGCTCAGAAGCAAGTTGAGATGGGAGCGCTCGTTCTGGCAATAAAATAAAAACAGAAGTAAAGCGCTGCGCTAATAATGACAACAAAATATGTGAATACAAAATTTAAGAGGAATAATCCAATGTGAAATAAATAAATGAATAAATGAATCACGTGAATTAACCACATAAGACTCCAAGTCTGCTAAAATGTGCTATATAATAATACTCCCCTTTAGATCAGGGGTCTCAAACTCAAATTACCTGAGGGCCGCAAGACAAGTTTTCATATCCCATGGGGGGCCACATGCAAACTTTCAAACTTCAAAAACAGTACTGGTGTTATCAAACGTATTATTAACCCCCAGCACTGGTGTCAGCAGACGCATTATTAACCCCCAGCACTGCACTGCACATGGACCACTACACACGGACCACTACACTGCCGACAGACCACTACACTCTGACCACTCACCATCATGGCACAGCACATCAAGGCTCAGAGCCCAGCACATCAGGGCACAGCACATCAGGGTACAGGGCACAGCACATCAGGGTACAGGGCACAGCGCACATCAGGGCACAGCGCACATCAGGGCATCAGGGTACAGGGCACAGCACATCAGGGTACAGGGCACAGCACATCAGGGTACAGGGCCCAACAGGGTACAGGGCACATCAGAGCACAGCACACCACATCAGGGTACAGGGCAGGGGCGGACTGACCATTGAGGAACTCGGGCACTGCCCGAGGGCCCCATGCCACTAGGGGGACCCATCAGGGTTGCCAGGCTCATTAAAACCAGGGACAGTATGTAAAAATCTGTTGTTTTTTTTACATCTGTCCCTGATATCTCCAACACCTACATGCTTTTGATGTAAAAATCCAGAGATTTTAGCTGCCCCGCCTCTGTACTGCCACCTGGCTTGGTGGCCATCTGTAAGCCCGGGGGGCCCCATAATCTTCTATTGCCCGGGGGCCCCATGAGTTGTCAGTCCGCCCCTGGTACAGGGCACGGCACATCAGGACAGGACATATCGGGACAAGGCACATGGCACATCAGGGTACATCACATCAGGACAGGGCACATGGCACATCAGGGTACAGGGCACATGAAACAGCACATCAGGGTACAAAGCCCAGCAAATCAGGGTACATGGCACACATCAGGGTACATGGGCCACAATCAGAGCACAATCAGGGCACATGGGGCATATCAGGGCACATCAGGGCACAATCAGGGCACATGAGAGCACACCAGGGCACATCAGGCACAGCACATCAGTACAGGGCACATGGCACATCAGGGTACAGGGCACATGGTACCCTGATGTACAGAGCCCAGCACATCAGGGCACATGAGGCACAGCAGGGCACATAGGGCACAGCAGGGCACATGAGGCACATCAGGGTACATGAGGCACATCAGGGTACTTGGGACACATGGCACATTAGGGTACATGAGGCACATCAGGGTACATGAGGCATGTAACGGAATGACCCGTGACAGACTGAGATACTCCTATGTCTAGGGTCACCTTATGTGCACTAGGGCCATAGGGTGACAAAGAATCATAATTCATATATTACATGAGATGGGACATTAATAATAATTCATATTGCAGGACTGGAATATTACAAAAGTGGTTCATGTGGACTTGAGACCAGGTTACCAAGACAGTGACACATCCCTCTGTATAATAGGCTTTTGAAATGTTAAGTGAGGTTGGCTCTTCAATGTGAAAGACACATTCTGTTGAAAAGGTGTTAATTGCAAGAAAGACTCTTTCATTGTGTGAAGCTCTCTGTTTACCCTATTGTGTTATTCTAAAGGTTAATTGAATTCTATTGATGCAGGAATGTATTAATGCTCAGGTGTGATAGTATTTGGTTTTGATGTCATTATCTCAAGGAATGTATCTGTCAGTATCGGGGCCGAATTGTCTGTCTAGATAATGTGATTGAGGTTCCTGATATGTGTGAAGATTATCTGTGATTGTGTATTATTTAAGGTTAATTGAACACTATTGATGATGCGGTGCCCAGATGTCTAGCTACGGATTAGATAATTAGCCTCAGTGTGTGAATAGGGGGGTGGAGATGGCATTGTCCTGTGATTGGCTGTAACATCTTGCACTGTATAAAAAGCAAGCTAAGATACCATTAAAGTGTCATATCTTTGAAGCAAGTGCAGAGCTGAGTCTCGTCTTGATTATGGGAAATGATATGGATCGTGTATGCAGGATTGTCAGAGTGTGTCAGATAAGCTTGTCGTGGCTGGATGGAAGGTCGTAAACGGTGGTGACCGTTACATGGCACATCAGGGCACATGAGGGTACATGGGGCACAATCACAGCACATGAGAGTACATGAGAGCACATCAGGGCACATGAGAGCACATCGGGGCACAATCAGGGCAAAGGTCAGCGTTTACTTGTTGTTTTCTTCAGATGCAGAACAGGGCAGGAAGCGTCTGACAGAGGTTTAATTCTCTCTCATGTCATGCTGCTACTTCCCGGTGGCCCCTCCTCTCTTCTTATCCATCCCAGATGATGTCACAAGCAAATGGGGATGGACGAGGAGAGGAGGAGCCGCCGGGGAGTAGCAGCGTGACATGAGAGAGAAGTGAACCTCTGACAGACGCTTTCTGCCCTACTCTTCATGCACCTCGATCTACACTTCCGCGGCACCCGCCCTGCCTGCGGGCCATTTATTTATTTTTGTTTACAAAAGTTTTTATTGAGGTATTTGAATTGTACATATATAAACAATAGTACAAAACCTGAAAGTCATATATCGAATACAGTAGTAGAAATAAGATATCAAGGTATAGGAAGTAGTGCATCTTTATAAGTCCAAATATATTATGAGCAGTTATTGAATAATGGAAAATGTGGGTGATAGTGGATTCATTGTGTTAAAGTCCAATAAGACCATTTGGCGTTAAATATATGCAGGGTATCATTAAGGGTGTGGCAGATCCTGTCTGAGAGTTTTAGCATTTCCATCCTGTCCAAAACCTGCGACCATAATACCGTATTAGATCTCCAGTTGAGAGCTATCATCCATTGGATGGAGCTACATAGCGAATGAAACAGCCTGTTGCAGGGGGGAGGAACGTTTGGAACATTGGCATACAATAAGCAAACCTGGGGGGGTGAGAGTAAATTTGTGCTTAGAGGATCTTTCAAACCTATCTGAAGCATCCGCCCAAATTTGGGCTAGGTGAGGGCAGCTCCAAAAAATTTGTAATATTGTACCCTCCACCCGGCAACCTCTAAAGCAGTCAGGGGGGATAATTGGATAGAAGGAATGGATTCTGGAAGGAGTAAGGTACCAACGGGAAAACAGTTTCAGTGGCGTCTCTCTGAAGGAGATTGCCCTATTACTCTTCCGAATGGAATACCAGGTGTCAGGGGAGAGAGTAAGTCCTAAATCAGATTCCCATTGTAGCATTGGTTTTGATTTGTCAGGGGTAGAGAAGTCATTAAGGGAGTGATACAGTTTAGAGATCATACCCTTATCTCTAGAAGAAGAAAGGCATATTCTCTCAAATAGAGTGTTGATTGGTTGAGTGGAGAGAGAGAAGTGAGTGGAAAAGAAGGCTTTAATCTGCAGTTATCTCTCATGTTCTGTGGACGGGAAATTATTTACTCTTTGGAGGAAATCAAAGGGTTTAAATTTCCATTTATATTGTAGTGAGCCTAGTGTGGTGATATTGGAGTGCATCCAACAGGAAAATGAGGTTCTATCGTTACATGCAGAAGCTAGTCTGGGGTCTCCCAGAAACGAGGTCAGTGGTGAGATAGGTGACGCCAACAGGTATGTATCTTTAATTTTGAGCCATAATTGAAATAGATGAGCTACTATTATATTGTGTTTAATGATACTTCGGTAGAGGACATAATTGGACCACAAAATCCCTTGAAGATAAAATGGGGAGATGGAAGAAGATTCAAATCTTTTCCATGGGATATCTTGTGAGGAGGAAAACCACTGTGACATTTGGGAGAGTCTAGCAGCTAAGAAATATTTCCAAATGTTAGGGAGGCCCAATCCACCCTTGGATTGGGGCCTATGCATTAAAGCGTAGCTATATCTAGGTTTTTTATCTGCCCAGATAAACTTATTAATAAGCCTTTGAATGGAGTCTAGTTTAGATTTGGAGATATTGACTGGGAGAGAACGGAAGTAATATAGGAGCTTCGGGATGATGTTCATTTTGATTGCACAGATTCTGCCAAGGAAGGATATGTGGTATGTGGACCAGGTATTAAGAAGTGAGCTGATTTGAGAGAAGAGGGGGATGTAATTGGCATTAAATAATCCCTTGTGATTGGGAGTGATATTGACACCCAGGTATTTAATCGAGCAGGAGTTCCAATTAAAGGGAAAGTTGAGTTGAAGCTGATTAAGAGTATTTTGCGGGATGTTTATGGGTAGGGCAGAGCATTTATTTAAATTGATCTTGAGTCCCGAAATATCGTGAAAATGGTTTAGTTCTTTAAGAAGAACCGGGACAGAAGTAAGCGGATTTGTAAGATAAAGTAGTGCATCATCAGCGTATAAGCTGATTTTATATTCTGCTAGATCCTTGTGGTATCCCCTGATATCAGTATAAGTTTTTATGGCTTGGGCCAGTGGCTCAATGGCCAGAGCAAACAAGAGTGGGGACAAGGGACAACCCTGCCTAGTTCCTCTACCCAGGGAAAGAAAGTCTGAGTTGTACCCAGGAATTTTAATGCAGGTTTGTGGGGTTTCATATAAGGCATTAAAGCCTTGTAAGAATTTGCCTGAGATCCCAAACCTGGGTAAAAGATGATTCAGGTATGACCAGCTGACACTATCGAATGCCTTGTGTATATCCAGGCTAAGTAGGCATGTCTGACGTGAGTGGAGGTTGGCATCTTGTATGATGTTGGTTACTAGTCTGATGTTGTCTGTAATCTGTCTGTTGGGGATGAAGCCTGATTGATCTATATGTATGAGAGGTGAAATTACCTTAGCAAGTCTGTCGGCGAGCATTCGACCGAAGATCTTGAGGTCATTATTTAATACTGAAATCGGGCGGAAATTCTGAGGGAGGGTATGATCCTTACCAGGTTTGGGGATAAGAGAGAGATTTGCTAATAACATTTCGTTAGGGAAGTTGTTACCCTCTAGAATGTAGTTAAATAGTTTTATTAGGTTGGGGGCTACTAGTGTGGCACATTTTTTGTAATACGATGATGTGTATCCATCAGGGCCGGGGGCAGTAGAGGATTTGAGGGATTTTATGATTTGAGTAATTTCCTCAACTGTACAAGGAGAATTGAGGGAATCAGTTTGTTGTTGAGTAAGAGAAGGAAGACTTAATGCCTCCAGCCAAGATTTAGAATTGTTGCTCGGAGCATTTTAAGGGCCTGACATAAGGTCCTTGTAGAAAGAGGTGAAAATCTTCAAAACCTCTTGTGGGTGAGTAACTAGATCACCTTTGCTGTCTCTGAGTTTGTAGATATGTGTGGGCTTACAGTCCTGATTAAGTTTCCTAGCGAACATCGTTGAGGTAGTGTTGCTGTGTAGCATAAACTTGGCCTTGGAAAATCTAAGGGATTTCTCTGTGTTAGCTGACAATATCAGATCTAGAGCTTTGCGTTTTTCATGGATCTGCTGGGTGATATTAGAGGTTGTGGTATGTTGTAGTTTATTATATAGATGGTGCAAGTCATTGGTAAGGCGTTTTATGTTTTTTGTTGCTGCTAAATTGATAATATGACCTCTTAGGACCGCTTTGTGGGCAACCCATACCGAGGTGGGCAATGTGTCCTCATTTACATTTTCTGTGAAGTAGTTGTCTATATGTGTGGAGATAGTCGAGATATTAGTCGGGTCAGTAAGCAGGGAGTCATTAAGACGCCAGTTATAGGGAGAAGGGGCAAGACCAATATAGGAAGTATCAAACGTTACAATGTTGTGATCAGACCAGGGGCAAGGGTGAATTTGTGCCTTAGTGGAGTTAGCCATAAGAATTGGGGTGCAGTATAGGTAGTCCAACCTGGCATAGCAATCGTGTGGGTGTATGCTTTAATACCCGTATTATGGGCTCTCCATGAGTCTATCAGCTGTAGCTTGTTGATGAGGCGGTTGATGGTCTTGGAGAAGGATTTGGTATGAGGAGATGTTTTACTTCTATCTAAAACTGGATGAGCGGCCAAATTAAAATCACCTCCAATCACCAAGTGAGGGGAATGATATTTATCTATGGATTCAAAAAATTTGGTGAAGAAGGAGGTATGGAAATCGTTTGGGCCATAGACCGAGGCAATGGTGATGGCCCGATTGTTAATGTACCCTTTGAGAATAATGTATCGGCTGTCTGGGTCTTTAAAGATGTTGTGGATATCGAAGATTAGAGAGTTGCGGATAAAAATGGCGACCCCCCCTAGTTTTATTAGTGAATGTGGTAAAATAAACTTGGTTGTATGATTTGTGAAAATACTTAGGGTGGTTAGATGTGGCAAAATGTGTTTCTTGGAGCATGATAATATCCGCTCCCAGTCTCTTATATTGTTGGAATGCTTTCTTACGTTTATTGGGGGAGTTGAAACCATTTGTGTTATGAGAAATTATTTTAAGACCCATCATGAAGATTAAATCGTGATATCAGCAGAACAAACCACCATAAAACATCTAGTGTAGCAGTAGTGCAAGGGGGTATTATTCTAGTGCAATTCAGTGTGATGTTCGTCATAGAGGGGGAAAGGGATATCAATAGGAGTCCACTACCGTGAAGAGTATACCATTTTTTTTTACCATTTCTAATAGCAAACGGACATCGACTTAAAAAATTGAAAATACCTTTAAAAGTAAAACGTATCAAAATATGACAATTGGTAATTGTTATGTACCGACAGGCCACAAGGGCCAAAAGTGAGTTGACAGTGGTTATGTTGGTGTGTACCAGCAACACTGGTACAGGAATAAACCTGTCAGACCAAAAATGTAAAGAACAAAGAAAAAGAAAAAATAAAGGACCAAAAAAAAGTCCTTGTCCTGCTGCAGGCTCATAGTGAACAACAGTGGCCCAGTAGCACTTCAGAGCCTGCAAGCAGGAGTGGGGTCAATCTAACAACGGTGGATGTTCCCAGTCATTAGTGCAATTAAAGATATAATAACAAACATAGCAAGAGAAAAAATACCATTTCAAATGAATGAGTCAAGTTTGGTGCATGGTGTTCATATGAGAAATTACACAGGGATGGCCTGTAGGAGGCGCATATATGAACAGCCAACATCAGTAACATTTGTAAATAATCCTCTTAAAACTAATGCCTCAAAAGGGTGGTAAGGCAACATAACAGTAAGGTCCACACAACTAGCAAATAGTGGGAAGTTCCTCTGGGAAAAAAAAAAAGAAAATATCTTCAAGATTGTAATGAGAGGATATGACTTGAATGTTGCTTGGAGAAATGAAATCTTCAGTTCCTTGTCCAGGAGAAGGAGCAAACTTTTAGGGACATGAAGAAACATGCAGGGCATGGAGAAAGACTAACAGTGCACAAGGAATGTCAGTTGAGTTGATTCTGGAAGGAATTGAATAGTCTCTTGAAGACAGTGTATTTCTGTTGTCTAAATCTTCGACTTGTGCCTGCATAAAGGCAAAATTGTCCGCAAGGTTCTCAAAGTCTCTCCTCAGATCATTATGAGCGAGTGAAAGCTCATCATGCTTGGTCTCAAGGAGATCTGTGCGGGTGCCTATATTAGCAATCTCATGAGAGAGAGCAGCAGTGGAGTTGTGCACTTCCTTTTCAATCTTTTCAACTAATTTTTTAAAAATAGAAGTTAGGCTTTCATCAAGATCTGCCGTTGATAGGGGGGGGTTGTACTCACGATTGTCTTGGAGGTTAGGAGACTGTGAGGCTGGGTCTCCCTCTCCCCCTGCCCACACGAGGCCGCCAGCGCCATTTTGGGACGTTTTACCGCTTCTCTGCTCCATGTCCAGGAGAAAGTTGGTAAGGCTGTGTTTCGGCTATTTAATCCGTTTTCTTCTAGCGTATCTAAAAAGGAAAGGAATTCAGCGCTGGAAAAACAATAAACAAACTAAACAAATTACAATAATGCAAGCCAGCACTGAAGGATCAATTCAAATAAAACGTCCCAAAGTAACTTCAATAACAAAAAGTGCAGCGCAATAAACACAAACATCTAATATATAATGACATCTAAATATTACAAAAGTGAAGATAAGCAAAGAAAGTCCATATAAAGTGCACAAGTGAGTAGAATTGTCTGTTAATAATCCAATCCAATAGTGACTGATGTCCAAACAGCCTCACCTCTTTAATCCACCCCTGTGAATGTTCTCTTTTTTTTTCTCTCTCCTCTCAGTGCTTCACTGCTAACAGCATTCCCTCTCCAAGTGTGCTTGCCAGAGCCCAGTGCACAGCCCTACCCGCCTCAGCACGCTGAGGTGGGGAGGCATGTCACGCTGGGCTCTGGCAAGCACACTGGGTGGAGCAAGATGGCCGCTGGAGCGCTCCGCGGATCGTGGGGTGTGCCGATCCGAACGGGGTGACCTCGTTCGGATCACGGATCGGTGACGATCCGTTGCTCCCCTAGTGTAAACTCTTACCAGATTCGAAGGACCCCCTGTTAGGTGAGGTCAAGTCAGCATGTAGGATCACCCAATCTGGAGGCTATGATGTTGATACCATGACTGGCAACAGGTCCTCCCCATGGATCGATCCAGGGATTATCTCCTTGCAGGCCTCTCCTGATATCCTTCACTCGAGTGATATACCCAAGAAGGAGAAAGAACACGAGGGATAGTGTAGTACCGTTAAGCAGGTTTATTAAAAAATATAATTTAAATTGGCGGTACAAAAGCAACATAAAAACAAATAAACAAAAAAGCGTTCTCCCGTGCTTCCAGGGTGTGTTATTATATAGGAACTTTTAGCAGACTTGGTGTCTTATGTGGGTAATTCACGTGATTCATTTATTAATTTATTTATTTCACATTGGATTATTCCTCTTAAATTTTGTATTCACATATTTTGTTGTCACTATTAGCGCAACGCTTTACTTCTGTTTTTATTTTGTTCCTTTGACATGTATATCACATGTTTTTTAAGTGTTGCAGCTTTGTTATTGATTTAACACTTGTAACAGAACTATGTATTTTGCCTGTACATCTATAATATTCATGCAGTGGGATATTATGAGGTGTGAACATCCTCTGTCTGTCTGGATGTATATTAGAACTGAATCAGCCTGACTCCTAAAACCTCTCTTTAGTTATGCTAATGCCCCTGTCTATCCCCAAAGGTTAATTGATCTATTGTGTGTGTGAAAGACCTGTGTTTATCCTTAAGAGATTGTATATTGTATTCCAAATTAGCAGTCTCCTGTCAGTGTATTGAAATAGCATGTCACTTATGTTCAGAAGTAGTGTTGAGCAGAATACGCCATATTCGCTTTCGCAATATTTCGCGAATATATAGGAGAATATTCGAGAAATATTCGTAAATTTCGAATATTCGTGATATTTCATCCAAAAAAAAAATTGCGAAATTTCGCTAACGTGAAATTTCGCAAATGCGAAATTTATTGCGAAATTCTCGACCGCGCATGCGCGCGGACAACACGCGGTCGCGAAAACGGCGATCATTTCCTGGATTCTTTGCCAGTGTATATTCGGATTGCTATTTAGTGCTGCCCTGCGAATCTACTGCTGCCCTGCGAAGCGAAGATGGTGGGGAGTAACTTTTCATCCAGTGAGGAAAAACTGCTGATTACTGTAAGTAATTTCACCACTTGTTATTTCATTATCTTTAACTGCATTTTAGACTAGTTAAAAAGTTAGGATGCAAGATCAGATATTAGTATTTCCCAAACAGTGTGTTTCCAGCGGTTGCAAAACTACAACTCCCAGCATGCCCAGGGTTGCCACCTTTTGTTCATTTCAAACCCGAACACTTCAGCGTCGCACAGCAATTTTTTGTCTTAGTTTGCATAGATGTCGCTATTAAATAACATTTCTAACCATATGAAATTAATCATAAAAGTTCCTCTTTACATCAGAGTCCACAGACTTCCCCTTTTACATCAGAGTCCACAGACTTCCCCTTTTACATCAGAGTCCACAGAGTTCTCCCTTTACATTACAGTTCACAGAGTTCTCCCTTTACATCAGTGTCCACAGAGTTCTCCCTTTACATCAGAGTCCACAGAGTTCTCCCTTTACATCAGAGTCCACAGAGTTCTCCCTTTACATCAGAGTCCACAGAGTTCTCCCTTTACATCAGAGTCCACAGACTTCCCCTTTTACATCAGGATCCACAGACTTCCCCTTTTAGATCAGTGTCCACAGAGTTCTCCCTTTACATCAGAGTCCACAGAGTTCTCCCTTTACATCAGAGTCCACAGAGTTCTCCCTTTACAACAGAGTCCACAGAGTTCTCCCTTTACATCAGTGTCCACAGAGTTCTCCCTTTACATCAGTGTCCACAGAGTTCTCCCTTTACATCAGAGTCCACACAGTTCTCCCTTTACATCAGAGTCCACAGAGTTCTACCTTTTACATTAGAGTCCACAGAGTTCTACCTTTTACATTAGAGTCCACAGAGTTCCCCTTTTACATTAGAGTCCACAGAGTTCCCCTTTTACATTAGAGTCCACAGAGTTCTCCCTTAACATTAGAGTCCACAGAGTTCCCCTTTTAAATTAGAGTCCACTGAGTTCCCCTTTTACATTAGAGTCCACAGAGTTCTCCCTTAACATCAGAGTCCACAGAGTTCTCCCTTAACATCACAGTCCACAGAGTTCTACCTTAACATCAGAGTCCACAGAGTTTTCCCTTTACATCAGAGTCCACAGAGTTCTCCCTTTTACATCAGAGTCCACAGAGTTCTCCCTTTTCATCAAAAAGTGAAAAGAAACAAACATATTATTTTTCATATGTAAAGATAGGGATTAAAAAAAATAATCTATTGTACAGGGCCAGTGTAAGGCTCAAAAAATTATTATAGTGGTCAGATGAATAGCAACTCATTTCTCCCCTATACGTCTATCCTGTGATGTTACTCATATATACATAATTATGCAAATGATAATGGCTGCTATATTTATTCCAAAAAGCTGGTGACCAAAATGGCAACATATAAAATCTGTCATGTTACCACTGTCAGTGATTAATAAGGCGAGAATGCTTCCAATTATTGAATACCATACATTTACGTCATATATCCATAAGGGTTTAAACAAAAGTATTATAATATACTTTGTTCTTCATCTTGCAGAGGTTCCTGCAACATGGTTACGACCTAATGAGGTGCCAGCAGGATAAACAAAAAATCGTCCAGTCCGTATTGGAGGAATTACATGAGTTTCATGGCGGGTCACATGACCACATGGCCATTCTCAAAAAATGGTCAGACTTGAAGAGGCGCCACATGGACCGGGTCACACAGATCCGCGATGAATTTCATCCAGGTAAGTTATTGGTGACAGTCATGTAAGGTGATATGTAATTAACCTTAGGGCAGATGTTGTTAACCCAGACGCCATGTTGTGGTAACATATATCACCACCGAAGGTATTCATAGTACTGTTGAAAAAAGACATTATTCCATCAAGTTAAACCATGGAATTAAAGTGGTGGTGTGGTGGGTTTCAAGGGGAAAGGGTGGTATTTTATAACTCAATTACCACTAAATTCCTGTGCTAGGCGTGGGGTTATCATAGTAATCACGTGTACTCCATCAGGCCCTTTTTTTAACATGAGATCTTCAGAATAATACAAAGGAAACACAAACAGCTAATTTTACCATGGTGGCAGCCCAGCTCACACTCAGTCCCCTGTAGTGCCAGCAAGACCCTTTAGTATAACATTATCCCATTGGTTAACTGTCTATATAAATAAATGTGTATTCATATACAATACAGCAGAGTACACAGAATGTGCATATGTTATTAGAAATCATTTTTACATATATAAACATTGTGTTATTATAGGATCTCCTCTACCATCTGTGCGCCCCAAGCGCACAAGGCGACAGGCCGCAGAGGAGGAGGAGGAAGAAGAGGAGGATGAAGAGGAGGATGCAGAGGAGGAGAGGGATAAGGAGCAGCCAGGGCCCTCCGACTTACCACCCCCAGCTCCTGAGGAGCTGCAACTTCCCCCCACCCAACCTCCTGGTGAATGCCATGATGCAGAAGAGGAGCAGGAGGATGACACAGCGCCTGTGATGACCATCAGTCAGGAGGGTAAATATGTGCACAACGATTAATGACATTTCAACAATAAGATGTAGATATAAAAAAGTACAGTATTTAATCCTAATTTTTTTTTTCTTATATCCTAACAGTTTTGAAAGAGATTCAGGAGAAATCCTATGTCATGGAGAGGACCAATCAAAAAGTCCTGTCCAATCGGCGCAAAATAAAAAAATTGGACCTCGAGAATGAACAGCTGTTACAACAGCAGAGAAAAAATTTCAAGGAGCTGGCTGAGATTTACAAGCGCTTGAAAAAATCCATGTAAATATTTATATTTTTGGTTATTAAACCTGTTATTCTTTTCAAATGTTTCCTTTCTTATTGAGATTCTTAGGTCTTTCAACACATCTAACTTCACATCTAACACATCAACATCAACACATCTAACTTCATAATAACCTAAAAACATTTCATACTATTATTTTATTTAACACAAATCTAATAAAAAACAAAATACACGGACACAGACACTACTAACACAAACTAAACTGTTGAAAAATTACTATAACAAAAGCTACAATATATACATATATACATATATATATATATATATATATATATATATATATATATATATAGATATAGATATAGAGAGAGAGCGAGAAAGAGAAAGAGAGTGCTGATTTGCTCTTGCAGATAGGCTAAAAGTTGCAGTAAAAAGGCCACAAACCAGGGTTTAACATAACGTTCAGTCATTTAGTCACACTTGCTGTTTGTTACGATCCGGTCTGGTAGCTTTTAGCGGATGCTGTTTGTGGATCCGCTGTGACAGAGAGGTCATGAAGCATTACTCAGCATGAAGGCAGCAGCAGTAGTATTCAAATATAAAGTAATTATCACACACACAACATTTACAAGCAGTAGTGGTAATAGTACTAGACAGCATCTAAACACTTGGGCAAGACTTGACAGCAGCAGTAGTGGTAATTGCAGCATATAGTGCCAAAGAACTTGTCACATAGGTATCTGAGCACTGGCAGCAGCAGTATAGTAGTAACAGTACCCAATAAAGTGTTGTATCACTTGTGGAAGAGGTGGCAGCAGCACAGCAGCAGCATTGGTAATTGTAGCATATAGTGCCAAAGAACTTGTCACATAGGTATCTGAGCACTGGCAGCAGCAGTATAGTAGTAACAGTACACAATAAAGTGTTTTATCACTTGTGGAAGAGGTGGCAGCAGCACAGCAGCAGCATTGGTAATTGCAGCATATAGTGCCAAAGAACTTGTCACATAGGTATCTGAGCACTGGCAGCAGCAGTATAGTAGTAACAGTACACAATAAAGTGTTGTATCACTTGTGGAAGAGGTGGCAGCAGCACAGCAGCAGCATTTGAAATTGTAGCATATAGTGTCAAAGAACTTGTCACATAGGTATCTGAGCACTGGCAGCAGCAGTATAGTAGTAACAGTACACAATAAAGTGTTGTATCACTTGTGGAAGAGGTGGCAGCAGCACAGCAGCAGCATTTGAAATTGTAGCATATAGTGTCAAAGAACTTGTCACATAGGTATCTGAGCACTGGCAGCAGCAGTATAGTAGTAACAGTACACAATAAAGTGTTGTATCACTTGTGGAAGAGGTGGCAGCAGCACAGCAGCAGCATTTGAAATTGTAGCATATAGTGTCAAAGAACTTGTCACATAGGTATCTGAGCACTGGCAGCAGCAGTCTAGTAGTAACAGTACACAATAAAGTGTTTTATCCCTTGTGGAAGAGGTGGCAGCAGCACAGCAGCAGCATTGGTAATTGTAGCATATAGTGCCAAAGAACTTGTCACATAGGTATCTGAGCACTGGCAGCAGCAGTATAGTAGTAACAGTACACAATAAAGTGTTTTATCACTTGTGGAAGAGGTGGCAGCAGCACAGCAGCAGCATTGGTAATTGTAGCATATAGTGCCAAAGAACTTGTCACATAGGTATCTGAGCACTGGCAGCAGCAGTATAGTAGTAACAGTACACAATAAAGTGTTGTATCACTTGTGGAAGAGGTGGCAGCAGCACAGCAGCAGCATTGGTAATTGTAGCATATAGTGCCAAAGAACTTGTCACATAGGTATCTGAGCACTGGCAGCAGCAGTATAGTATTAACAGTACACAATAAAGTGTTGTATCACTTGTGGAAGAGGTGGCAGCAGCACAGCAGCAGCATTGGTAATTGCAGCATATAGTGCCAAAGAACTTGTCACATAGGTATCTGAGCACTGGCAGCAGCAGTATAGTAGTAACAGTACACAATAAAGTGTTGTATCACTTGTGGAAGAGGTGGCAGCAGCACAGCAGCAGCATTTGAAATTGTAGCATATAGTGTCAAAGAACTTGTCACATAGGTATCTGAGCACTGGCAGCAGCAGTATAGTAGTAACAGTACACAATAAAGTGTTGTATCACTTGTGGAAGAGGTGGCAGCAGCACAGCAGCAGCATTTGAAATTGTAGCATATAGTGTCAAAGAACTTGTCACATAGGTATCTGAGCACTGGCAGCAGCAGTCTAGTAGTAACAGTACACAATAAAGTGTTTTATCCCTTGTGGAAGAGGTGGCAGCAGCACAGCAGCAGCATTGGTAATTGTAGCATATAGTGCCAAAGAACTTGTCACATAGGTATCTGAGCACTGGCAGCAGCAGTATAGTATTAACAGTACACAATAAAGTGTTGTATCACTTGTGGAAGAGGTGGCAGCAGCACAGCAGCAGCATTGGTAATTGTAGCATATAGTGCCAAAGAACTTGTCACATAGGTAAGTGAGCACTAGCAGCAGCAGCAGCATAGTAGTACCAGTACACAACTAAGTGTTTTTTTCACTCGTGGTCGTGGAAGAGGTGGCAGCAGCATAGGAGCAGCAGCATTGATAATTGTAGCATATAGTGCCAAAGAACTTCACACATAAGTATCTGAGCACTGGCAGAAGCAGCAGCATAGTAGTACCAGTACACAATTAAGTGTTTTTTTCACTCGTGGTCGTGGAAGAGGTGGCAGCAGGATAGCAGCAGCGTTGATAATTGTAGCATATAGTGCCAAAGAACTTGTCACATAGGTAAGTGAGCACTGGCAGCAGCAGCAGTGTAGTAGTACCAATACACAACTAAGTGTTTTTTTCACTCGTGGTCGTGGAAGAGGTGGCAGCAGCATAGGAGCAGCAGCATTGATAATTGTAGCATATAGTGCCAAAGAACTTGACACATAAGTATATGAGCACTGGCAGCAGCAGCAGTGTAGTAGTACCAGTACACAATTAAGTGTTTTTTTCACTCGTGGTCGTGGAAGAGGTGGCAGCAGGATAGCAGCAGCGTTGATAATTGTAGCATATAGTGCCAAAGAACTTGTCACATAGGTAAGTGAGCACTGGCAGCAGCAGCAGTGTAGTAGTACCAGTACACAACTAAGTGTTTTTTTCACTCGTGGTCGTGGAAGAGGTGGCAGCAGCATAGGAGCAGCAGCATTGATAATTGTAGCATATAGTGCCAAAGAACTTGACACATAAGTATCTGAGCACTGGCAGAAGCAGCAGCATAGTAGTACCAGTACACAACTAAGTGTTTCTTTCACTCGTGGTCGTGGAAGAGGTGGCAGCAGCATAGGAGCAGCAGCATTGATAATTGTAGCATATAGTGCCAAAGAACTTGACACATAAGTATCTGAGCACTGGCAGAAGCAGCAGCATAGTCGTACCAGTACACAATTAAGTGTTTTTTTCACTCGTGGTCGTGGAAGAGGTGGCAGCAGGATAGCAGCAGCGTTGATAATTGTAGCATATAGTGCCAAAGAACTTGTCACATAGGTAAGTGAGCACTGGCAGCAGCAGCAGTGTAGTAGTACCAGTACACAATAAAGTGTTTTTTTCACTCGTGGTCGTGGAAGAGGTGGCAGCAGGATAGCAGCAGCGTTGATAATTGTAGCATATAGTGCCAAAGAACTTGTCACATAAGTATCTGAGCACTGGCAGAAGCAGCAGCATAGTAGTACCAGTACACAATTAAGTGTTTTTTTCACTCGTGGTCGTGGAAGAGGTGGCAGCAGCACCAGCAGTAGTAAGAAAGTGGCAAATCTCACAGACAAAAGGTAACAGCACCAGTATGAGTAATATATCGGTACATAATCACTCAGCCTTTTGGCATTAGCAGTAGGAGCCCATATAGTGCCAAAATTACAAAAGCTTGAAATTGCATTAGCATGGTGATTACATTTGAAAAGCAGAATGACACAGGCCTTAAGTAGCTGTGGCACCGGGTGGAGTTTTTGGGTTGTGTTTTGCACGCCACAGGCTTTTCAAAAAAACAAAAAAATATCCACCTTCTTCCCAGCAGCAGCATAAGGAAAGGGAGATGCACTGTGATGTAAGGGAGAGGGGGAACTCCACTTCTGATGGTGGGGTAGGATGGTGGGGTGGCCTTTGACATCGAATGTAAGGGGAGGGGATGCGCTGGACATATAATATTACAGATATAACCGGCCCTTTTGAGGGCAACCATAATGCTGATGCGGACCACGATGAAATTGAGTTTGACACCCCTGGTATAAAGAGATAGGAGAGGTATTGGTAACTGACAAGGGACCATTCAGCGCCCTGAAGCGACGGCGGGTGCCAGAAAGTCACCGCCGATCCAGGACTCATTCATTTTGATGAATGTGAGTCTGTCCACGGAGTCTGTGGACAGACGGGTCCTCTTGTCCGTGACCACCCCACCTGCCGCGCTGAATGTCCGCTCAGATAGTACGCTGGAGGGGGGGCAAGACAATAACTCCAGCGCATACTGAGCGAGCTCGCGGCAGGTGTCCAATCTGGCAACCCAGTACTCCATGGGGTCGTCGGTGCTCATACTGTCAGAAGCACTGACGGACCCCATGTAGTCTGCCACCATGTGGGCCAGCCGCTGGTGGTGATGGCTGCTGCTGCTGCTGCTGCTGCTGGTACTGGGTCGCTCAGTTTGCATGAACATCCTCATCTCACCCATTAGGTCCCCTGCTCGGCTGCTGATGTTGCTGCTGGGTGCAGCCACCTGCTGGGTGAGATGAGGGGGGACAACTGGAGGCCGGGGACTTGCCTGCTCCAAACGGCTGACTAGGCATGCCTGCAGTTCCTCCATCCGGGGCTGCCTCCGTCTGGCTGGGAGGAACTGCTCCAGTTTCCCCTTAAATCTGGGATCTACAAGGGTGGCCAGCCAAAACTCGTCCCTCTCCTTGATGGCTTTAACCCGGGGGTCCCTCCTGAGGCATCTCAGCATGTGGGCAGCCATGGGGAAGAGCACAGCCCGCTGTGACTCCTCATGGCTGCCTGGGTCCATGACGTCCGCTTCCTCGTCATGGAGGCGCTGCTGTTCGCGGTCAGTCATGCCAAACCCCCGGACTATCGGTGCCCCCAACACCGGCTCTCCCTCCTGACCAGGCCCTGACTCCAGGACGCCACCAGTCACCTCCTGATCATCATCATGATCCTCCTCCTCCTCCTCGTCCTGGGCCTGGTCTTGGTGGAGCAGTGTTGCCTCCTCCTGCTCCACCAAGGCACTCTCCCCAGCTCCGAGCAGGCGATCTAGTGCCCTGTCCAGCAGGAACACTATAGGGAGCACGTCGTTGAGGCCGACATGCTCCCTGCTCACCATCTTGGTCGCCTGCTCAAAAGGGGCCAACACATGGCAGACCTGGTGTATCTGCCCCCACTCCAGACTGGTGATGTACGGGAGTGTGTGTTGTGATGGCCCGCCAGTGCCTTGCTCCAGCAGGTACTCCTTCACCGCCCTTCGCTGCTCCCACAACCTCTCCAGCATGTAGAGGCTGGAGTTCCACCGCGTCACACTGTCCACAATCAGCCTGTGAAGGGGCAGGCTGTTGTCCCGCTGCAACTTTGACAGGGACGCGGTAGCGGTTGGGGAGCGCCTGAAGTGGCTGGCAATCCTGCGTACCCTTAGCACTATGTCACTCAACCCGGGATAGGTGCGCAGGAACTTCTGCACCACTAGGTTGAGGACATGTGCCAGACAGGGCACGTGTGTCAGACTGCCAGCCTGGAGGGCGGAGAGGAGGTTGCTGCCATTGTCACAGACAACCAGACCTGCTTGGAGCCTTCGGGGTGTCAGCCACTTCTGGACCTGAGCCTGAAGTGCGCTCAGCACTTCTCGTCCAGTGTGTCTCCGTTCCCCTAAACTAACAAGCTGGAGCACGGCCTGACAGCGCACGTGCCCCACACTTGAATAGCTACGGGGGCGCTTGCTGGGAGGCTCAGCAGCTGCGGAGACAGTGGCTTGAGGGAGACCAGCACTTCTCCCCTGGACACCCCGGGGCGGCACCACAAAATCAGATGCCGCCAATCCCTCCCCGGCGCCTCGGAGGGAAACCCAATGGGCCGTGAAGCTTATGTAGCGCCCCTGCCCATGCCTGCTGGTCCAGCCATCCATTGTCAGATGCACCCTGTTGCTGACAGCATGATCCAGCGACAGGGTTACATTCTGCACAATGTGCTGGTGTAGGGCAGGGACACCAGTCCTGGCAAAGAAATGGCGGCTGGGGACACGCCATTGGGGTTGGGCCTGCTCCAACATCTGCCTGAAGGGGTTGCAGTCCACTATGTTAAAGGGAAGCAGATGTTGGGCAATAACCCTTGCCAGGAGCCCATTGAGGGAACGCACACGTCGGTCTGAAGGGGGGAAGGGAGTGTTGCGTTCAAAGGCGTCAGAAAGAGACGCCTGGCGCCGGACGGCAGTGCGGGACACCGAAGAGGAGGGTGATGATGTGGAGGTCTGGCTGTCGGTAGCAGTACCTCTACTAGAGGGAGCGGGGGGGCATGACCTGCTGGTAGCCGATGAAGCTGTGGCAGGGGCTGCTGTACCCTGCACACTTGTGGTGGTGGCGCTGCTACCACCAGCACGCTTCATCTGGTCATGCTCCTGCCAGTGATTAATCCGCAGGTGCTGGTTGAGTGCCGTGGTACCCACCCGAGCCAAACACTTCCCTCTCTTCACCTTGGCACGACAGAGCTGGCAGATGGCTACTGTCGGGTTATCTGCTACCAAGGTGAAGTAGGCCCAGAGAGGTGACTTCAGCGTCGCCCTCCTGTCAGATGGGGTGACGCTGACTTCCACCTGCTGGGACTCGGTGCGCACAGGTGGAGCTGCCTGCTGCTGCTGCTGCTGCTGCTGCTGCTGCTGACACCTCCTGCTGCCATCACCAGTGGAGACCCTGACGTTGGTCTCCCTGGTGACCTGGCGCACCGTTTCCCCAGGGTGCCTACCTTCCTCGTCGTCACTGATGCTGTGAACCGACGAGGCAGGTGGCACCCATGTTGGGTCACCCTCCTCTTCGCCCCCAGATATGTCAGACCCAGGGCTGACATGTGGTGGTCTGAAGGAGACATCTGACATGGAGCCGCTAGCCTGGCTCCGATGTCCCCTCACAGACGCATGGGTCTGACTAGGTGCTGGTGTTTCCTGCAGAAAACCACCAGCACCACCATGAAGGGAGGTCTCTGGGCTACTGACAGCCAGTACCCCATCCTCCTCCTCCTCCATTAACCCTTCAAAAAGGTCCTGACCATCAGCACATAAATCAATGTCTGCATGATCGAGGGCCTCCCCCAAGATATCCATGTCACTTTCACCATCAAACAGCATGAGGCTGGACTCGCTGGGGCTGGGTACTAAAGGCACCGGTGTACTGATGGTGGTGGTGCTACTTGGTGATGACTGAGTGGCACTGCTGTGCCCCATGTACTCCACCACTGCTGGAGCCTGTGAAGGCAATATCGGGCGGCTGCCCGAAGTAAAAAACTCCCGGATGAGGCGGACTCCCCTTCCACCCGATCCTCTACCAGTAGTAGGGGCGCGAGAGGTACCCCGTGCTGGCAGCGACCCAGCACTGGGAGTAACTCCCCTACCCCTGCTGCCACGACCACGGATGCTGCTCATGCTGATATGGGGGGGTGGGTAAACTTTATTGGGGGGGGGGGTAAATGTGATAATAGAAAAAACAGGCGCGCAGACAAACAACTAGTAGCTATGCCACTAAACAACAATTAAACGAAAGGTAAATTTTTTTAAATTTTTTTTTTTTTTTAAACTAACTAACTGACTGACAGACAACAGACAAAAACTGACTGGGCAACGAATAAGAGCAATAAAGAAACTAATATAGATAGAACAGTGACTCTGCTAACACAGCAGAGCCAGAGATCTGAATAAACTAAAAATAACTTTTTTTTTTTTTTTTTTTTTTTATAAAACAGATAACTATCTAACTAAATAAACACACTAAACTAAGCTAGCTAGCTTACAGAGGTGTACAAGTACACTCAAACCTATCTATCTAACACTAAATGAAACTGGAACACAAACACACAAATAGTAGCTTTAAAAAAAGCTGTTTGGTCTCTTCTTGCTTTTAAAAAAGCAGTTTAGAAATATAAGCACTAGCAGCTGCTAATACTCAAATGAACTGAACACTGAACAGGAGCACAGAACTGAAAGGCACTGCAATGCTGATGCAATATAACACAGAGCACAGAAACACTTCTCCCTCTATATCCACCTTGTGAATCTGCAATGAGCACATGCTGGCACTTAGTTTATATAATGGTCGTGAGGCAGCTTCCTATTGGTTGATGTGGAGGTTGCTAACCTCTGACACCTGTGGAAATGGAACTCTGATTGGCTGTGATGTGAATGAAGGGCGGGGAAAAAAATCGCGCGATATTGCTATTGCCGAATATTCGCATTGCGAATATTCGGCAGCATAAAAGGATCACATGCGCTACTCGGCCCAGGGTCCCTCTAATCATACCACCATTGCTTTTACACGTCGATGGAGATCACTAGCATGTGATCTGTGTTAAAAAAAATTTGAGAAAAATCCGAATATTCGACATTGCGAATATTCGGCACAATATTCGAGATATTGCGCGATTTCTCGAATATGCAATATTCGAGCCGAATATTCGCAATTCGAATATTCGTGAGCAACACTATTCAGAAGAACTGTCAGGCTTTGCGGTGCCGAAATGTTTAGCTACGGATGGGATTATCTGTGATTGAATTGTATTTGAGAAAGGAATGTGGCTTCTTTAGCCTGGTGCCAGTGTGTCTAACTTGAGGCCCCCCTGTGGAGGGAGGGGGCGGTGAGTTACATTGTTCCTTGATTATTCACAAGTTTGTAACTAGATATAAACCAAGAAATGTACCATTAAAGTGAGTCTACTTGACCCTTCACAACGTAGCACCGTCTCGTTTTTGGAAGGGAATGCGATGGGATATTTATTCTGTGTGTCTTACAACTGGACCTGACTCTCCCTCTGGCTCTCGTGGATGAGTTTATACTGGACTTACTTGCATAGCAACTTGCCAGGGAAAAGGACATCTCCAACGGCTGATACCCTCTCCCTACTTGGGTAGCCGTTACATTGGTGGCAGCAGTGGGATGGTCCTTTTATCCAAGGAGCAAGTTCTGAATGGAGCCTCAGTATGCCAGGCTGAAAAGAACTACACAAAAAGATTTATTGGAGAGTCGTGGTAGGAGTGCCAGTAACAGACCCCGGAGGGAGCTAATAGCGGATCTGCTGGAGCTGGACCAAATGGATGGATCAATGAAAGGAACGGAGCCCCTAGCACCTGTCAGTGAGGAAGATGTAATTACGGATATTGTACAGCAGAGATTATCCTTGTATCCAGAAACGTCCACGGAACTAATAAACCAACTGTTCCGGGAAGCAAGAGAGGAGATTCAAACCAAGAGGGGACAAGAACTGAAACTGGTAAGAGCTAGACAGCCCATTACACATGCAGTTCCTACTTCCCCACCCGCTACTACAGGAAAAAAAATACCGTTCACTCCATTTAAAGCTTTTGTAGAAAGTGAGGAGGAAATAGATGGATATTTGGCGGATTTTGAGAGACAGTGCTCACTGCACCAGGTACCACCAGACCAATGATCCATGGAAAATCCAATTGCCTCTCGGGGATCAGGAAGGAATTTTTTTTCCAGCTGTAGCAAATTGAATCATGCTCTGCTGTTTTTTTTTTGCCTTCCTCTGGATCAACTGTGGATATAGAATTGGGTGTATGGGATTGTACGATATTTTTTTTTTTTTTTTTAATGGTTGAACTAGATGGACTTTTTTCAACCTGACTAATTATGTAATGCCAAAGGCAACAGTGTCACATATTGGCAGAAAAGAGAGACTACAAATAAACTCAAGCTTAGGACAGAAGCCAGTGGATCAACACAACAAATTAGCCAGGCTAGTTACCACCTAGCACAACTAAATTTGCCAGCAGCCCATGTGGATACGGAAAAGTACCAAGCCATTTTTATATATGAATCACTTTTCTTGGCCAGAAAGTTGGTGGCAAAGACCTGGATGCAACCCAGGGCCCCGACATTGGAGGACTGGAAAAGAGAGGTCAATGCCATTCTCCCGTACAGGAAACTCATATATATACATAGAGGGAGACCGCAAAAATTTGCCAATGTATGGGACAGGTGGCTGGGGGACGGCGAAACATGCACGAGCTGAACCACCTCACCCTACAGAATCACACTAGATGGGGCGGGGGGAGCGGAGTAATGTCACGTAGCTATGCAGAGTGGGCACACCTCCTAAAGTATACTTCTTTTGTATGAAGATAGCGAGATATCTAGTCGCTTAAGTCTTAATATGTGCCAAGTGCAAGGAATTAATAGGATATGTGTAATGATACCTGCTGTTAAGTTCGATCTGGGGGCTATGTTGGCCCAGTGACATTTATACATGTATGTATTCCTTTTTTCTTTCATGTTACATCTCAATAAACTTGAACTTTTATGGTTAAAAAAAAAAATTTGCCAGCAGCCCTGTTTAGTACAAGGGTGCTACACATGCATAATCTGCAAATGTCATGACAAGGCGCCCCACTATTATCTGCAGTCCTAACCAAATACATTTTAAGAGCCTCCATAGTAGGAGCACATAATGAATAGATTTAGCCCAGGTTCACACTGGGTATGATTTAGTTAGATTTGAGAAGCGATTTCACATGTGAAATCGCATCTCTCAATCGGCGGCAATTGCCGCATCTGCGGCGCTGCACCGATTTCAAAAAGTAGTTCCTGTACTACTTTTTGCGATTTCAGGACGCGATTTACATTGACATCTGTGCAGAAACCCGCACAGATGTCTCCTAAATCGCGCCAAAATCGGGACTGCCAGAGAGAGTGAAATCAGCTGAAATCACGCGATTTCACTCCCGCAGCCCAGTGTGAACCAGGGCTTAGGGGAGGTATACCCGGAGGGAGCCCACTCTTCCTTAAAGGCACAGGGAGCACTGGATACCCATTAATCAGCAAAGGTGTCCAGTCCTTAAAAAAATTAACAAAATGGCAACTGCCCCAGCCTATAACTGGTCTTAACCCTAAGGAGCAAATGGAAGGATAGAAAATCATGGCCACTAGAGGTGCTCACAGGACTGGAGAAGTTCTTGGACCCCCATGGGTATAAGGCAGAAGTGATGTCAGCTTGGGGGCAGACCGGCTCCACGTCTCCTCCTGCCCACTAGATGGCACTTTCTTTTCTATATACACACACACAGGAGTAGTGGGGGGAATCGCATGCAATTCGGACAAGAATTGCACCGTATCCCTGTTCAAATCGCATGCGATTCTTTGCAGTGCAATTTGCGCCCAATAATTTTGTATTGATGCAAATTGCACTGCAAAGTATCGGTTCTGATATTGTATTGAGAGTACTTATATTGCAAAATAGGGATGCACCGGTACCAAGTATAATCATGAGTATGAGGGTCACATTGTATTTTTTACAATTATTCAGGGGCTGTAAAATATCAGTTCCCCCTTTCCCATCAGAGGACCTCCCTTTCCCATCAGAGCACCCATCAGATCCCCCTTTCACATCAGAAGCCACACCATCACATTATGCCGCGTACACACGGTCGGAATTTCAGATGGAAAAAGTCAGACGGAAGTTTCTGCACTGGAAACTGACTGCACTGGTGTGAAATAGAGCCATTGGAATATATGGAAAACACTGTGCATGCATTTTTAGTGCAGAAAAAAAGCGCACGGAACTGCGTCTGGTGTCAACTAGCACTAAGATAAAAAAAAACTCCACTCTCTGTGCCTCCCACTCCCTAATCTCTTATCTGACACCATTGTAGATCCAGCACTATCTCTGCCAGCACTCCAGCTCTGCGCTACTCCTGCATTCATGGGATGTACGGAGAGTAGAGAAATCGGTTGGCTTCTGCTGCTGTCAGTCAAATTCAGTGAGCAGGGCAGGATCAAGACCCTACATTGTGTATCTATGGACACACACGAGTGCCCCCATAGGAAACAGCTTGCTAGGGGAGCATTAGAGAAGAAGGACCTAGAGTGTCAGTGGGGGACCCCAGAAGAGGAGGTTCAGAGCTGCTCTGTGCAAAACCACTGCACAGAGCAGGTAAATATAACAAGTTTGTTATTTAATTTGTTTTAATTGCTTTACAAATAATATAATAGTATAATGTAATTACTAAGAATGACAAGCAATTTCTGTGGATAAACATCTAAGAACCCTGTGGGAGTCAGATGTTTGTGGGTGTTCCTCTGATGTGGTTCCAAGCTTTCTAGTAAGAGTTGCTGCAAGGTATGTGGTTCCAAGCTTTCTAGTAAGAGTTGCTGCAAGGTAAACTCTGGGATGTTTGTACTTGTAAACTTTCAATAAACATTCTATGTTCATTCAGTCATGCTTACGCAGCGAATCTTCTTAAACGCCTGCGTAATGGCTCTGTGAATCTGGGCCTAAATGTTTTATGTTATAAGAAATATATATATATATATAATTATATATATATTTTTTTTTTCTGTAACTTTCTAGCCTAGGTTCACACTTGTGCAATGCAGGAACAGGCACGATTCCAGCGCCGGTACCTGCATTGCATCTTTTTTTTACACGTTAACACTGCCTTCTGTGAACCGCTGTGGGTGTCAATACAATGTTAACGACACCCCCAGATTGGTTCACAGATCACTGTGCAAACTGTGGATTTGGAGAACACCCATGCGATCCGGTCCGATTCCAGAGTGGGGGGGGGGGATAGTCACTGCACCTTTTTCTGTGCAATTCAATGCTCCGATATTGCATGTGATCGGCACCTGCGGTGCAGGTGCAAATCACATACGATGTCTGAGATCGCACAAGTGTGAACCTGGGTTTACACAGTTTACGTGTCATGTGTTTGTTCCTACGTTACAGAATTTTCCCTTTAGTCATTGTATAAGCTGAAGTCTAACCACATACAGTAGAACGGTGGCATATTTATGCATATGGGTATGGTGCTTGTTTTTACCTGGAATACAACATTTTCCCTTTTCTCATTGTTTGAGGTTAGGTCTAACCACAAAGGGGAGAAGGAAAAAGACGGGAGCAGAGGAAAGGGAAAAGGGAGAAGGCTAGAGAGAGATCAGAGCAAAGAGTTCGAGTTGCTGAAAGATCAGTCAGGGGGGACAATATAAGGTGTGCGGGGAACGAGAGACCCACCTCGCCCTAGGGCAGTGAAATATCAGGGAGCGCTCATGACTGGGATGACAACATGTTAGCCAGGGTGTCAGAGGAGGAAAAGTGGAGCCAGATGAGCCACAGCAGTTTATAGGTATCAAAAGTGTCATTGTCAAGAGCCAACATCTCCTCCATTCTCATAGTGTCGTTCATAATTGATACCCAGTGTGACAAGGGCGGAATTGTGGTCGACTTCCAATAGGAAGGTATGAGCTGTCTCGCTGAGGACATGAAGAATCGGAGGAGATTTCGCTTCTGTGACGTAACTGATCCCGGTAGTATAGAGAGAAGAGCAATCTTAGGAGAGGGAACCAGGGATTAATCGTACATTTTGTTGTAACACTCAAATACCTGTGTCCAGAAGGGGCGGATCCTCTCACATTCCCACCAGACATGAAGGTAGGTCCCAGTAGTAGTAGAGCATCTCCAGCATACATACGGAGTGGATGGAAATATTTTGTGCAACGTAGAGGGGTCCCTGTACCATCTCGACAGAATCTTGTAGTTCTTCTCCTGTGAGTAGCAGGAGATCGTGGACTTGTGAGTGAAATAAAAAGATGTCTGCCATTCCGGTTGCAGGATGTCCTCACCCAAGTCTGCAGACCACGTCCTAGTGTAAGAGGGTAGCTCGGTGTGCATGCGTGCTTGTAAGAGGCCATATACGGCCGATAAAAGGTGTCTGGGGGTCTCCGGCAGGGAGCACAACCGTTCAAATTCCGTATTGGGACGATTTATTTGGGAGGACGAATGTAAGTGTTTTGTGAACGTGAATAAATGTAACTTAGTGAGCCAATCGTGTGCTCCCGTCGGAGTCACCGGTGACCCTTCTGTAGGATGTATGAAGGAGCGTGCCTGTGGCCAATCAGGCCGTTTAAAGGGGCCTAGTGTTGATATACCGATACCCTGAGGAAAGGCGGGATTGTCAAATAGAGGGTACAATGGGGAAGGATCAGAGGATAGGAGGGAACACAGCCCCCTGTTATACCAAAGTCTGAGAGAGGCCAGTGTAAGCGGGGAGGGAGGGGGCATACGCGTTAAATCAGACCTGTAACCCCATAGAAGTGCACGGAGGTCCACGTGGGCCAGATCCTGCTCTATGGCGACAGAGGCCTTTAAAAAGGGACGCGGGAACCATTCCAAGATACGCGCTATATGAGAGGCCTTATAATATGTCTCGAAGTCAGGGACGCCAGCACCGCCCTGTAGCTTCGAGCGAGTGAGTAAATTGAATTGCACCCTAGGCATCCCTCGATTCCACAGGAATCTAATGGCGAGAGAGCGTAGAGAGTTAAAGAAGGGTTTAGGGATTGTAATGGGGACTGTTTGGAGGAGGTACAGAAGTTTGGGTAGAGTGTCCATCTTCAGGGTGTTGATTCGTCCAAACCACGGTAAAGAAGACACTCCCCACTCCTCCAAGTCTATTCCGTAGGCGGGAGAGTAAGGGGACATCATTTAAAGAAAAGAGATTGGAGAGATTACAAGGAATAACAACCCCAAGGTATGAAATTCCCTTTGTCTGCCATTGAAAGGAGAAATTTGCTTTAAGCATGGACATCGTAGTGGGAGGGAGGGAGACATTGAGAGCCTCCGTCTTGGACATGTTAAGTTTAAAGTTACTAAACGAGCTAAAGCGGTGGAATTCAGCAAAGAGGGAAGGCAGAGAAATATGGGGGTCTTGCATGTACACCAGGAGGTCATCGGCATAAAGAGATAGTTTATAATGAGAGGAGGGAGTTTGGATACCGCGAATTGAGACATTTTGTCTAATGGTGCAGGCTAAATGTTCGATCACTATGACGAACAGGAGGGGGGACAGGGGCAGCCCTGCCGAGTGCCATTAAAGATATCAAATGGTGCGGAAGCAGAGCCATTAACTAAGACTGAAGCTGAAGGGTGAGAGTAAAGGGACATCACCTTAGAGATAAATGGCAATTCTAGGCCTAACTGTTCCAGCGAGAGTCGAAGAAATCTTCAATTAACTCGATCAAACGCTTTTTCAGCGTCAAAGGAGAGGAGACAAGCCCTAAGCCCCTTACGTTGGATAAAGGAGATTAAATGAATCGTCTTGGTGGTATTGTCCCTAGCTTCATGGCCCGGGACAAATCCCACCTGGTCGTTGTGGATTATACCCGGGAGTAGAGGGGACAAACGACTGGCCAGAACCTTAGCAAACAACTTTAAATCAATGTTAAGCAGAGATATGGGCCGATAACTGCTGCATTGGGAGGGATCCTTCCCTGGTTTGGGTAATACGGAGATATTAGCGGACAACAGTTCCTTGGGCGGAATGAGGGAGTCCTCCATAGCATTAAATGCCTTAGTCATCAAGGGGGATAAAAGCGGGGCAAATATTTTGTAGAAACGAGGGGTGTACCCATCCGGGCCGGGGCATTTGCCCACCTTCAGGCCTTTAATAGCGCCTAGAAATTCAGACGAGTGCAAGGGTCTATCTAGTTCAACCACGGCCGACGCGTCAATGGGGGGTAGCGCCGTCTCAATAATATAATCTCGCATGTCATCAACCGAGGGTGTGGTGCGTGTGGTAGGACCATTGGGGCGTAAGTTATAGAGTCGAGAATAGTACTCCCGGAAGGCGGAGGATATACCGCTCGTGTTGTATGATCTAGATTGGTCAGGATGTGAGATAAAGGGGATAGAGCATCGTGGCGGTCTAGGATGTAAAACCCGTGCAAGGTGTTTACCGCATTTATTGGCGAGCGAGTAGTGGAAATTGCGAGCCCTATTCCGCGCTATTAAGGAGTGCGAGTCGAGAAGCTGGAGGAGATCTCTACAGGCATTCGATAAACGAACAAAAATGGCAGGGTCTAGGTTACGCTTGTGTATAGGTTCGAGCTCCGCTATGGTGGAGAGAAGGCGGCGAATATCCCCCGAACGCATTTTTTTGAGACGCGAGCCATGTTGAATAAATACGCCCCGTACCACACACTTCAGAGCCTCCCATTGTGTGAGAGGGGAGGTGGTGTCTGCGGAGTGATCAGAAATAAAGTGTCGAATGGCGGCAGAAACTTCAGCAACACAGACGGGGTCTCGCAGTAAGTTGTCATTGAGTCTCCAATGTGTGCCCCTACGTGACGCTGGAGGGCGCGCAAGAGTCAAGTAAACCGGTGCGTGGTCAGACCAGAGTAGTTGACCAGAGTAGTTGACCCAGGGATGCCTGAACTGGAGTATCTAACAGTGACTGGGAAATCAGGAAGTAATCCAATCTGCTATAATAATGGCTGTAGTCCCTTTCTGAGGGATGCTGGACACGCCAAACATCTACCAGGTGTGAGGAGTGTAGGAGAGCTTTGATGCGTGTCAATGTAGAGTGTGGAACAGAGGACTTACCCGAGGACGTGTCTGCGGGTGGGGACAAGACGACATTGAGGTCTCCGCCAATGATGCAACAGGGACCCCCGAAGGAGGACAGTCTGGTGAGAACCGATGAGAGGAACCGAGCCTGACCCACATTAGGTACGTATATGTTGGCCACTGTGAAGAGAAAGCCGTTAAGTTTCAGTTTAAGAAATATGAAGCGCCCATTAGTATCAACAAGGGTGTCTAGGACCTCAGGTTTAAAAGATTTATGGAAAGCTATGGATACACCTTTAGACTTGGCCTGAGGATTAGTACTATGAAACCATTGTGGATAATAACTGTTGCGCATAGTCGGTATGGAATCCGAACGGAAATGCGTTTCCTGAAGTAACAATATATCAGAACGTTTTTTATGAAAGTGGTAAAGGATCTGGCTCTGCTTCTCAGGAGTGTTGAACCCCCTACAATTAAAAGAAGCTAAGGTTATCGGCAAACAGAGGCCATGACAGCTGTAGGAGTAGAGGGTGTGGGGGGGGGAAGCCTGTGTGGCAATAGTGTCATAAGTCAGCAACTCTCGGAGATGGAAACAGCACGAAGTAGGGTCCAGAAAAAGAGGAAAAGAAGAGGGAAGGAGGAGGGCATAGGAGAGGAAGAATAGAAGTAGAAAGGTGGGAGGACAACGGGGTGAGACATAAAACAAAAAAGCACGTAGAACATCTAAAAGCATGGATTGATGGTGGACTCCGTTCGCACCACCCCAGTCGAAGAACAGAGATGGTAAGAAACAATCAGGGCAGAATGGCGAGGAGGGAGCCCAGCACAACCCAGTAAATAACAAAAAAAAAGTATCAATAACAAAAAAGGCCACTAGGTGGCTCCAAAATACTACATATAGAAAAGAAAAAAAAACTTACAGTATTGCATACAGCCATAAACCATACAGCGTCCATGGTGACGCTGTAAAAAAAAAAGAAAAAGACCTGAGGGGGGGTCGTACGGTGGGAACCCGCCGGGTAAGGCAGACCCCCTGACCCCAGCTCCACGGAAAAACAATCATGGAACAAAACCAACACATAACCTACATGACCAAAAAAAAAAAAAAAAACATTAGTGCAGAGAAAAAGGGATTGGTCAAAAACATGTGACAGGGAACAAAAACAGTCCAGTAGACCTATACTACAATGAAGTGCAAATACAATGAGAAAAACACAGCAATGGTTAAGCCGCAGGGTATGGACAAACCGTCTGAAGCTATAGGGGAGAAAGTATTCGTGTACAGTCCGCGGATAATTCTCAGCCTGGGACCTGGAGCCCAAGTAACCTAGGAGGAAAACCAGTGGATTAACAACAATAACAGTAATTAGAGCAGTCTAGAGCTCAAGGGGGATAAACCCCGCAAGAGAAACAATGTCTAGGGTGAACTTCAGGCCAAGCCTATGGTAAAAATACAAAATACAAAAAATAAAAATTTAAAAATCAAAAATATACCATGGAGAGTGATGGCTGTGAAAGTAACCCAGGCACATGGGGGGGGGGGGGAGCCCATAAAGGAAAAAGGTAAAAAAATAAAGCTAAATAAAAACAGGGTGTGGAGGCTCCCACCCCAACACGCTCCAGGGGAGTACCCCTACAAAAGGAAAACAAGTAATGCGACTGATCCATCCAGGGCAAGTTCAGTCCTCAGCGTCACGACGAGGCACGGACTTGGAGTGGCGCTTACGACCCTGTGTCTGCCACGGTGAGGCAAAGGGCAAGCCGGGGGTAGCAGGCGTGAATGGCCAGTCTGGGATAGACACCTGTGGAAGTCCTAGTGTGCTGAGGAAGGTCGGCAGGTCTCCCAGCGTGCGGAAAATGGCGGTCTTGCCTTCATGGTGCACTCGCAGGTGGAACGGGAATCTCCATTGGTATTTTATCTGCTTGGACTGCAAAAGTTGGGTAAGTGGCTTCAGTGCTTTTCTCATCATCAGCGTCTGGCGTGAAAGATCTGGGAGGAGCATCACAGGTGTATCATTGAGTAGTATAGTCTCTTGCGAGCTAGCAGCTCTCATGATAGATTCCTTAACCTTGTAAAAATGGACCCGACACAGGGTGTCGCGAACGAAGGAGGGGTCCTGGCTTTGCGGACCGGAGGTTCTGTGGATCCGGTCTAGCTCGATCGGGTCATCTTTGGGGCGTTGTAGCAGTTGGTTAAAAATGGCAGTCACAGCTCCAGGTAGGGCTTTGCCGTCCACTGATTCAGGAATTCCGCGAATGCGGATATTGTTGCGACGGTTACGATTTTCGATATCGTCCTGCTGGTACGCCAACTGCTGTAGCATGACAGTGTGGGAGTTCAGAATTTTGTCATGAGACTGTACCGTATTGTTTAGACTGTCTGTGGTGGCATCCAGGTCCTCAAAGCGAGCGCCCACATCCTTCTTGAATTCAAAGATCTCTTTCTTATAGGCTTTTTCAATCCTGTGGACACATTGTTCAAAGTCAGCCTTAGTGGGCAGGGATCTAATGTAGCTGTGGAGGGAACGAATCTGTGCCTCCAAATCCCATCCATCACCTGAACCCAGGGAGACATTAGAGCGACTCCTGGTGAGCACAAAGTCGGCCTGTGAATGGAGGGATGACTCAGAACGGGACGGGGACGGAGGAGCCAGCGCCATCTTGGCTTCAGAGCGGCGCTGCGATGCTGCGCGGGATCGGGCGAAATACTCCTCTAAATCCCCTCCCTGTCGGTCCCCGCTGGTTCCCTTCTGTGCCCGTTGTTTGTCTTTCCCCATGTGTCAGTCTTGAGCTGGTTCCTAGTAGTTATGTGGTCCGTGGAGGTGGGGGGTCAGGGGGCCAGGGTAAAGCACATCCTACTGCTCCATACTTCCAGCCACGGCCCGCTAGCTGCTGTTAGGCAGAAGGTAGGGGAGAGGTACAGGTAGACTAGAGGATTCTGGTGGCTTGAGAAGGGTAGGATTAGTGAAGGGAGAGGCGTGAGACCCGCTAGGTGAAGCAAGATGGCGGCTACTCACTTGCTGGGCGCAGGGGCCTTTCACAGGTCGGATGAAGATGCGCTTCTGCGGGGGTTGCAGGTGGCAATTGGAGTCCCAAGGTCCCTCTGTTGCTTGTGAGGAGGGAGCCAGTCATCCGGTCGGGGAGGATTGTGCAGGCTGTTAGGGAACGCCGACTTCCGGGACTAGGCCGAAGCCGCGGTCTTTCCTAGGACGGACGCCGGATGGCAGGAGTCTTCTATCCGCCCTCGATCGCCGCACACCTGGTCCGTCCCCTCCGGAGATGGTGCTGGAGGTGGACGAAGATGTGGAGGCCGTCTACCCCCGTGGGCGAACGCGGAGGATCCCGGAGGTTCCGTAGGCCTCAATATGGCGGCGGACCTCGGCAGTGTGGAGCTGGCTGTGCCTGAAGGCAAGAGAGCCAGCCAAACTCCGCAAATTCGGCAGGGATCGGAGCGGCAGGGATCCAGCAACAGGTACCGCAGCCTTGGTGTGTCACTGGGGTCAATTTTGCAGGGGATGGCAGCAGATTGCTCCGAGTCTCATGGAGCTCAGCAAGAACACGTCTTCCCCGGTGTACTTCCGGACACGCCCCCCCGCATATCCATATTTAGACATTTGTACCCCATTTTCATTTCAGAATTACTTCAAAAATATTTAATGTTTTTTGTAGACAAAAAATTAGGAGGTTTCACACAAATGAGATCACTGAGGAAAAGGCGATCACTTTGTCTTGTGTTTAAATTTACAATGTACACAATTTTAGACAGCCTTCCCTTCTGTGTTTTATAAAATTGTACAAAAGAGCCAAGATGGGACTTCCCACTTACTATAGCAAGATATTTCATATGCATGCTGTACATTGGGGTTACCTTATGACAATTATAACCCAGTTCTCTTTTCTTCCAAGAAACACACGATAATGTGTGAAGCCCAAATGAACTGCCTTACGCAAGACAACCAGTCAAAAATGCTGGGGGGTTCAAAATGTATTAACAAAATAGAGAAGAAACATGGACAGGAGAAGATAACTTTGAATATTAAAAATTAATTTAATATAAATTTTGTTTTGCAGAACTGCCCGAGTGCATATTCCACAGGAAACCGGCTTATGATGCCAGAAACTTTAGCCACATGCTGACATGGAATCAAGTCTATACACGCACTCATTAGCATATTCAGGGATATACAAAAAGCCTGTTTATAGTCAAGATTCTTGAATGTTTATCCACATACTAATCTGTACATTGACAGGTTAGCAATTCCTCTGTTGAGCCTGCATAATTTTATTTTACTATGGACAGTTGTAGTAGCAGGAAAGGCACTAGCATGATAACCCGCTACAATGTATCCATGCACTTTGCAGCCACATCCCTCTATACAGCATAAAAGTAATCTTGCATACAGAAGTGGTTATATATTGTAATCTGGCTTTGATGGGGTTTTCCTCCTACTTTGGAGGTACTTACAAACATTGGACTTTTCATGAACAAACTGGAAAAAGGTGTTTTATCAAAATGGTCTCCACAACAAATGCAAATTATGGGCCAGATTCAGGAACACTTGCGCTGGAGTATTTCGATATGCGCCGCGTAACTGTGATGATGCGCCGTCGTTTCTATGTGCCCGTACCCACCAAACTAGATGCGCCCAATAACGGGTCATTTGCGACCGGCGGAACGTTCCGACGCCAGAGTATCGTCAGCGCTTATTTTCGCTGGGCGCATCAGTCGCGCCCATTGATTTCCCATGCAAATATGCAAATGAGGTATTTTTCCCAATTCACGATCGGATTAGCACCATACGCTGGCTACATGCGCCGCGCGTATCTGGTCCGTCCGGCGCAAAGTTATTTCTACAAAAGGCTGCTTTATCTTTACTCCAGACGGTCACAGGTCAGCAGGAGAGCAGCTACAGCAGCGTTACCGACGAAACTAGCAAGCTGAACAACAACACTTGCAAGGACAACACCTCTGTGTGCCAACATGCCAGGGGCACTCGTGGTCCTAAGACTAGTACTGGGTCCCTCGCTACGGAGGAGGCGGGCACGTGAGAGGATATACCGCACTCGTATGAACCTCTTTGGCATGGGGGATGAGGAGGTGTATCGCCTCTTCAGATTCAGCCCTGATGTAATACTTGAACTAACCACAACCCTGCAGGATGACATCACCAGCCCAACACACCGCTCACAAGCAGTGCAGCCACTGGTGAAGGTCCTGGCAACACTTCATTTCCTTGCCAGTGGATCATTCCAGCGTACAAGTGGAGTGGTGGCTGGGATGTCACAATCCTCCGTGAGCAGATGTGTGCACCAGGTTGTCCCTGCAATCCTCAGACGCATGTCCAACCAGTTCATCAGACCCACCACTGAGGAGCTGCGGCTGAAGGCAATGACAGATTTCTACAACATTGCCAGATTCCCACGCACCATCGGGGCCATTGATTGCACACATGTGGCACTACAGCCCCCCAGTGCCACAGAGCACATATACCGCAATCGGAAGCATTGGCATTCCATCAACGTACAGGTGATAGCTGATGCCCAGCGCCTCATATGGCACGTCCGTGCCAAACACCCCGGGTCCAGCCATGACAGCTTCATATACCGTCAGAGCCCCATCCCTACAGAATTCGAACAGAACATGTATGGGGACAGCTGGCTGGTTGGTGAGTGACATGGGTGGCAGGCATGACTATCCCCTCCCGTGATGCACAACAGAAGTCGCACATGCATGACTAACATTCTCCTGTCTTTTACCTTACAGGTGACTCTGCATATGCACTGGGACCCCATCTAATGACTCCTTTCCGGAACCCCCAAACCAGAGGAGAGAGAAAATACAATGAAGCACACATCAAAACCCGTGCAGTGGTGGAGCAAACATTTGGGCTCCTGAAGTCCCGTTTCCGCTGCCTGGATAAGTCCGGGGGGACCCTATTGTATTCCCCTACCTTTGTGTGTCAGATCATCGCTGCATGTTGTATTCTGCACAACTTTGCCATGAGAAAAGGCCTGCAGATTGACATACGTGATGACCTGACCCCCGACCCACACAGTCCCCACCTGCCAGAGGACACCCAGTCTGCTGATGGAAGAGCAGTCAGGAGGGTCCTCGCCGTAGGCATCTTTGGACACTAAACCAAAACATTAATAACACAGACAATGCACGCGTGTACACCACTGGATCACACACACCACATGCACATCGCATTGGATTAGCCCAAGTCCAGCATGTAGGAGTTGGGAGCAGCAACGCCAGCGTCAAGGCCCCAATGATGTTACTGTCCATTCACACACCTTTCACACGTCATTCATTCAGCCGTGGGGTTAACTTCACCACCACGGCCGAGGGTGACACCCCTTACTGTCAGGAGTGCCACCCTCTCACATTCACACACCATTCACACTGTCCCCTGCACTCCTGACCGTGTGCAGTTCAAAATAAATAAAAAATCTCATCACCTGAGCATGAAAATAAAATATAAACTCATAACCTGAGTATAAAAAAAAGCACAAATATAAACCAAATCAAAAATAACCCTCATCTAGGATGACGGGGGCTCCTCCTTGGGGGCACTCTCGGGCTCCTCATCTGCCTGGAGGGAGTGGGTGGTGGTGGGGGTGTGGGGGCATCTTGAGGAGGCTGTTCCCCGGATGGGCCACTCCGGCCAGCTGTTGGCTGCCTGCCCTCCAAGGCCACTGCAATCCTGCTCAGATAAAGGTTCGTCTGGGCCTGCATCCTCAACTGGCGGGTGATATTGTGCCGCTGGTCACGCTGCCGTTGCCTCCCCTCTTCCCGAATGGCAGCAGTGTTGGCATGTACAGCTGCTGTCAGGTGCCGGACATCAGCCTGCACCCCCCCCAGGCTGGTAACAATGTTCTGAACACCACTGGGCATGGAGCCCAGGCTGTCAGCGACCCGGTCCAGGTGGCCAGCAATCTCCCCCATCTGCTGGGTCTGCTTGGCGTGGTCCAACAGCACCTGGTCCTCGACCAAATCACACACCCCCCTGGTCTTCCGGGTGGCCTTCCTGGGGGCAGAGGAAGGTTGTCCCCGTGGGGATGGAGTCGCCCTTGAGGGGCTACCTAGGATGGGGGAGGGGATCACAGAGGGCCCTGCAGAGGAGGAGGACTCCTCCAACATTAAAATAAACTCCTGTTCAGGGACAGGCTCCTCCACAACCACCTCTGCTGAAGTGGTGTGGGCACTCTCCTCCTCCACCTCGGTGTCTCCAGCACCCAGGGCCTCGTCAGCAGCATCCCGTTGGGGGGTTGGGGTGGACTGGCCGGCACGAGATGATGGCCCAGCACCGTCATCTGTGGATGACACAAAGCAGACACATGTTGGTGGTCCCACACACTTGGCACATGTACCCACCCCCCCCCCACATGCAACACACCAAAAAGGGGGTAAAAATCACTTACCTGTCCTGGAGCCTTCCTCTACGGAGTCATAGCCAGGGACCCCCTCCAACTGCTCCCTGTCCAGGCAGCGGGCGACCACCTCCTCCTCCGCGGTCAGGGTGACAGGACATGGGGGACCACCACCTGTGCCCCTCTCATGGCTCCTAATGGTGGACACCTTGCCCCTCACCTTGCGCCGCAGGTCATTGATTTTTTTTTGAATGTCTGAAGCACTCCGGGTGGAGTACCCCAGCACATTGACCCTGGCAGCAATGGTGGCCAGGATACCCTGCTTCCTTTCCCGGCTGGTCTTCCTGCTTTTTTTCCCATGGAGAAAATCATTAAATGCCTCCATAGCCGAGATTATCACAGTGACCTCCTGGGCATTATAGTTTAGGTTCCTCCTCTCTTTGGGGGTAGCGGGAGCAGCCATTACAGGGCAAAAGTATCTTCCCTGGGGTGGGGGGAAATGGAACTACTTTTGCGCCGGAATGGCGTTTCCGCCAGCGCTTTTAAGCGCCCAGCGGAACGCATTGCGCTGACGTTTCCCAGGAAGTGGTGCCGACGGAAGTTGTGAGCATGCGCACAAGGGGGGCGAGTGGAGCCGCACTCACTGCGCATGCTCCGTGGATGATGCGCTGAACGTAAGCCTCTGCGCTGGGCTCCGCCCATCATTTACATATGATCACACCCAGTTCCACTTGCGTCGGGTTACGCCAGCGCATTATCGTTACTCTGGCGCAAGTTTACGCGCAACTGCTATGTGAATTACAGGACTTGCGCTGAAAGGGTCTTCAGAGCAACGTAAATGAGAAGCGTTACTCCAGAGGAAAGATACTCTCATCTACCTGAATCTGGCCCTATGTGTTTTATTTGGTTTTAGAAAAGTTGCAGTTTAGGAATGATTGGTGCATATGTCAGCTTTGCCCAGTAACATGGAGAAAGGATGTCTGAAATTACATCCCCAATATGTTAAGCGTTACCATAGCATATAGAACTTATTCTTAATGGCTGCAAGATTTAGTGGCCAACATGTGCTGGTGGCTGGACTGTGCTTACTTGACAGAACACGTTACAGTTTGTCAAAAAGTCAAAGTATATTAATTAGGTCAATACTTTTGTGTTTACATGCAGTTTAGCAAACATTAGCGTACTTACTGATTTTGAATTTACATCACACCTGAGGCAGCAGTGAGGCAGACGGATTAGCAACAGGAGCTCCACAGCGGCGCACGTCTCCTAGGAGTAGGAGCGTGTGTGTCATAGTTCCAGGCAGGCGTAGGAGGCAGACAGCTAGACAGGCAGTGTCCCTCCCAGCCCTGCAAACCGTGCTCCAGCTCCTGGCCAAACCTCTGCTCTGGGAAACCTCTTAAGCAAATAATTTTTCCTCCTCCTGAGCCCCTCTTCTCCAAACATCCTCCCCAGGTAGGCGCTGCTTTTCTTTTCACCTCCCCTGGAACCTATGGGCGGCCGTCCTTTTCAGGATAAGCCACCGGATCGGCTGAACGCTGGGGGCTCTTTCCCTCTCCTTACCCCACATTACCACCCACCAGCTAAGCAACCCTCCACCGGCACCTCCCCTCCTCTATTCCCTGTCTTCTCCCCTGAACCGCGCCAGCCACAGCTGATTCGCGGCCGCCGCATCTTAGGAAAGGCCGCGGCTTCATTCACGGCCTAGCGGCGCGCCGCACTCTCGGCCTAAAATATTATCAGTAACTCCCCAGGAGTTCACCCCCAGCCCCTGCAGGACTCATCCACCCCTGGTTTCAACAACCAGTCCCCCCCCTGCTCACCAATCCACCCAGCTGGCTAAACACCAGCCTGGGTCCCATATCCTGCTCCTGGTCGGCGGCCATCTTGGTACACCCCAGCAGCAGTGTCAGCTCCCCCCCCCCTTTTCACAACTTAATAGCACTTGATCCAGGGGTTCGCCCGATCGCCTTTCAGGCATCAGGAAGGAATTTTTTCCCCTACCAAAGCAAATTGGCATAGCATGGTTAGGGTTTTTTTGCCTTCCTCTGGACCAAGCTGGGAGGATTCACCAAATCCTCTCTTCATCGCCACCAAAAAAAAAAGACTTTTCCCCCGGTGAATGGCGACCGTGGCTAATCTGCGGTACTCTGCAGAAACCATTTGGAATCTGAGGCGTTTCGCCGCAATGCTGCCAGCCATCACCAAAAAGACCCTAAGAATTGAGCAACTTTTGAGCATCGATCGACGGTCAAAATTTTTAGCCCTTTACCCCAGCCTAAGCACATTTCATGTGCTTTGATCAATACAAGATCGGCAGTAAAACACCGACTTGAAATCCATGATTTCATTCTACAACACGATCTAGACTGCCTCTTCATTACAGAGAGCTGTCTTACAGCCGACTGTAACACCATTCTAGGAGAACTGGTGCCTGAAAACTACCGTATTATAACGGAAAACAGAATAGGGCAAAGAGGAGGAGGCCTGGCGGTGATCCACAAGACTCACCTTGCGATCACTAAACCAATCCTTCAAAATCCTCTTCCATTCATGGAAACCCTTACGCTACAACTGCAAACAAATTCAAAGGAGACCATCCACATTCTGCTCTGCTATAGGCCACCCGGCCCAAAATCGCAGCTGCTATCATCATGGACGGATTTCTTCTCCACTTACACCCTCAACAGCAAACATTTTTTGCTGCTCGGGGATTTCAACCTCTGGGCCAATTCCTCACAAGACCCCATTGCCGATGCCTGTATTAACCACCTGGTAGATTTAGGGTCACAGCAACTAGTATGTGGACCCACACATGCTTCAGGTCACACACTTGATCTTATTTTCAGACAAGATCTGGAAATAAAAATTTTGGAAAATGAAAAGTTGCCATGGACAGATCACCATGCAATTAAATTCATTATTTCCACAATTCCCCCCGCAACAAAAACATCAAATCCAGTGACAATTCACTGGACTAGATGTCAGAAGAAGCTCCACTCGGAACTCTTCAAAACCACTTTAAGGGAAAAAAATAGAAACAACTCAAACGCATCAGACGGCCGTTGAAACACTGGATGCCATAAATTCGGCCATGCTACAGTCAGCCGACTTGGTAGCGCCGAAACGCAAAACCCGCATCCGGAAAAACAACCGCAGTTGGTTTAACCACTTCCCGCCCGGCCAATAGCCGATTTACGGCCGGGAAGTGGTTATGAAATCGTGACTAGACGTTCTCAAACGTCTAGCACGATTTCAAGCCGTGCGCGCCCGTGTGTACCGCCCATGAGTGCCCATCAGTGCCGCCCATGAGTGCCCCATACCAGCGCTGCCTATCAGTGCCCATCAGTGCTACCTAATCGGTGCCCATCAGTGCCACCTCATCGGTGCCCATCAGTGCCCGTAATTGAAAGAGAAAACATACTCATTTACAAAAAAATTAACAGAAAAAAATAAAAACTTTATTTTTTTTTCAAAATCTTTGCTCTATTTTTAGTTGTTGCGCAAAAAAAAAAATCGCAGAGGTGATCAAATACCACCAAAAGAAAGCTCTATTTGTGGGGAAAAAAGGACGCCAATTTTGTTTGGGTGCAGTGTAGCATGACCGCGCAATTGTCATTCAAATTGCGACAGTGCTGAAAGCTGAAAATTAGCTTGGGCGGGAAGGTGCGTAAGTGCCTGGTATGGAAGTGGTTAACAACCAGCTGTCGTTACTGAAGCAAGAACGCAGAAGGGCCGAATCTGCCTGGAAAAGAAGTTCTTCAGAGCTAAACCTATCCATCTACAAGGCGACAACAAGAAAATACCACAAGACATTTTCCAAGCCAAGAAAAATTATTTTTCGGAGGCTATCAACAGCGCCTTAAACCGCCCCCGCAAACTCTTCAAGATGGTCACTCAGACCATGAATCCAGGATGTATTGAAGCCCCCAATACAGACACACAAGAATTTTGCAATGAACTATCGGATTGCTTCATTAATAAAATTGAGGCAATCCGTGAAAGCATTCAGCAAAACAATTCCCCCCTCAGCCTCTCACACAACACCCATAGTAATTCTCCTATATCGGGTAAGTTCACACTGGAACCCATCTCCATCGAGGCCACTAAGAATATCATTGGTACTTTGCGTAATGGCACAGCGCCAAATGACATTATCCCCACAAAACTGCTGAAGGAATGCGCCTACATCCTGGCTCCTCCCATCACGCAGCTTATCAACCAGTCTTTCTTGGAGGGCATAGTGCCCTCACAGTTGAAAGAGGGTATAATCCAACCCATCCTTAAGAAACCCTCCCTGGACCCCAAGGACCCACTCCACCGCCGTCCCATAACAAGCCTCAATGTACTCTCAAAAGTAATGGAAAAAGTAGCGGTACAACAGCTGCAACAGCATCTAGATACCCACAAGCTACTTGATCCATTGCAATCAGGGTTCCGTCCCGAACACGGGACTGAAACCGCGCTGCTCAAAATATGGGACGATGTTCTCGAGGCCGCAGACGAAGGAGAATCTTGTCTTCTAGTTCTGTTGGACCTAAGTGCAGCTTTCGACACTGTAGACCACAAACTGTTACTGACGTGGCTTGCTGAAGTAGCCAGAGTCGCAGAAGGCGATTTATCTTGGTTCTCCTCTTTTTTGGAAAACCGATCGCAAACAGTGAAGTTAGGACCCTTTACATCTGAGAAACGCACAGTAACATGCGGAGTCCCTCAAGGATCGCCTCTGTCACCAGTGCTGTTTAACATCTATCTTCGTCCTCTTTTTGAGATTATCAGCAGCCAAAAACTGCTTTACCACTCATACGCATCTGTTGCGCCTACTACGCAGACTTACCCCTTTCATCCCCAAAGAAGATTTAGCGGTCGTGGTGGGAGCAATTGTTAAAGTGGTTGTAAACCCACTTTTTTTACTTTTACCTATAGGTAAGCCTATACAGAGGCTTACCTGTAGGTATAAAGAATATCTCCTAAACCTGTACGGTTTAGGAGATATTACCCCCGCAATGCGCAGTGGCGCATGCGCAGGGGGAATCCACGGCAAAAGGACCGGTATCCGCCAGACCCTGGCCGGACTTAAATCTCCCGCGCGCTCGCCGCTCCAGCCAATCACAGCGCTGGAGCGGCGATACCCGGAAGACACGCCGAGTCAAGATGAGATCTCGCCCGGCGTGCACCAGGTAAGCTCCCTACAGCTCGTTCCGAGGTAAGTATTTCATAATGAGCTAATATGCGGTGCATATTAGCTCATTATGGCTTTTCCCTTGCAGGTCTAAAAAAAAAAAAAATTTTACAACCGCTTTAACTCCAGACTGGATTATGCAAATGCCTTTTACCTCGGACTCCCCAAGTACCAAATCGCTCGTCTGCAAGTCGTTCAGAATACGGCCGCCAGACTTGTGACAGGGAAAAAAACCCTGGGAATCCATCTCACCTTCACTGAGAGCCCTTCACTGGCTACCAGTTAAAGACAGGATTGCTTTTAAAGCACTCTGTCTAACACAGATGTGTCCATGGGAATGCCCCCCAATATCTATGCGATAAAATAAAAGCTCACAATCCCAATCGCATCCTGCAATCCACCAATCAAAACCTACTACAGATCCCAAAAGCCAACTACAAGTCCAAAGGAGAAAGAAGATTCGCCGTCCAAGGTCCCAGACTATGGAACGCTTTACCAACCAGCGTTCGGTTGGAGGAGAATCACTTAGCCTTCAGGAGAAAGATCAAGACTCATCTCTTTTGATATCAAAGGAGACAGGAACAACAAGCGCCCAGAGGCGATTCAGTTCGCATGTGCCGCGCTCTATAAGTTTTTCATTCATTCATTCACCTTGTTTTCTTTATAGTTCTGTAGCACCATATTAATGTACTGGATTTTCATTTTGAAATGCTCTAAATGCCCTTTATCTTGGCAGGAAAGTGTTCCTCCCACTTCAACAAACTCTTAGCATTGCTGAGTAATGGGGGTCCAACCGGGTCAGTTGACAGGCACTGGCCAGTTAGCAAAGATGTCTGATGGATGGCGCAGTCTTATTTTGGACACTGCAAACATGAAAATAGAGTTGACAATGAAAGTGGACATGTCGCAGTGTCTGAATTTGTGCAATAAACCAAAAAATACAAAAATTTGTGTGATGTTGCCTTGAGCGTAATTGAGCATTTTTTTTATAGCGGTGTCAGTATTGATTTACCTGTTGATCTTGCCAGTTTCAGGCGAAACCACTGTTCTAGCAGCCCCCATGTCAGGGAAATGTCCGTAGAAGTACTGGCAATCTTGCCAGTAGAAGAAATGGCCATGGGAGAAGTACTGGCAATCTTGCCAGTAGAAGAAATGCCCATAGAAGATGTACTGGCAATCTTGTCAGTAGAAGAAATGGGAGCCATAGGCTCATCATGTGACAGGAAGATCCTCCTGCTGGCCTATAAAAGGCTGCCATTGTCTGATCCAAATTGCTGGATTGTCGTCAGCCTTCCTGAGTCTCTCTATTATTACTATTTGGATTTCCTGTTGTGACCTGGCTTGTTCCTGACCTGTCTGATCCGCTCTCCTGGTTTGACCCCCTGGCTTGCTTTACTGACTTGTTACCTTCTCCAGCACCTGATCCCAGGTTGTTTCACAGACTTTGCTTCAGTTATCTGTTCCTGCCTGTTTTCCAACACCAGACCTTGGCTTGTCTCCATTCCTGCAAACCTGCATCTCCTGCCTGGATCCACAGTGTTTGATCCCCAGTTGGCTTCCACTGTTGCTCCTTGTGCACATATTGCCAAGTGTTACCGAGGACTCCTGGAGACTGCAGCCCAGCGGTGTTTCCTTTATTCTCCAGTATTTTTCAGGCACTCACCAGCTCTTCTCTCCTGGATCCATCTGGCAACCTGTGCTTCTCTGGCCACTACACCCTCCACTACAACCTCAGAGGTGTACTGCACTTAGCCGCAAGGGGAGCCCTCTCGGCATTTCGGCCTCCAACCAGGTATGTGACAGTACAATCCAGCCATGACTGAGGCTGACAGAGGTGCTCCCCTTTTTGAGATGATGTGCCAACAAGTCACCACCCTTACACAAGCCATCCAGAAACTCCAGGATGGTTACGTTCATTTGGAAGATCGGCTGCAGCATTTGCCTGTCACTCCAGCCTTGGTTGACTCCAGCTCATCTTCCACTAACACAGCATCAGCTTCCCTGCCTCAAGAATCTGCTAACCCGACCCATACAGTGATGATGCCTTCTCCTGAACCACGGGTACCAACACCCGAACGATTCTTCGGTGACCGAAATAAGTTTCGATTTTTTAAGAATGCGTGCCTGCTGTACCTGTCCCTCCAGCCTAGAACTTTTTCCTCCTAGTTTGTGAAAGTAGGATTCATAATTTCCCTACTATCCGAGGAACCCCAAGCTTGGGCTCATAACCTACTAGAACAAAAGAGCCCGGCTTTGAACACTATGGACACTTTTTTTGAGGCTATGACTCTTTTGTATAATGACCCCCAGCGTATGGGCTCCGCTGAATCTGCCTTAGTCGCCTTACGGCAAGGAGAACGCCCAGTGGAGAACTATACAGCGGAATTCCGCAGATGGTCCACTGATACTAGCTGGAATGAGGCAGCACTCAGGTTTCAATATCGCCAAGGACTATCCGAGACCCTTAAAGATGAACTAGCCTGAGTTGCTGTTCCAGACACTCTTGACGAACTTATCCACCTAGCCATTCTGCTTGACAGGCACCTGCGGGAGCAGCGGTTCGGAATGCGCCCAAACATTCCAGCCTACCAAGAGGCCACCCAGGTCTCCATCTGCTGTTGAACCCACGCCTGTCTGTTCTGCAGGTCCCAAAAGAGATCCAAAGCAAGTTGGCCTGGTCCATTCTCCCCTTATCTTTGATGAGAGACAATGCCGTCTGCATTTTTACGCAGCTGTCCCATAAGACCCAGTAAGGCCTACCCACCAAGTTCCACTTATCTGCAAGTCTCTGTATCCTCCCATTCTTACCTTGCTCTTTCTATCTCCTTACAAGTGGCAGGAAGGGAGGTTCGATTACCAGCAATTATCGACTCCGGGGCGTGTAGTTGCTTTACGGACTTATCTCTGGCCATGAAACTTGGTGTGCCCTTTTATGAGAAAAAACAAAGACTGGAAGTTTTATTGGCGATGGTTCCTTGCCCAGTTCTGGACTTGTCTCCCGTGAAACCATACCCATCTTCACTACTACTGATACCGGCCACCAAGAATTTATCAGTTTTGACATTTTATGTTATCCTATGTTTCCCATCATCTTAGGAATTCCGTGGCCACAGGCACATAACCCACGAATTAACTGGGCCAAGAAGGAAATCTCTTTTTCATCAGACCATTGCTTGCAACATTGTTTTCCTCCCAGTTCAAGTAAGCCTGCTAGCTGTCTGGCCGTGCAACCTTCTCCAGATAACCTCCTGCTTGTCCCTTCTGCTTATCATGAGTTCATAGACGTTTTTGACAAGAAAAAGGCTGATGTCCTCACCGGCCTTATGATTGTCCGATTGAACTGCTTCCAGGGGCTGAGATCCCATTCGGACGAATATTTCCTCTATCTGAGAACGAGCTGGAAGCCTTATGTTTATATATTGATGAGTCTTGAAAAGGGGTTTATCCGACGCTCTTCTTCTCCTGCTGGAGCAGGTATTTTCTTTGTGGATAAGGACGGCACATTACGGCCATGTGTAGACCTACAGAGACATAAATAAAATTACCGTAACAAATCGATACCCTCTCCCTCTTGTTCCTGAAATCTTTTCAAAGGTTCCGAACCACCCGGATCTTCACTAAATTAGATCTAAGGGGCGCCTACAATCTTGTCCGCATCTGCCAGGGAGACGAGTGGAAGACAGCATTCCGGACGAGATTTGGCCACTCTGAATACCTTGTGACGCCGTTCGGATTATGCAATGCTCCAGCCACGTTCCAGCATCTAGTGAACGATATCTTCCGGGAATTTCTTTGACTACTTTGTAATTGTATACCTCGATGATATTCTCATCTTTTCTGCCTCTTTGGAACTTCACCGAACCCACATAAAGAAAGTGCTCCTAACCCTGAGAAAACATGGTCTATATGTCAAAGCAGACAAATGTGATTTTGAAAAGACATCTATTCAATTTCTGGGTCTCATCATCTCCACAGAAGGAATTGCAATGGACCCAAAGAAGGTGGAAGCAATACTTAGCTGGCCAGCTACCTCGGACAAGAAGGGTGTCCAGCGCTTCATAGGGTTCTCCAATTTTTACAGGAAATTTGTGAAGGGTTTCTCCACCACCATAGCACCCATCACTCAATTGACCCATCAGACGACCCAGTTCCAGTGGTCCCTAGAAGCTCAGGCAGCCTTTGACAAATTAAAAAATCTGTTCACGTCTGCACCAATTCTACAGCACCCAGATCCAACTCTGCTCTACGTTTTGGAAGTAGACGCCTCTGAAATAGCTACAGGGGCAATCCTGTCCCAACGGCAAGGACTCAAGGCTCTCCTTAACCCCATTGCTTTCTTTTCCCGAAAGATGAGCCCACCAGAGAGAAATTATGACGCTGGGGATCGAGAACTTTTGGCCATTAAATCTGCCTTAGAAGAATGAAGATACTTATTGGAGGGTGCAGCTCATCCCATTATGATTTTTACAGACCATGAGAACCTGGAGTACCTCAAGACAGCCAAACGTTTAAGACCCCATGTTCAATTTTCATCTTACATATCGCCCAGGTTCCAAGAATGGGAAAGTGAATGCACTTTATCGAATGTTTCCAAACACCCCTGAAACAACAGAGCCAAGTACAATCCTTTCCGCTCAAAATGTTTTACTCATCCAACCTGACTTAAAGACTTTGATTAAACAAGCCTCAACTCAGTGCCCTGGTCCAGAAATGTCCTCATTGAGAAGCCAAGATGGATTTTTATGGCACCAGGACAAGATTTTGTTCCCCAATCAGTTAGACTCCAAGTTCTAAAGATGTCACATGATCACAAACTTGCCGGACATTTTGGAATACGAAGAACCACTGAACTTGTTCAGCGCTCTTTTTGGTGGGCCAGCCTAAGACAGAACTGTAGAAAATATGTTAACTCCTGCACCACGTGCCAGTGCAATAAGGGTTTCAATGCCAAACCATGGGGACTTTTGAGGCCACTACCCATCCCTGAACAACCCTGGAAAGAAATATCCATGGACTTTATAGTAGACTTGCCTCCCTCTGGGGAATGCACCACCATCGTGGTGGTGGTGGTAGACCGCCTTTCAAAAATGGCACATTTTCTCCCAATGATTGGCACACCTTCCGCCTCGGAGACAGCAGACATGTTCATTAAAGAGATCGTCAGATTACATGGACTACCAGATAGTATTGTCTCTGACAGAGGGGCACAATTTACCTCCAAGTTCTGGAGAGATCTCTGAAAATCTCTATCAATTGAAGTATGTCTTTCCTCAGCGTACCACCCCCAGAGCAATGGTCAAACAGAAAGGACTAACCAGACCTTAGAACAGTATCTTCGATGCTTCTGTACTTGCTCACAGGATGACTGGATCTCCCTTCTTCCCTGCGCCGAGTTTGCATATAACAATTCTTTGCATGCAGCCATCAATCAGTCTCCCTTCTGGGCAAATTATGGATTTCACCCTTCCTTCCTTCCAAATACTATACCTGAAACATCTGCCCCCGCTGTCCAGGACCGGTTAAGGTTCATTCAAACTAACTACGAGATACTTCAGGAGGCCATGTGAAAAGCCCAAGAGGACTATAAGAGGTTTCATGATAAAAGAAGAAGAAGAAGAAGAAGAGAGAATCCTGTCTTTAAGGTTGGGGACAAGGTATGGCTTTCTTCAGTAAACCTCAAGCTCTCATGTCCAGCCCGGAAGCTTGGACCTAAGTTCATTGGTCCCTTTGAAATTAAAAGAGAAATAAATCCAGTGGCTTTTGAGCTGGCACTACCCAATACTTACAAGATCCATCCAGTGTTCCACATCTTCCTGCTTAAGCCCGTGGTACCCAGTCCATTTCCTGGAAGAGAAGAGCCACCTCCACCTTCAGTCCTGGTAGAAGGGGAAACTGAATTTGAAGCCATTATGGATTGCCGGAGGCAGATCCAGTATCTCATCAAATGGAGGGGATACCCTCCCGAAGACAATTCCTGGGAGCCTGCAAACAATGTGCATGCTCCTAGACTGGTACGGGACTTTCACAGCAGACATCCCAAAGCATCGCCCGTTGTGGCATCCGGGGGAGTACTGGCAATCTTGGCAGTAGAAGAAATGGCCATAGAAGAAGTACTGGCAATCTTGCCAGTAGAAGAAATGGGTGCCATAGGCTCATCATGTGACAGGAAGATCCTCCTGCTGGCCTATAAAAGGCTGCCATTGTCTGATCCAAATTGCTGGATTGTCGTCAGCCTTCCTAGGTTCCTGAGTCTCTGTATTATTACTGTTTGGATTTCCTGTTGTGACCTGGCTTGTTCCTGACCTGTCTGATCCGCTCTCCTGGTTTGACCCTCTGGCTAGCTTTACTGACTTGTTACCTTCTCCAGCACCTGATCCCGGCTTGTTTCACGGACTTTGCTTCAGTTATCTGTTCCTGCCTGTTTTCCAACACCAGACCTTGGCTTGTCTCCATTCCTGCCTGGATCCACAGTGTTTGATCCCCAGCTGGCTTCCACTGTTGCGCCTTGTGCACATCTTGCCAAGTGTTACCGAGGACTCCTAGAGACTGCAGCCCAGCGGTGTTTCCTGTATTCTCCAGTATTCTTCAGGCACTCACCAGCTCTTCTCTCCTGGATCCATCTGGCAAACTGTGCTTCTCTGGGCACTATACTCTCTGTACCCAACCTCAGAGGTGTACTGCACTTAGCCGCAAGGGGAGCCCTCTCAGCATTTCGGCCTCCAACCAGGTATGTGACACCCCAATACTCTGAAGGACAGAAAGTGGTGATCCATCCAGTGACGCTCTGCTGTTTTTTTGACAGCTGATCTGATCAAACTGCCAAGACTGGGCCCATCTTGCTTGAGTAAGGTCAGTAAAATCCTCAAGCAGCTTCTCCCCTCACGCAACCCCAGAGGGCAGGGATAGGATTACTAATAGCAAGTAAAAAGGTCGTTTTATTTTTCATTACAAAACCAGAAGAGTAATTTTATTACCTACCCAATCCCCAAACTAAAATAATTTTTACATTCCAGGTGTTATTTCCCACCATCTTACAGTGTCTGGTCATAAATTACGACATCAGGATCATAAGTATCAGATCCACAACCAAGTTAAAGAATCCATATACATTGTATAGATTACTAATATGTTGAATTGCCTTTGAGGCAGTGTGATTTGATTTACTGAATCATTTAATTCACTCAGGGGTGAAGAATTGATTCTGTTCAGAATATTACAACACTAAATATACCACAAGCTCAGCGAGTTTGCTTTGAACGCTTTAGAGCAGTGATGGCGTACCTTTTTGAGCCCGAGTCGCGATGCAAAACCAACTTTTTTTTCAAAGTGCCAACACAATTTTTTTCAAAACGCAGGGTTCAGGAATGTGTTTGTGCTCGGAATACACTGTGCGACATACACTGACCTACCTGACACATACACAGCAAAGTAATTTAAGGTAGATATTAAGTCAAAAAACATATTTCACCCCCTTCTCCAATAATTTTTTCCCTTATAGACACTGGGTAGGCTAGTTTTGGGCCGGCGGCATGCAGTCAGGGTGTGCACCCCAAGTCGGGTTCTGTAAATTATGCTTTTGATTGCTATCGGTTACTATACATTACTGCCCACCATTCAGTTACTATACATTACTGCCCACCATTCAGTTACTATACATCACTGCTCACCATTCAGTTGCTATCGGTTACTATACATTACTGCCCACCATTCGGTTGCCATACATTACTGCCCACCATTCGGGTACTAGAGGTTGCTAAACATTACTATCCAGTACCATTCGTTTACTACACATTACTGTCCATCATTCAGTTGCTAGAGGTTACTGCACAATGATTACCTGCAATTCAGTCCCATTCTGCAAACTGCTCAGTCTTGCCGTTGCTTTATTAATCACCACCTACGCTGCTGGAAGAATGCACACAGCCCTGTCTGTGTCTTTGATCTCCCTGCTCGTGCTGCTGACCGGAGATGGGGGGGAAATCACAGAAAGCCTGCTCTGCCTCACTCCTTGTCAGTCACAGCAGCTTCGGTCCTGACAGAGGAGAAGGTGGCTCTCGAACATGGTAAGTGCAGAGCACACTCCCGCCTCAATACAGCTCCAGCCACGCTTTCATCTCTGCCTGCATCTTCTTGTCAAATGTGGCGGGCTGTAGAAGGGCAGGTTACAGCTATACTGATTGGCTGAGAGGTGGTGGTGGGCGGAGCAGTTATTAGAAGTGTGGATGAGACGGCTTCTATGATTGCGCTCGTCACCCCGGGCACTTATTGTTCGTCACTCCCACTCGGGCACGTCACCGCTAGCCCACAGAACTATGAGAGATGTAGTTTGCGGTGCGGACGATTCAATGCTTTACTGTGTGATTTCCTAATTTAATGGCGTGCCCACAAAGAGGGCTCGGCGTGCCGTCAGCGGCACGCGTGCCACGGGTTCGCCATCACTGCTTTAGAGGATGAAAGACACAAATTACCTCAACTGTTTGCCAGACATTCGTTGAGTTATGTCAGTTACTTGCACACAACTTGATAACTGGATTCTGTTCTATATCGCCTGTGCCCTGGAGATCAGAGGAACGCATTGACTTAGCCTAAATTTTTGTCGCTCAGGGGGCGATTGAAATCCTGCAAAGACCAGTCTACCACAGCAGGCACATTTTTCTAGAGTAGCAAAAATTAAAAAAAGCATGAATTTTGTCTGCAGGCTGGTTATACGTAAATAAAAAAAAAACACAACGTTAGAGCAATCCTATGTTTTTTACATTACATATAAAGTCCAAAGTTTTGGGCACTTATGAGAGCAAATACAGGGAAATTACTTAAGGCAATCGCACCTGTTACATATCCAGAAAAAGTATTTGTAACCAAAATTATTTTTGATAGGGTGGAGAAGCGTTAGAAGTAAAATTTATGTTTTCTATTTGGCACCATTTAACCACTTAAGGACCGCCTCCTGCACATTTACGTCGGCAGAATGGCACGGCTGGGTACATCAACGTATATATACGTTGATTTTAGTACCCAGCCGTGGGTCATGGGCCCGAAGCTCCAGGACCGGGACTGCAGGACTCGCGGACCCGATCGCCGCTGCAGTGCGGCGATCCGTCCCTGGAGCTGAAGAACGGGGAGAGCCGTGTGTAAACACGGCTTCCCTGTGCTTCTCTGTGGCCGCAGCATCGATCGCGTCATCCCTGTTATAGGGGGACACGATCGATGACGTCACACCTACAGCCACACCCCCCTACAGTTGTAAACATACACACAGGGAACCCTCAATGTCACAGCGCCCCCTGTGGTTAACTCCCAAACTGCAACTGTCATTTCCACAGTAAACAATGCAATTTAAATGCATTTTTTGCTGTGAAAATGACAATTGTCCCAAAAATGTGTCAAAATTGTCCGAAGTGTCCGCCATAATGTCGCAGTCACGAAAAAAATCACTGATCGCCGCTATTAGTAGTAAAAAAAAAAAATTTTTTATAATAATGCAATAAAACTATCCCTTATTTTGTAAACGCTATAAATTTTGCGAAAACCAACCGATAAACGCTTATTGCGATTTTTTTTTACCAAAAATATGTAGAAGAATACGTATCGGCCTAAACTGAGAAAAAAAAATGTTTTTTTTTATATATTTTTGGGGGATATTTATTATAGCAAAAAGTAAAAAATATAGCATTTTTTTTAAAAAATGTCGCTCTATTTTTGTTTATAGCGCAAAAAATAAAAACCGCAGAGGTGATCAAATACCACCAAAAGAAAGCTCTATTTGTGGGAAAAAAAGGACGCCAATTTTGTTTGGGAGCTACGTCGCACGACCGCGCAATTGTCAGTTAAAACGACGCAGTGCCGAATCGCAAAAAGGGCAAGGTCTTTTACCTGCATTTTGGTCCGGGTCTTAACCGGTTAAAGGATTCTGTCGCTTCCTGGGAATTTGAACACAATAGGGCCCAAACACTAAAAAGTACTCCCCCTCCACAATTAAACATGATTAGTTTTTCACTTTTGTGAAAAGGTGATCCCCTGAAAAAGGGCAAGTTTCTAAAAAACCTGCATAGTAGTGAATTTTAACAGGGGATCTAAGCCCACTAGTAAGCAAAAAATTACACTTTAAAGTTGCTTCACATTTACTTGTTTTGATGAAATTGGCCCACTATGATTTGATGTAAAATGTCAGCAATACTTATAACTGATGGTGTGAATGTTGGTGTCCATTGAACATGAAGACTTGGTTAACGTTTTAGGCTGCATTCACACCTTGGCGACAAAACGCCCGACGCTCGATACGCTGGAGGGGCGAATTTCCATTGCTGTCTATGAGATGGTTCACATCTCACGCCGTACGCCTGAAAAAAAGTCCCGGACCCTTTTTTCAGGCGGCATTGACAGCAATGGAAAGGATTTGTTAAAAAAAAAAAAAAAAATAGTTAATCGAATCGTGGCAAAATAAGCCGCGTATGCGGCGTTACTTGTCGCCTAGGTGTGAATGCAGCCTTAGTACTCATCTGGCAGAGAAGCTGAGAATACCCTTGTTTTCTTCTCCTTGAGATTGAGTAACCTGCCCTACAAAATGAAACCAGAAGTTTTCACAAGTAAACATCCTCACTATAATATTCGGAGGAAAGCCTGTCCACAAAAGCAAGGTTCAATGTTTTGTTGAGAAGATAATATATTAAACCAATACTGTACTTAACATAACCTTTGCAGAATAAACTCTGGGGTTCTGGAACACTGTCAGACATTGAAGTGGGCCAGACAAAACTGCAAATGCCTCTGAGCACATTGCACATGACCTTTAACAAAGATATTAAAACAAGACATTCATCTGTAAAAACTTTAATTCAGAAAAATGTATTTGTACAATCATACAACATAGCAAGATGATGAATCATATGGGTTACAAATTGTAAAAACAGCAAGGAAAGATCTTACATGAAAACCTTTCAAAAGCATTTTCTAAAGAGGCATCAAAAACAAACAAATAAAAAAGAGATACATGCCTGGAAAGAAATTTAAAAGAAAATCCAAACAAATTTGACTGAATTGGGAAGCTTAAAAGGGACTTAAAAGGTTCACTAGTGGGTGGTAACAGTGCAAGTTAACTAGATAACAGGCAACACTGAGTTAAGCATACCATTCACTGATCATTTGGAAAGTCTACAGGTTATATAACCATCTAGAATAGTGCCCAGCACTCTTAAAAATATAAATAAAATGTATCACATCGTGAGGTTAACTTCCTGGAGGAACATTATGATTAAGGTCAATCCTGCAATCCTTTTTAACTGGGGAGTTACTACATTAAATGTATAAGCCCTGGAGATTTACACTGAGATTTTATATTAGATATGTGTTATATAGCGGGCAGTTGCTTTTTAATTTTTTGCAAGGGAGGCACTCGAGTATTCTTACCAGATAGAGAATGTTTGGCTATTTGACACCCAAAAACTCTGGAATCGCTCTCCTGCTTACCAAAAAGCTGCACCTGGCCAATTAAGGATGCGGTATCTTCCTCAATGTCTGATATGAAGCATAATAAACTAAGAGCTGATAGGAATAAACATACAAACATTTGCATGTTACCAGACTCCAGAACAACTTGCAACAAAGGTGTCTGGTGTAAGGTGGACATGAACATGTCATCTAGGGAAAAGATTAAAAATACCAAATTTACACAAACTCCCTAAAGATTTTTTTAAACACGATCTTTAGATATTATATTAACAGTAAAAAAACTGGAAATTATGAATACAAAATGATTTTAACATACAACAAAGGGATGTCTTTACAATCTACAAAAACGCAATCATGCAGAGTTACATAGCCATTGGATTCTCAACACCCCACAATTGGTCAAAGCGTAGGTTGGTCTCCAAAACTCCATGCTGTAGATCTTCCACATGATCATGATCCTCCATAAGTATGTTGATTCAACAAGCAATGAATCTTCCAAGAATAACACGGCCATCCTATTGCTCCCAAATAATTCTGCATTCACAGATATTGCTAAAAATAAATAAATATGTAAGCTGATGTACAATTTTACAAACTACTATAGATTCTGAACATATCTGTGTAAAGCTGGCCTGAATATTAAAGTAGTATTACAGCCCCTTTACACCACAACTGCTGTACTCCCATTAGTCTAAAATATTAGATTCCTTACTAAACATCTACAGTGTATTGTTTACTGTGCCTCATTTTAACACTTGTTTTTAAAGCGTTTCACGGGCTAGGACCCGCTTATCTCTGTGCGAAATTGAATAGACATGATACTGGCCGCTCCCTTAGATGGAGCTGCCAATTCTGCCTTGAACAGCCAAAGAGTCGGCTGAAAAAATGGGGGGTCCGGGCTCTTTCTGTGCTCGGCCCGAGAGAATGGAATTGACTTCCCCTAAGTCTTAGACAGAGTCCGGACCTACCCACATTTAGGAGGGATCTTAAAACCTGCCTGTGGGCAGAGACAGAATGATAGGAGGATTGAGGTTAGGGTCATTTTGGAGGGAAGTACTGCTGAATCTGTTTTATGGGGAATTGTGTGTTGTCTCTTCTTTGGTCTTATGTGATTTTTATGGTTTTATATTGTCTTGTATTGGTTTTATGGTGCTATATTGTTGTTTTATTAGGTGATTTTAATCGTGGTACATATTGTATATTGTTACTATGTTAATTTATGCCTGTAACACCCGGTCTCGTTGTGAATTGTTAAGGTCTGGAAGCGTTTCGATACCTTCGGGTGATTCTACGCTATACAAGCAATAAACAAACAATAAACAATCTGTCATAAAAATCCAAGAATCAAACTTTCCCTCCAATGAGTAATTTCATTTGCCATCATTTATCAAGGTACTATTTATTTAAGCAAATATAAAAGGTGCATTACAGCAGAACGTTGTAAAAATGTTTATAATGTGGACATGTAGAAGGGGCTCCAGGAATGTTTCTAAGTCTGAAAAATAAAGTGAAAAAAAAAAGGGCATAGACACAAAGATCAACATCACTTTAGACAATATAGGCAAACTGAACTGACATAAAACAGTATGGCTAAGAAAAACCTCTAACTCAAAAGTAAAAAAAATACATAGGGCTTTTCTATATTGCATGCCATTGTACATTACGTGTTTGTGCTCCATTTCTCATCTCACGCTTTCCAACGCATTCTGAAAAACACAGAAAAAGTGGACCAGAATACATGTATACTCACCAGAGCTGAACAGACAAGTTCCCATGTGTTTTTCAGGAGCAAATGCTATTCAAGACATCTGTAAAGAACTTCAAAATTAAAAATTGTCCTTTCCCACGCAGATATAATTTCACCTGCCATCACATGTTGGAGAAAAATTGAAGAATATCCCAATGTACACAGAAGTAAAAATTCTTGCCATAATGATGGAATATTTAGAGGTCTTCAAGAAGTTTTCCACTGACAAAAAATATTAGCACAAAAAGCAAACACGAAATTAGGACATTATACAGTAACATCTTTTTCAAATCGGACAATATAGGCAAACAGAACTTCGATACATCATGGCTAAAACATCACGAAAAGGCAGGACCACATTAGAAACGGTGGCGGGGTTGAGTGGCGGGGTTGAGTGATACAGCGGCGGCTATGGCCGCCGCTGTATCACGGGAGCGCGCTCGCAAAAGATTTCCACCGTAAATAATTCCTGACTTTAGTGTCCCTTTAAGATATCGAAAGAAATCCAAAACAAAAAAAAAAAAAAACTGTCCTTTCCCACCCAAAACTCATTTCAATTCCCATCACAAGTCTAGGAAATGTTGAAATATAAAAGGTGGGAAAAAGACACAGACACAGAATTAGGACATCATAACATCAAATCAGACAACTCAAACAACTTCTTTATACATCATGGCTAAAACATAACAGGCAGGAACAATTTAGTAAGAGGAAAAAAAACAAAAAAACACATCTGATCAGTCATACTAAACTACATATTGATATGCTAAAATTACATTATTCAAAGCAAGTTTTCATCAATTATATGCTGGAATCACAGAAATAGAGAGTGTCCGAGACTCCTGCGGGAGTACGGAGATTTACAAGTAATCCATATTAGGTTAGTCAAGAATCTTAAACTCATTCCAGAAAAATATCCCAACAACTCCCAAGTGACAATCTATTCAACAGGGTCCATTCTATAAAAGCATCTGCCATTTTACTTGCGCTCTTGGTTGTCAGTTCTTCATCTGAGGTTTTCTTCTGCATATAAAACACTTCACAGTGCATGCTGAAAAACACAGAAAAGAGGGGACAGAGTACCTGGAAACTCACTGCTACCGAAGAACAAAAACAATTTCCAAATGGGTTTACCAAAACTTCAACCAGTGAAGACATCTGTGAAAAAAATACAAATAAACCACTGTCTTTCTTCTCCCAAAAGTACATTGATTTGCCATTACTTGCCAAGGTAAATAATATATATCCCAGGGAATATAAAGGTGCAATACTGGAAATATTTTTTTATAGTAGTAGACATACTGAAGGGGCTCAAGGAATGAAATCTGAAAAAGAAGATTGAAAAATGCAGACACACAAATAGGACATCTTAAGATAATCATCACTTCAGAAAAACTGAACTGCTATAAGGATCATGGCTAAAATATCAGGAAAAAGCATCAAGAAAGTTGTACTAAACTACATAATGAAATGCTAAAATGGCAATTATAATTATAAACAGAGTACCTCCTCATCAATTACATGTGGTCATAACATGTGATCACTATACTATCTAGTTAGCTTAATATGAAAAATAATTGTTAGCACTAACCATACAAACACATTGTATGTCCCGAAGGCATTACAAAAATATGAAACCTATCCAAACTTCAGAAGTCTTCTGCAGGGGAACTAAGATGTTCATGGAGAATTCATCTTGTGAGCAGCAAGAATCTGTTGAAATCAATGCAGAAAAACATCCCAACTCCTTGCAAATAACAACCAATTTAAAAATGGGTATTCGGGAAAACCATCTGCTGTTGTACTTGCAGTCTCATTGTGGGTTGTCCGTTCTTCATCGCATAGTCTTTCTTCTACAACAGCTAAAACTCTTGACACTGCATTCTGAAAAACACTGAGGAAAGGGGACCTGGAAACCTGGAAATGCACTAAAACCGAACAAACCATTTTCCAAATTGTCTTTCAGAAACACTTGCTAGCAAAAACATATGTAAATAAATCCAAAAGCAAGCTTATCCAAAGAGAATATTAACGCATGTCAACAGGGATAAAGAAGTTTACAATTACGGGGAATATACCAGAGGAGCTTCAAATAAGTTTCTAAAGTCTGAAAAGTAGGTGGAAAAATAGACACAAAATAGGACATCAAAAGATCAACATTACTTTAGAAGATATAGGAAAACTGAACTTGTATAAACATCACAAAAAGGCAAGACCATGTTAGAAAAGTTAAAACTACCACCAGATTAATTGAAAAAAACATCAGTCTTCTCTAGATACAAGCATCTAACATTGTACATGTGTTCTACCATATGCTTTTTTTTTCCTTATTTTATGATTTCAAACATCTTCTGAAAAACACTAAGAAAAAGCAGACAATACCTGGCAACTCACTGAAGAACTAGTAGAGATATATGTGAAGAAATCCAAGAGAGAAGATTTTCCTTTCCCACTGAGAAAATTTCATTTGCCATCACAAGTCTAGAAAATGTTGAAGTATATCCCAATGTACACAGGAGAAAAGAAAGTTCTTACAAATAAGGTGGACATATTGTACTTGCCCTCTGTGTGCTGTCAGTTGTTAATCAGCAATTTCTCTACTGCATCTAAAATACTTCATGGTACATTCTGAAAAACACTGGAGAGAAAAAAGGGGACAGAGTACCTGGAAACTCATTGCAACTGAAGAACAAACCAGTTCCTGAATTGTCTATCTGAAATTTCTATTAGTGAAGACATCTAAAGAAATAAAAACAGATTGTTTCCCTCCAAAAAGAACATTTGCCTTCACTTGACATAGTAATGATGATATTTATCTCAGGGGACAATATAAAGCTGCATTACAGGAGGAAAAAAAAACATTGATAGTGTTGGACATCCGGAAGGGGCTCCAGGAATGTATCTAAAATCTGAAAAATAAGTAAAGTGGGAAAAAATGCATAGACACAAATAGGGCATCCTAAGATTGTCATTACTTCAGACAATATAGGCAAACTGAAATACCATAAAGCATCAAGATATACTAAACTACAAAATGACATGCTAAAAAAGCAACTATAACTTTATACAAAAAGTACCTCATCAATTACACTTTGGTCATAACAGGTGATCACTTTGCAATCGGGGTAGCTTTATGTGAAAGAATTGTTGGCACCAACCATTCAAAATATGGAAAATGTCCTAGGCATTAAAAGTCCTCTGCAGGGCAACTGCGATTTTAACAGAAAAGCCATCTTACTATCACAGCAAGAATCTGTTAAAATCAATGCAGAAAAAAATTCCCAACTCCCAAAATGACAATTCATTCATGGCCATTCCATAAACCATCTGCTGTTGTACTTGCAGTCTAGTCTGTATGTGGTTAGTTATATTTTACTGCTGTTACAATACTTCACAAGGCAATCTGAAAAACACTGAGAAAAAGTGGATATAATACCTGGAAACTCACTGCAACTGAAGAACAAATCGTTTCCCAAATGTGGGTCTATCTAAAACTTCTACTAGTGAAGGCATCTGTGAAGAAATTCAAAAAAACAAAAACAGACCGTCTTTTCCCTCCTGATGGTACTCTCATTTGCCATCAAGATAATCATATTTATCCAGGGAAACAATATAAATGTGTATTACAGCAGAACATTGTAAAAAATGTTATAATTTGGACATACAGAAGCGTTTCCAGGACTCGTTCCAAGTCTGAAAATTAAGTAAGGTGGAAAAAAGGCAGAGACACAAATAGGACATCCTAATATCACCATTACTATATGGGAAAAATGAACGGTAAATAGCATGGCTAAAGTATTATAAAAAAGCAGGATCCTGGTAAAAAAGGTAAAACATCCATCAAATTTATTGAAAAAATTACACGGATCTTCTCAGTATAGCATCTGCCATTGTACCAGTGCTCAACATATGCTTAATTTCTCATCAAGTTTTTATATTCTGAAAATACACCGGAGAAAAAAAAATAGACTACTTGGAAAATTACTGAAGCAGAAAAACAAAGTTCCCAATCTGTTTTTCAGGAAGGTTTGCTAGTAGGGTTATCTGTAAAGAAATCTAAAAAAAGAAGACCCTTGAAGTGTTGAAGCAACATTTACCACCCAGAAATCATTTATTTGTCATCATTTGTCAATGTATTAAGGTTTATCCAAGAGATTAATGCATATTACCGGGGATAAAGACGTTTACGATGATGGTGGCTATAGCAGAGGAGCTTCAAATAAGTTTCTAAAGTCTGAAAAATAAGTAGGTGGAAAAAATACAGACACAAAATAGGGCATCGAAAGATCAACATCACTTTATACAATATAGACAAACTGAACTTATTATAAACATCACGAAAAGGCAGGACCATGTTAGAAAAGTTAAAACTACCACTAGATTAATAATAAAAAAAATGACATAGGACTTCTCTATACACTAGCATCTGCTATTGTATAAAATGCTTCATTTTCTCATTTCATGCTTTCAAACATCTTCTAAAAAAAAAACACTGAGAAAAAGCAGACAAGAATACCTGGCAATTCACCAAAGCTGAAGAACTAAAAACTTCAATGTGTTTTTCAGGAGCATCTGCTAGTAGAGATATCTGTGAAGAAATCTAAAAAAGAGAAGATTGTCCTTTCCCACCCAAAACGAATTTAAATTTGCCATCACAAGTCTAGAAAATGTTAAAGTATATTCCAATATACACAAGAGAAAAGAAAGTTCTTACAAAGGTGGTGGGCATATTGTACTTGCGGTCCCCTGTGCACCATCTGTTCTTAAATCAGTAATTTTTCTACAGCATCTTAAACACTTCATGGTACATTCTGAAAAACACTGAGAAAAAGGGAACAGAGTACCTAGAAACTCACTGCAACTTTAGAACAAACCAGTTCCTGAATGGTCCATATGAAAATTCTACTAGTGAAGATTTTCGTGAAGAAATTCAAACAGATCTTTTCTCTCCAAAACATTGCCTTCACTTGCCAAGATTATATTCGTCGGAGAATATAAAGCAGCATTACAGGAGATAAAAAAGGTTTATAGACATGGACATCTGGAAGGGGCTCCAGGAAAGTTTTAAAATCTGAAAAATAAGGTGAAAAAAAATACATAGACACAAACAAGACATCCTAAGATTCATTACTTCAGACAATATAGGCAAACTGAAATACTTTAAGCACCATAAATAAAGCATTAAGAAAGATATCTCAAACTACATAATGATATGCTAAAAAAAACGCAACGGTAATTATATACAACGTACCTCCCTCAATTACACTTTGGCCATAACAACAGGTAAACACTTTGCCATCGGGTAACTTTATGTGAAATTGTTGGCACTAACCATACAAAACATTCTGCATGGAAACTGTCCTAGCATTAGAAGTCTTCTGCAGGGGAACTGCGATTTTCACAGAAAATCCATCTTACTATCACAGCAAGAATCTGTTAAAATCAATGCAGAAAAAAATTCCCAACTCCTAAAATGACAATTCATTCATGGCCATTCCATAAACCATCTGCTGTTGTATTTGCAGTCTGTGTTGTCAGTTATTTTACTGCTGTTACAATACTTCACCAGGCAATCTGAGAAACACTGAGAAAAAAAGGGATATAATACCTGGAAACTTGCTGCAACTGAAGAACAAATCGGTTCCCAAATGTTGCATCCAAAACTTCTACTAGTGAAGGCATCTATAAAAACAAAACAAAAAAAAAAGAGATTTTTAAATACAGCTTACCTGTAAAATCTTTTTCTTGGAGTACATCACGGGACACAGAGCAGCATATTCATTACTATATGGGTTATATGGAGTACCTTCAGGTGTGGACACTGGCAATCTCAAACAAACAGGAAGTCCCTCCCTATATAACCCCCTCCCATAGAGGAAGTACCTCAGTTTTGTAGCAAGCAGTATGCCTTCCAAAAAATGTTCCCCAAAAGAGGGGTGGGAGCTCTGTGTCCCGTGATGTACTCCAAGAAAAAGATTTTACAGGTAAGCTGTATTTAAAAATCTCTTTTTCTTTCTCGTACATCACGGGACACAGAGCAGCATATTCATTACTATATGGGATGTCCGAAAGCAATGCTTTAATGAGGGGAAGGAGACATCTTCCAAAGAAGGATTTAATTTAGAGGTATACTCAAATACTAGTAAATCCAACTTAAACAAGAAATGTAAATCTCAAATCAAATCAAGGGAGCCCCCTCAGATCCTGAGGAGCTTGAATCGCGGCCTGTAGTACTGACTGCCCAAAGGCTGTATCCGCATTCCTTCTTACGTCCAATTGATAACATTTTGTAAACATGTGGACTGACGACCACGTTGCTGCCTTGCATATTCGAGCCATAGAGATCTGATGATGTGCTGCCCAGGAGGTGCCCATGGCCCTGGTAGAATGGGCCTTTACCGACAAAGGAGGAGGCAACCTCTTCAAACCGCAGGCCTGAACGATTAATTGTTTAATCCATCTTGCGATGGTGGATCAAGCAGCTGCCTGACCCATCTTGGGCCCTTCCGGTAAAACGAACACCACATCTGTTTTCCGAACCTTCTCTGTAGCTTTAAGATAGGCCTTTATGGCCCTGACAATATCCAACATATGCAGCAACCCCTCCTTTCTAGAGGTGGGTTTTGGAAGAAGGATGGAAGTACCACATCCTGGTTCAGGTGGAAACTGGATATAACCTTTGGTAGAAAGGACGAATGAGGATGGAACCCCGCCCTATCCTTATGTAAAATGAGATATGGTTCCTTACAAGATAAGGCTGCCAATTCCGATACTCTCCTGGCCGAAACTATGGTGATCAGAAATACCGACTTTCCAGTCAGTAAAACCAAAGGTACCTCAGCCAACGGCTCAAGGGGTTGTTTCTGTAGAGTTGACAGAACAAGATTTAAGTCCCATGGACAAAGTGGTGATTTGACTGGAGGATTAACACGTAAGACTCCCTGTACGAAGATCTTAACCAGCGAGTGGCCAGCGGCCTCTGAAACCACACTGATAAGGCTGAAATCTGTCCCTAGATCGTGCTTAATGCCAGGCCTTTATCCACTCCTAGCTGGAGAAACTTAATACTCTATCAATGGTATACTTGCGGGAATTCCATCTCTTAGCCTCACACCAACCTACGTAGGCCCTCCAAACCCTGTAACAAAATTACCCTGGAGGCCGGCTTTCTAGCCTTAATGAGGGTAGGGATTACCTGCCTAGACAGACCTCTACCCCTGAGAATCAGGGATTCAGCCGCCAGGCCGTCAAATTTAGACGCCGTAATGCAGGGTGGAGGATCGGGCCTTGTGAGAGTAGGTCTGGCCCTAGAGGAAGAGTCCAAAGGCCTCCCGCTGCCCCTTTCAGGACCAGTGAGTACCATGCCCTCCGGTACCAAGCTGGGGCTACCAGGATAACCGGCCTGTGCTATGATCCTGCGCCACAGGCGGGGTAGTAACTGCAGTGGGGGAAATGCATATAGAAGTTATGATTGATGCCAAGGGCAAGCCAACCCATCGGTTCCGCAGGCCATAGGGTCCCTCGTTCGAGACATGAACCTGTCTAGCTTCTTGTTGAATCCTGATGCCATGACCTCCACGTCTGGCACTCCCCACTTCTGGCAGATTGTCTGAAAAAACTTGTGGATGCATAGACCACTCCCCCGGCGACAGGGTTTGGCGACTTAGGAAGTACGCCTGTAGGTTGTCCATCTCGGGAATGAATGTCGCTGATATGCAGGGTACATAAACCTCTGCCCACCGAAAAACCAAGCTCCTCTCATTCTGAGTGGCTTGACTCTTGGTTCCCCCTTGGTGGTTCACCTATATGCCACCGCTGTGGCATTGTCTGAATGACTTCTCACCGAGGACCCCTGTAATCTGGATGTCTATGCCAGGAGGGCTAGCCGAGCCGCTCAGAACTCCCAGACCTTGATGGGCAGCTGCCTCTCCGCCTCTGCCCAAGTTCCTTGGCGAGTGAACTTGTTCCAGACCGCTCTCCAGCCTTCCAGACCACTGGGCAGCACCAAGCTGCTAGAATTGCTGCCTGTAGGACACGAGTGTGGAAGCGTGTGGTACCGCCTCGAACATGGCCATCGCATACATAGGCGAATAGTTGGTTCTTTTTTGCTTAGACCAACTGAATCAATCTTTTGATAGCCTCGACCTTTACCAGAGGCAGGAACATCCATCTTCTGTTCTGTGTCTAATCTCGTGCCGAGATATTCCAACTGCTTTGTAGGTTGAAATGCTGATCTTTCCCTGGTTTAGGACTCAGCCGAACCTCTCGAGGTACTGAACCATGAGGGCTACTACGCATTCCACCAAGGAAGCGAGTGATCTTATGATTAAGATGTTGTCCAGGTATGCTAGGACCGAGATCCCTTGGATCCCTTAGACTGACTAGAATAGGAGCTAGGACCTTCGTGAATACCCGGGGGCCGTAGCCAGCCCGAAGGGGGGCGCCATGAATTGGAAGTGACGCTGTATCCCTGCGAAGCGTAAAAACAAAAATATTTGATGTGGCTGAAAAGACCTGGTACATGAAGGTAACCATCCTTTATGTCTATAGAAGCCAGATCCTTCTGGAGTGTGGCGGCTGCTGACCAAACGGATTCTATCCGGAAAGAGCGAACCCTTAGGTAAGCATTTAAACCTTTTAGGTCCAAAATTGGTCTGACATTGCCGATGAGCCTTGGTATGACAAACAGATTGGAATAGACACCTAGCTCCTGTTCTTGGGCTGGTACCTCTACCATTATGCCCTGGTAAAGCAGGTGATCCAATGCCGCCCGCATTGAGGCCTTCCTTGTGGAGGAAATTTTAGAAATTCTAATCTGTAGCCTGCGGCCACAGATGATCGGACCCCCTCTGTCGGGGACCGATCCCCAGAGGCCTGTCCTTGCGATCCATTGTTAAAAGTTTGATCGCGCAGGAGGTCCGTACTGCCTGGAATTTGAGGGTCCTGGAACCGGGGGGAGCTGCCTTTTAAACGCAGGACCCCGGAACTTCTTTTGACTGGTAAAAGGGTACTTTTGCCACTTGAAACAGTCTGAATGTATTTATCCAGATCTTTCCATGGAAGGGCAAACCTGCCAGCAGTCTTTTACATGGGGCTCGGCCGCCCAGTTCTTCAACCATAAGAGCCTTCTCATATGCACTAAAAATAGTGACAACGAGACGCCTGCTGGATGGAGTCTTTTTTAACCTCTACCGCAAAGCACAGAGCTCTGGGAATATCCAATAACTCCTCTGCCTATTGGGCAGGGATGTCTTAAGCATCTGTTTTGTCTGGTTTTTTAACGCCTGACAAAACTCCAATTGCAGCCACTGCTGGCTGTAGCCAGGGATGCTGGAAAAAGTGTCTCTAACGTTTATCGACCGGGACCATAAACATTTGTATGTTTCCCCTTAGGCCAGTTAATGATTTATTCACCCATGAGATGGCTGCGTCCACAGTTGGGAGCGCCCCCTTTCTTAGAAAAATGTATTTTCCATAGGGCAAATAACAGAAAACCTTCCAGGTGGTCTCCCATCCAGGCACTAACCAGGCCCGACCCTGCTTAGCCTCCGAGATCAGACGAGATCGGGTGCTTTCCGGGAGATGTGGCCTCAAGGACCTCACGGGTAGTTGAAAGCAGTGCCCGAACCGGGACCTGAACCCTGGACCTTCAGACCCAAAGTCCGATGCTCTACCGACTGAGCCATCCGGGCCCCTTTTAAAGAGCACTTGGTCAGGGGAAAGAGTGCCTGCAAGCACAAATATTTCCTGGCAGACGTGCATAAAGACTACCCTCTCGTCAGCTTTAGGCGGCAGAAAAAATTCTGTCCGGTCGTCCCAATCCTGGAAACCAATTCCTCTAACAGAGGATGGACCGGAAAAGCTGTGTTGCTTAAAGGCGCTTTTAAAAGAACCCAAAGAGGATACCGCAGGAACCTAAGGCTCTGGAAATGGCAAATTAAATGCCGAGCGGACCATGTCTGTCAAAGACTGGACCCACAGACTCTCCGTCTGGGAGGCTGAAAATGATTCTTCAGTGGTAGATCCTCCAGGTTCTGTCCCTTTTGGCGATGGGGATCTAGTCCGCTTCTTGCCAGAAAAAGAGCCAGCGATCATAGCTGTTAACCTTTTTTCTCTAGCCCCCCTAGGGTGACGGCTAGCATCTCCTCTGTGATAACACAGGGTTGGGCCGACCTGGGCCAGCCTCCGCACCAGACCCCCTTAATGGCTTATCCAGGGTGACCCCTATAGGAATAACCTGTGGGGAAAGTATTGGCATATCATCAGAACCAGAGGAGGAACCCCTTTGTCTTTGCCTTTTCTCTCTTTTTTTTTTTTCGTGTGTTTTGATCCTGAACCCTTGGAAGCCATAATACAAAACCGAAGGACTCCGCTTACAACAACAGACTGTTATAGCCAGGAGTACAAAAAAATAAGGTTTAGGGGACAATAGGATCACTAATGCCCAAAAACGGTGGGGCTCAGTATGTTTTCTTTTATAATATTATTCACCACATACAGCCCCACCCCCAACATGTTTACCAGCATTCAACCTGTTGCCAAGGGGATTTTGGCTTAACAAAAAGTATTGGAGCTGACTCCAGCATGTAGTACCCCTTCTCGCCACCGGGAGTCACTGTGCTGCCAGCTCTACGTCCTCTCTCTCCAGCTCAGCTCTGAACTGAGCTAAGAACGCGCCTGCTGCCATATAGTTGCAGCAATTGAAGGCACGCCCACTCTACACTGCAGTCACGCTAATCCGCCCCCCCCCCCCCTCCCGAACGGCGCGAAAATTTTCTATATGCATGCGCGCGTGCACGCGCGCGCCTGTCGGGGGAGGAGAGCCCAGGAGGAGACGCACTCTGGAGCCCAGGAATGCAGGTTCGGAGGACGCATCAGGCGGCAGATTTGAATCCCGGCAAGGTAAGACTAAAACAGGCCCCTAAGGAGTCCCTTTAGCCTAGAGACCGATCTGTTTTTTTTTTTTTTTTAAAAGGTCTTCAACCAGCGAGCAGCAGGTAGCCAGCAAACATACATAGATAGGTAGGGGGATCAAGTGATGGGGGGAAACATTTCAGGGCATCCTGTCCATCAGACATAGTGACCATGGTGCCAATGCAGAGCATACTCAGGCTACCCCCCTTAAGATCTCCCCTGGAGAGCCTGCTGTCGAACCAAGTCCCGCAGGCTCCCCTCTTACCTGCTCCATGCCGCAGGACGTTTTGCAAAACGGTCCAATCTTCTCCCATCTCCGTGGGTAGCGTAGTAGACCTTCAGGCCCTGGGGTCCTATGAAGGTACCCACTGTCCTGGACCTATATAGCACCCTGGCAAACAGGAACTTATGGTCCTTACGAACTCCAAGTCCTGGGCCCAGGGTCCAGCCCTCCAAAGAGGAGCATTATAGGCTAAACCTCACGGTTTGGGGCCCGGGTACTGTCCACTTTGGCACTGAGGCTCCTTGGACAGATCCGGTTAGCCCGCCCTTAATCCCAAGGATGTGGAGCAAAGCTATTCCATGACCAACACCTAAGACACTGGCGAAAAAACTGAGGTACTTCCTCTATGGGAGGGGGTTATATAGGGAGGGACTTCCTGTTTGTTTGAGATCGCCAGTGTCCACACATGAAGGTACTCCATATAACCCATATAGTAATTAATATGCTGCTCTGTGTCCCGTGATGTACGAGAAAGAAACAGTCTTTTCCCTCCTGAAGGTACTCTTATTTGCCATCACTTATCAAGGGAATTTTATTTATCCACGGAAACGGTATACAGTAAAGGTCCATTACAGCAGAACATTGTAAAAATGTTTATAATTTGGACATACGAAAGGGGCTCCAGGAATGTTTCTGAAAAATAAGGTGGGGGGGAGAGAGAAAAAAAGGCAGACACAAATAGGACATCCTAATATCACAATTACAGTATAGACAAATCGCACGGCTAAGCTAAAGTATTATAAAAGGCAGAACAATGGTAAAAGGTAAAACATCCATCTGATTTATTGAACAAATTACACAGAACTTCAGTATAGCATCCGCTATTGTACATGTGCTCAACATATGCTTCATTTCTCATTTCATGTTTTTAAACATTCTGAAAAACACTGGAGAAAAAGGTGGACAAGAATACTTGGCAACTCACCAAGACAGAAAATTTCCCGGAGTGTTTTTCAGGAATATCCACTAGTAGAGATATCTGAAGAAATTTCAAAGAGAAGACTGTCCTTTTCCCACCCAAAACGGATTTTGATTGTCATCACAAGTTAGGAAATGTTGAAGTACACCCCAAAAGCAAAAAAGAAAAGCCTAACAGTAATGGTGGACATATTGAGAGGGCTTTAAGACATTTCTTTAACACCTACAAAAGAAAGATGGGGGGAGGGGGGGTAGGCCCAGACAGACATATAAAGTTCAGTTTGTATTGTCTGATTTGATAAGTATACATCATGGATTAAAGATAAGACCAGACCAATTTAGTAAAACAACTAAACCCCCACATCCATCTCAGTTGTACTAAATTACATCTTGATTTGCAAAAAAAGTGACTATAATTATATACAAAGTTTTCAACTACATGGTGGAATTGCAGACATATGGAGACTGGCTGAGCCTCAGAAGTGCTGAGATTTTTTTTTACAAATAATCCATTTTACGATCCTTAAAAATCTGTTGAAATCAATCCAGAAAATATCCCAAATAATTTATTCAACACGGCCATTCTATAAAGCATCGGCCGGTCTATTGTCAATTCTTCATCGTAGTCATTTTTCTACAGCAGCTAAAATACTTCAGCGAATTTTAAACACCCAGGAAAAAAAGGGGACAGTACCTGGAAACTCACTGCAACTGAACCAACCAGCTCCCAGTTTATCCAAAACTTTTTTCCTCTGCAAGTTAAAATTTCTATCACTTGCCCAGGTAATAAGGTTTATCCCAGAGAACAATGTAAAGGTGCATTACAGGAGATAAGGATAGTGGTGTACATACTGAAGAAGCTCCAGGAAAGTTCTTAAAATCTGGAATATAAGGTGGGAGAAAAAAAAGCAGACACACAAATAGGACATCCTAAGATCAGCATCACTTCTGACAACATAGGCAAAACTACATTTCTATAACTTGCAATGCTAAAGTATCTAGAAAAAGCAGGATCAATTTAGTAAATGAAAACCTCCATCTGATCATTTGTATTAATCATATGGATATGCTAAAATGGCAACTATAAACAAAGTACCTTCTTATCAATTACATTGTGGCATAAACAGGCGATCACTATACTAGCAGGGTAGCTTTATCTGAAAAAGGCACTAACCATACAAATACATTTTACGATCAGCGAGAATCTGTTGAAATCAATCAAGAAAAATATTTCAATATTTCAACAACCTCCAAATGACAACTCATTTGGTTCCATAAACCATCTTCTGTTGTACTTGCGATCTCTGTGTGTTGTCAGTTGTTAATTTCAGTTACAATGCTTCACAGCACAATCTGAAAAACACTGACAAAGGGGATAGAATACCTGGAAACTTGCTGCAACTGAAGATAAATCCAATTTTCAAATGATTTATCTGAAACTTCTACCAGTGAAGACATCTGTGAAGAAATCCAAAAAAGCAGTCTTTTCCATCCCAAAAGCACCTCAATTTGCCATCACTTGGGTTCCCACCAAATGGTGTATGCGAAACTTCTACTAGTGAAAACATCTGTAAAGAAATTCAAAGAACAGACTGTCTTCCCTCCCAACATTTTACATCACTTGTCAAGGTAATTATGTTTATCCCAAGGAACAATATAAAAGATGCATTATGGGAGATAACCTTTTGATAATGGTGGACATCGTGAAGAGGCTCCAGGAACGTTTCTGGAATCTGAAAAATAAGGTGGAGAAAAGGCATAGACACAAATAGGACACCATGAATAAAGCATCAAGAACTTGGTACTAAACATACTTGTATACTAAAATGGCAACTATATTTACAAAGCACTAACTATGCAAATATACTCTGTCCTCTATGAAGGCATTACTAAAATATGGAAACTGTCCAAGCTTCAGAAGTCTTCTCGGTTCCCCTGCAGATTGCCACAGAAAATCCATCTTACGATCGTCAAGCATCTGTTGCTATCAATCCAGAAAAATATCCCAACTCCTCCCAAATGACAACTCCTTTAAAATGGGTGTTCCATAAACCATCTGTTGTACTTGCGGTTTCTGCGTGTTCTTTTTTATCTCAAAGTTCTATTTTACTGCAGTTACAACACTTTCCAATGCAATCTGAAAAACACTGAGAAAAAAAGACAGAATACATGCAAACTCACTGGAACTGAAGACAAAATCGGGTTCCCAACTGGTGTATCCAAATCTTCTACTAGTGAAGACATCTGTGAAGACATCCAAAAACCAGACTCTTTTCCCACCCCAATGTACATTCATTTATCACTTGTCAAAGTAATAAGGTTAATTCAGAGAACTATAAAGGTTCATTACAATAGATAACAATGTAATGTTAATGATAGACATATGGAAGGGGCTACAGGAATGTTTCAAAGTCTGAAAAATAAGTGAGGGAAAAAAAAGGCAGACACATAGGATATCCCAAGAAAACACAGTAATTGCCGGCGCCAAGACAATGTATACATGATTACTATAAATCGGGCACATTTGAGACAGAAAATATAGTCCACAAGCAATACTAATCAAACTTAAAGTCCATATATTAAAATAATGGTGGCAGCTATCGTTGGAGAAAGCCAGCTCTGTTGCATAAGGCAAACGAGAAAGGGATAAAAAGATAATGAAAAGGGCAGGAACAATTTAGTAAGAAATCTGACCAGTCACACTAAACTACATATTGATAAGTATATACAAAGTAAGATCTAATTAATTATATGCTAGAATGATGCTAGATAGAGATGGAGACTGTCCAAGTCTCAGAAGTCTTCTGCAAGGGTGCCAAGATTTTCATGGATAAGCCAACATACGATCCTCAAGAAGCTGTTGAAATCAAGCGAAAAAATATCCCAACTACCCAATGACAATTTATTCAACAGGGCAATTCTAGAAAGCATTTGACGTTGTACTTGCGGTCTCTGCGTGATGTCAGTTCTTCACCTCAATAGTTTTTTCTTCTGCATTTAAAACACTCCATGGAACACTCTGAGAAACACTGGAGAAAAAGGGAACAGAGTACCTGGAACCTCACTGCAACTGAAGAGAAAACCAGTTTCTGAATGGTCCATCTGAAACTTCTTCTAGTGAAGACATCTGTGAAGAAATTCATAAAACAATCTTTTCCCTCAAAAACATTTGCCATCACTTGTCAAGATAATGAGGTCTTCGTCACGGCTACTCTATAGTACTCTGATCCGCCCAGATGAAACAGGACAAACTCCCTTCTGTTTTTCGAATTGGAGGTAGGCGGGCGTAAACAGACATCTATCTCTCTATAGAGGTGAACTGAGGGTCTCATTTGATGTTCTGTGGTTTACTCACACCGCAGGTGCAGCGTAGTGCACCTGTGTCTATCCTGCGGGTTGGCTGAACTTTGCCATAGACTCTACCTGTGCAAAAGCCGGCGCTGTAGAGGAAGCTTCGACTTATGGGGCTCTGCTCTGCAGTCACTTTTTTCTTCTACAACCAGCTTCATTCACAACACCGATGCTGTGGTATGGCGGGTCGGCAACCTGCGATCTGGGCTTGCCAACCCACCACTCCAGAGCAGGAGGTTGCAGGCCACACCAGAGGGCTCCGCAGACCACATTTGGCCCCCGGGCCACTGGTTGGCCACCCCTGCCATAAACCATATGTTTTTGTACTTGTGGTCCGTGTGTTGTCCGTTCTTCGCCTCACAGTTGTGTTTTGTGCAGTTAAACTTCACAACGATTTCTGAAAAACTGAGATAAAGGGGATAGAATACCTGGAAACTCGCTGCAACTGAAGAACAAAATTGTTCCCAAATGATTTATCTGAAGAAATCCAAAAAGCACTCTTCCCTCCTGAGAGTACTTTCATTTGCTATCACTTATCAAGGTAATATTTAACCAGTGAAGCAAATATTAAAAGGTGCATTACAGCAGAACGTTGTAAAAATATTGGACATAAGAAGGGGCGCCAGGAATGTTTAGAAGTCTGAAAAAGTAGTAAGAGGGGAAGAAAAGCAGACACAAATAGAACACATTCTAAGGTCACAATCACTTCAGACAATAAGGGCAAATTAATTGCTATAAAACGGCACAGCTAAAGCATCAGGAAAAAATCCAAAATATCTACCTGATCAGTTAATTACATAGGACTTCTCTATATAGCACATGTCATTGTGCTTGATATGTGTGTGTGTGCTCCATTTCCGAGCTCATGCTTTCCAACACATTCTAAAAAACATGGAGAAAAAAGTGGACCAGAATTTGCATACACCCACCAAAGCTGAACAATGAGGTTCCCATGTGTGTTTTTCAAGAGCATCTGCTATTTAAGGTATTTGTAAAGAAATCCCAAAAAGAAAACTGTCCTTTACCATCCAGATATCATTTCATCTCATAGCACACGTTTGGGATACGCAGCCAACATTTCTCAATGTACACAGGAGTAAAAAGAAAATTCTAACAATAATGGTCCCATATAGGAGGAATTCAAGTTTTTTTTGGCAACAAAACGAGAAAAAAAAAAGGCACAAACACAGAAATAGAACATTATACAGTAACATTGTTATCAAATCAGACAGTACAGGCAAACTGAACTTCTCTATACACCCGACCACTTTATTAGTTACACCTTGCTAGTAGTACCAGGTTGGGCCCACTTTTGCCTTCAAAATGGCCTTAATTATTTGTGGCATAGATTCAACAAGGTGTTAGAAACATTCCTCAGATTCTGGTCCCTAGTGACTTGATATCACACAGTTGGTGCAGATTTTGTTGGCATCCTTGATGCAAATCTCTTGTTTCACATCCCAAAGGTACTCTATTGGACTGAGATGTGGTAACTGTGGAGGCCATTGGAGTAGTGACGCCATTGTCATGTTCAAGAAAGCAGTGGTGAGATGATTTGAGCTTTGTGACATGCTGGAAGGAGCCATCAGAAGATAGGTACACTGTAGTCAGTCATAAAGGGATGAACATGGTCAGCAACGTAAACAATGTGCAATTGGCACCGAGGGGCCCAAAGTGTGCCTTCCACACCACCAGCCTGAACCATTGATACAAGGCAGGATGGATCCATGCTTTCATGTTTACAACCAATTCTGGCCCTACCATCCAAATGTTGCAGCTGAAACTAAGACTCGGACCAGGCAAAGTTTTTCCATTCTTCTTCCGTCCAATTTTGGTAAGCCTGTGCTAATTGTGGCCTCAGTTTCCTCTTCTTAGAGGACACCCGGTGTGGTGGTCTGCTGCAGTAGCTCATCTGCTTCAAGGTTCGATGTGCATTCAGAGATGGTATTCTGCATACCTTGATTGTAACGAGTGGTTGAGTTACTGTTTCCTTTCCATCATCTCAAACAAGCCTGCCTATTCTCCTGACCTGAAGCAGGAATTTTCATCCACGTGACGCTGCTCACTGGATATTTTCTCTTCAGACAATGCTCTGTAAACTTTAGAGATAGTTGTGTGTAAAAATCCCAGTAGATGAGCAGTTTTTTAAACGCTCAGACCAGCCCGTCTGGCACAAACCATGACACTTTCAAAGTCACTTAAATCCCCTTTCTTCCCCATTCTGATGCTCAGTTTGAACTTCAGCAAGTAGTCTTCGCCACATCTAGATGACTAAATACATTGAGTTGCTGCCATGTGATTGGCTTATTTGAAATTTGTTACATAGCAACTGAACAGGTGTACCTAACTGACCAATTTAGTAAACAAAAAAAAACATTCATCTGAATTATAAACAAAACACCATAACAATTACATTGTGACCATCAACAGGAGATCACTTTGCTGTCTGGGTAACGGTTTAAGAATTGACATGAATCATACTGTATACCCAAAGATATGGAGACTGTCCAAGTTTTTCTTGGATAATCCATTTTATGACTGGCAAAGCCCTGTTGAAATGAATTCAGAACATCCCAACTGCTCGCAAAAGACAATTCATTCAAACATGGCCACATCTGCAATTATACTTGCAGTCCCTGTGTGGTCGGTCCTTCATCAGTTGCATTTTTTTTTACTGCAGCAAAATATTTAGGAATGCAATCTGAAAAACCAGAGATAAGGGCGATACCTGGAAACTCAACTAAAACACAAACCAGTTCCTAAATGGTCCATCCAAAACTTTTACTAGTGAAGACATCTGAAGAACTCCAAAATGCAAACTGTCTTTTCCCTTCCAAAAGTACTTTCACTTGCCAAGGTATTATGACTAATGTTGATCCAAGAGAATATAAAATGGGTGCATTTCATGAAATTAATTTTTATGAAGGGGATCCAGGAATGTTTCTTAATCTGAAAAAAAATAAATGTAAGGTAGAAAACACAGGCACAGAGAAGACATAATACGATCATCAGTTCACATACCATAGGCAAGCTGAACCGCTATAAATAGCAGGACCAACCAAGAAAGAAAAACATCTACCTGATCAGTTGTAAAAAAAACTACTTCTCTTTATAGCATGTGCCGCCATGATCATTTCTCATTTCATGCTTGCCAATGCATTCCGGAAAATATTGAGAAAGTGCACTAGAACACCTGGCAAATCGCTAAAGTTGCCAATGTGTCTTTTAGGAAGGTCTGCTAGTAGAGATGTCTGAAGAAATCCAAATGAAAAGACTGCCCTGTCTCACCAAAAAGTCATTTAAGTCTTGAAGTATATACTATAAGTGGGAAAAAGTGTCCTTTCAAATATTGGTGCACTTAATGGCTTAAAGAGGGTTTCGAACACCTACATTAAACAGGGCTATTCCATAGCGCATACTCTGTTGTACTTGCGCTGTGTGTGGTCAATTCCTCATAATGTTCCTACCATCGCAGTTCGAATACTTCCAAGGCATTCTGAAAAACACTGAGGAAAGGGGCACAGAATACTTGACAACTCATCAAAACTGAACAAACCGGTTATCGTTTTTCTAGAAACTTCTGATAATAAAAGGCACCTGTGAGAAAAACTAAAAAGCAGACTGTCCTTTCCCACCCAGGAAACAATACATTTGTTATCACTTGTCAAAGTATTAATGCTCATCCAAAATATAAAAGGTATGGTGCAGAGGTTAAAAACGTTAAAATGTTGGATACACCAGGACGGCTTGAAATATGTTTTTAAAGTCTACAAAAATAACATGGAACAAGGCATAGACAAACACATGCAAAAATCATCATTTCAAACAATAAGCAAACAACTTCTATAAACAGCTTGAAACTTCTGATAATAAAGGCACCTGTGAGGAAAGCCAAAAAGCAGACTGTCCTTTCCCACCCAGGAAACACAACATTTGTCATCACTTGTCAAAGTATTAATGCTCAACCAAGACAAAATAAGATATGTTGCAGGGGTTAAAAACGTTAAAATGCTGGATATACCGGGAGGGCTTAAATTATGTTTTTAAATCCTGAAAAATAAGATGCAACAAGGCATACACAAACAGGACATGCAAAAGTAATTTTGACAATATAGGCAAACTTTACTTCTATAAACAGCATGGCTTATGTAAAGACAGGACCATGTTAGAAAAGTAAAACATCTACCCAATTTAAAAAAACTTCAGACTTCTCTATATAGTATTCTGCATGCTTCATTTCAAATTTCATGCTTTTAAAAAAAAACACTGGAGGAAAAGTGGACAAGAATACCTGGCAACTCGAAGCAGAAACTAAAACTTTCCAGCGTGTTTTTCAGGAGCATCCGCTTGTAGAGATTAAAAAAATAAATAAAAGAAAGCATAGACACAAATAGGACATTCTAATATCACCATTACAATACTGGCAAAATAAACAGTAAATAGCATGGCTAAAGTATTATAAAAAAAGGTAGGACCATGGTAAAAGGTAAAACATCCATCTAATATTTTTAATACACAAAGGTTTTAATAGTGGTGGACATACTGAATGGGCTCCAGGAGTGTTTGTAAAATCTGGAAAGAAAAGAAAAGTGAGGTGGGGAAATAAAAAAAAAATGCATAGACACAAATAGGACATTTTAAGATTGTCACCACTTCATACAATATAGGCAAAAAGAAACTGCTATAAGTACCATGAAGAATCAAGAAAGTTGTACTAAAACTACAGACATGCTAAAAAGACAACTATAATTATATACAAGTACCTCCTCAATTACACTTTCCCTATGACAGGTGATCACTAGTCTAGGGGGTAGCTTTACAAGAATTATTCACACTAACCATGCAAAATATGGAAACTGTCCTAGCATCAGAAATCTGACAGATTCACAGAAAATCCTTCTTACGATCAGCAAGAATCTTGTTGAAATCAATGCAGAAAAAAATGCCCAACTCCCAAATCATTCAGAGCCATTCCATAAACCATCTGTTTGTGTCGTCCGTTATATTTTACTGCTGTTACAATAATTCACAAAGCAAACTGAAAAACTGAGAAAAATGGGATAGAATACCTGAAAACTCACTGCAACTGAAGAACAAATCGGTTCCTAAATGTGGGTCTATCTGAAACTTTACTAGCGAAGGCATCTGTGAAGAAATGAGAAACAGACGATCTTATCCCTCCTGAAGGTACTCGTTTGTCATCACGGCATCATATTTATCCAGGGAAACCATATAAAAAGGTGCATTACAGCAGGATGCGGTAACGTTTTATAATTTAAACATATGAAAGGGGCTTCAGGAATGTTTTCAAGTCTGAAAAATATGGAGAAAAAAAAGCAGACACAAAAAGAACATCTGAAGCTCATCTTAACTTCAGACAATATAGGCAAAATTAACTGCTATAAATAGCATATGGCTAAAGTATTATAAAAATGCAGGACCATTGTTAAAAAGTAAAACCTCTTCCAGAAACTTCCCAGTATAGCATTTGTTCTTGTACGTGTGCTCTACATATGCTTCATTTCTCATTTCATGTTTTAAAACACATTCTGAAGAACACTGGAGAAGGGAGAAAAAAAATACCTGGCAACTCAAAGCTGAACAGAACAGAACATTTCGTAGTGTTTGAGGAATATCTGTTAGTAGAGTTATCTGTAAAGCAATGTAAAAAAGAACACTGTCTTTTCCCACCCAAAACTCATTTTATTTGCCATCACAAGTCTGAGAAATACTTCAACATTTCCTAATGTACACAAGAGCAAAACAGAAAATCCTTACAATAATGGACATATATTGAGAGGGTCTGAAGACATTTGCTAACAACCACAAATGAAGAAAGATAGAAAAAACTGAAATGGGACACCATAAAATCAAACCAGACAATACAAGTTTATCTTCTCTATACATCAAAACATAACTAAAAGGCAAGACACATTTTGTAAAAAACATCTAAAACCATCTTACTAAATTACATATTGATAATGGCAATTATATACAAAGTAGATTCTCATCAATTACATACTGGAATTACATAAATATGGAGATGGTCCAAGCCTCAGAGGTCTTTTGCAGGGGTGATGAGATTTCACAGATGATCTGTTCTATGATCATCAAGAATCCTTTTAAATCAATCCAAAAAAATATACCAACTCTCAAATGACAATCTATTCAATATGGCCATTCCATAAAACATTGGCCGTTGTACTTGCGGTTTCGTGTGTTGTCAGTTTTTCTACTTTAAAACTACAGTATATTCTGAAAAACACTGAGGGGAAAAAAGGGGATAGAATACCTCGAAACTCACTGCAACAGAACAAATTGGTTCCCAAATGTTGGTCTATTTGAAACCTCTACCAGCGAAGACATCTGAAAATATAAAAGCAGACTGTCTCTTTCCCTCCAAAAAGAACTTCCATTTCCTATCACTTGTTGAGGTAATATTTACGCAGGGAAATTTAGGCGCATTACAGCAGATAATGTGTTTAATGTGAACATACGGAAGGGACTCCAGGAAGGTTTCCAAGTCTATAAAATAAGGTGGAAAAAAAAATATAGGCAAACAGAACTGCTATAAAACAAACATCTGGAAAAAGCAGAAAAATCCAAAAAATAAATAAATAAATCTACCTGATCAGTTCTTCCTATAGCTTTAGTACTTTACGTGTGCTTGGTTTTTCATCTCCTGCTTTCCAACGCATTCTGAAAAATCATCATTTCATCTATCACACATTGGGAAAATATTGACGGATCAATGTATGCAGGAGTAGTTATGAAATCAAACAAAACAGGGAAACTTTACTCATCCATACATATCATGGCTAACACAAAGAAAGGGCAAGGCGAATTTAAAAAAAGGAAAACCATCCATTGGTTTATTCATACTAAACTATATATTGATAAGTTAATAAAAATGGTTAAATGTTAACTATAACACCTCATCAATTACCGAAATCTGATGACAAACTCTGAAGTCTGTAGCAGGGGTGCTGAGTTTTTTTTTTTACAGACAATTTTACAAATCAAGACTGTTGAAATTAAAATCAGAAATGCACCCCAACAACCTCCAAATGACCATTTATTAAACAGGGTTAAGTCCATAAACCATCTGTTGTGCTCAACGCCTCATGTCATTCTTTATGTCTCAAATACTTCACAAGGCATTCTGAAAAATACGAAGAAAGAAAGAAAAGAAAAAGAAAAAAAAAAAGGACAGAATACCTGCAAACTCACTCAAACAAATCAGGAGTCCAACTTGTCATTCAGGAACTTCCGCTAGTAAAGACATCTGTAAAGAAATCCAAAAAGCAGATCGTCCTTTCCCCACCCAGAAATCAATTTCACTTGCCAATACATTAACAACGCTTATCCAAGAGAATATACAGATATGTTTGCTGGAGATCAAACAATTTATGATAATGGTGGATATACCGGAGGGGGTTTCAATGTGTTTTTAAACTCGAAAATACAAGTAAGGCATAGAAACGAAATAGGACATCCAAAGACTTTCATCACTTCTGACAATATAGATTAACTAAACTGCTATGAACAGCATGGTTAAAGCATCAAGAAAAGACAGGACCATGTTAGGAAAGTAAAACATCTAATTGAAAAAAAAAAACTACATAGAACTTCTATATATCATCTGCCATTGTACTACATATGTGTCATTTCTCATCTCACGTTTGTAGTAATTTCCCTTCTGGATTATTAAAATATTCTGAAAATGTGGACAATACATGGCAACTCACCGAATAAACTTCCCAGTACGAGTCTTTTCAAGAATAGCTGCTATAGCAGAAATGTGAAGAAAGCCAAACAAAAGACCTGTCCTTTTCTACCCAAAATCTAATTTCACGTGCCATCAAAAGTCTATGAAATGTTGAAGTATATCCCAATGTAGACAAGTGCAAAAAGAAAAGCCTTACAAATCATCAACATTTTGAGAGGGCTTGAAGAAATTCTCCAAAACCTACAAAATAAGATAGGGAGGAAAAAAAAAAGGCAGACACAGAAAAAGGACATATCAAATCATTGAAACAAACTAAACTCCTGTCTAGAGCATCATGGATAAAACAAAATGAAAAGGCAAGAACAATTAAAAACATCCTTCCGATTAGACATACTAAACTACATATTGATATGCTAAACTGGCAACTATAATTATATATAAAGTAAGATACCAATTAAAAGTTGGAATTACAGAAACCTTGAGATTGTCCGAGCCTCAGAAGTCTTCTACAGGGGTGCCGAGATTAACGGATAATCTGTCTTCCGATCCTCAAGAATGTTGAAAGCAACCAGAAAAATATCCACAACACTCCCAAACAAATCTTTTAGTCGGGCTACTCCATAAAGCATCTGCCAGTGTACTTTCAGTCTGTGTGATGTCAATTCTTCTCAAACACTGAGGGGGAAAAAAAATGGAATACCTGGAAACTGCAATGCAGACGAACCAACTCCCAAATTGTTTCTCAATTTTCTAGTAGCGAAGACATCTGTAAAATAAATTCAAACAAGACTGACTTTTTCCCTCCTGCAGGTTCTCACATTTGCCATCAACTTGTCGAAATTATTTTTATAAAATCAGTGAAAAATATAAAAGGAGGTGGATATGGAGACCTGTCCCGAGCCTCAGAAGTCTTCTGCAGGAATGTTGAGAATTTCTTGGACAATCAGTCTTCCAATCAAGAGTCTGTAGAAATCGGTCCAGAAAATATCCCAAAAACTACCCAAGCGACAAGTAAAAAAATAATTCAATCAAGCATCTGACATACTTGCGGACTGTTTTTTTTTTTAGGTCTTCATCTCAGTTTTACTGTTTTCACTATGCAATCTGAAAAACACCTGAGGAAAAAAAAGGGGAACAGAGTACCTGGAATCTCACTGCAACTGAACAAACCGGTTCCCAAATGGTTCATCTGCAACCTCTACTAGTGAAGACATTGCAAAAAAATTCAAAAACATTTTTCCTCCAAAACATTTGCCATCACTTGTCAAGTTAATAACGTCTATCTCAGGGAACAATATAAAAAGGTGCATTACAAGGTTATAAAATATCTTGATAGTGGTGGACATCTGGAAGAAGGGGCTCCAGGAATGTTTTTAAAATCTGAAAAATAAGTAGGGTGGAAAAAATGCATAGACACAAATAGGACACCCCAAGATAAACATTACTTCAGACAATATAGGCAAACAGAAGCACCAAGAAAAGGTTTACTAAACTACATATTGATATGCTAAAAAGGCAACTATAATTATATACAAAGTACCTCCTCCTCAATTTAACAGGTGATCGCTTTGCTATCGGTGTAGCTTTATACGAAAAAGAATTGTTGATGGTGCACATACTGAAGAGGCTCCAGGAGTGTTTCTAAAATCTGGAGGGAAATAAAAGGGAGGTGGAAAAAAAAAATGCATAGGACATCATAAGATTGTCATCACTTTAGCCAATATAGGCAAAATGAAACTGCTATAAGCACCATGAAGAATCAAGAAAGTTGTACTAAAACTACATAACGACATGCTAAAAAGACAACTATAATTATATATAAAGTGTCTCCTCAATTACATTTTGGCCATAACAGGTAATCACTATTCTATGGGTGGTAGCTTTACAAGAAAGAATTGTTGGCACTAACCATGCAAAATATGGAAACTGTCCTAGCATCAGAAATCTTCTGCAAAAGGAACCGAGATTCACAAAAGATCCTTCTTACGATCAGCAACAATCTGTTGAAATCAAGGCAGAAAAAAATTCCCAACTCCCAAATTACAAATCATTCAGAGCCATTCCATAAACCATCTGCCGTTACAATAATTTACAAAGCAATCTGAAAAACACTGAGAAAAGGGGATAGAATACCTGAAAATTCACTACAACTGAAGAACAAAATCGGTTCCTAAATGTTGGTCTATCTGAAACATCTACTAGTGAAGGCATCTGTGAAGAAATAATAAAAAAAAGAAACAGACGGTCTTGTCCCTCCTGAAGGTACTAATTCATTTGTCATCACTTATCAATGTATCATATTTATCCAGGGAAACAATATAAAAAGGTGCATTATGTGTAAAGTTTTATAATTTGGACATATGAAAGGGGCTCCAGGAATGTTTTCAAGTCTGAAAAATAAGCAAGGTGGGAAAAAAGGCAGACACAAACAGGACATCTGAAGCTTATATTCACTTCATACAATATAGGTCTATTGAAAAATGTTACACAGTAACTTGCCAGTATAGCATTATTGTACGTGTGCTCTACATATGCTTAATTTCTCATCTCAGGTTTTAAAACACATTCTGAAAAACACTGGAAGAGTGGGAGACAAAATACCTGGCAGCTCAAAGCTGAACAACAGAAAATTTTGTAGTGTTTGAGGAATATCTGCTAGTAGAGATATCTGTAAAGCAATGTCAAAAAAAGAACACTGTCCTTTCCCACCCAAAACTCATTTCATTTGCCATCACAAGTCTGAGAAATACTTCAACATTTCCTAATGTACACAAGAGCAAAACAGAAAATCCTTACAATAAGGCTGCTTTCACATTGCAGCGTTACCCGTGGTGGCGGTATAGTAGCGCGATTTTTAGCGCTGCTATACCGTCGTATTTACCGGGCGATATTACCGCGGTTTCCCATTGATTTCAATGGGAAGGAGCGGTATAGGAGCAGTGAAAACACCGCTCCTATACCGCTGTAAAGATGTGGCTAGCAGGACTTTTGGAGCGGTCCTGCTAGCGCACCGCTTCAGTGTGAAAGCCTTCGGGCTTTCACATTGAAGCCTGCAGGACAGGTTTTTCCACGCGATATAGCAGCGCTATTTTAAACGCTGTACCGCGTGAAAAACGCCCCAGTGTGAAAGGGCTCTAATGGACATATTGAGAGGGCCTGAAGACATTCGCAAACACCCACAAATGAAGAAAGATAGGAAAAACAGAAATAGGACACCATAAAATCAAACCAGACGATACAAAGTTAATCTTCTCTATACATCAAAACAAAATTAAAAAAAGGCAAGACACATTTTGTAAAAAACATCCATCTAAAACCATTGTATTAAATTACAAATTGATATGCTAAAATGGCAGATATATACAAAGTAGGTTCTCATCAATTACATAGTGAATTACAGAAATATGGAGATGGTCCCAGCCTCAGGTCTTTTGCAGGGGCGATGAGATCGTCGCAGATAATCTGTTCTACGATGGTCAAGAATCTTTTATAATCAATCCAGAAAAATATCCCAACTCTCAAATGACAATCTATTCAATACGGCCAGTCCATAACATCGTATGTTGTACTTGCGGTTTTGTGTGTTGTCAGTTTTTCTACTTTAAAACTACAGTATATTCTGAAAAACACTGAGGGGAAAAAGGGATAGAATACCTCGAAACTCACTGCAACAGAAAAAAATTGGTTCCCAAATTTTGGTCTATTTGAAACTTCTACCAGCGAAGACATCTGAAAAAAATAAAAAGACTGTATTTCCCTCCAAAAATAACTTTTTTTTCCTATCACTTGTCGCGGTAATATTTACGCAGGGAAATTTAGGCGCATTACAGCAGATAATGGGTTTAATGTGAACATATGGAAGGGACTCCAGGAAGGTTTCCAAGTCTGAAAAATAAGATGGGGGGGAAAAAAAAAGGCATAGACAAAAACAGAAAATGCTAAGTCACCATCACTTCTGACAATATAGGCAAACTGAACTGCTATAAAAACAGCATGACAAACATCTGGAAAAAGCTGAAAAATCCAAAGAAAAAATAAATAAATCTACCTGATCAGTTCTTTCTATAGCTTTAGTACTTTATGTGTGCTTGGTTTTTCATCTCCTGCTTTCCAACGCATTCTGAAAAACACTGAGAAAAAAGTGTACCAGAATACATATACACTTACCAAAGCAGAACAAAAAGGTTCCCATGTCTGTTTGGAGTATCTGCCATTTAAGAGATCTGTAAAAAAAATCCAAAGTAAAAAAAAAAAAACCTCCTTTCCCACCCAGATCATCATTTCATCCATCACACATTGGGGAAATATTGACGGGCCAATGTATGCAGGAGTAAAAAGAAAAATCTTACAATATTGGAATATTGCGGGTGAGTCAAGTTTTCGATTGCCTACTTAAAAAAAATGTGAATAAAAAAAAAAAAGAGGCACAAACACTAAAATATGCTATTATAGTCATAGTTATGAAATCAAACAAAACAGGGAAACTTTACTCATCTATACACATCATGGCTAACACAAAGAAAGGGCAAGGCCAATTTAAAAAAAAGAAAAACATCAATCGTTTTATTCATACTAAACTATATATTGATATGTTAATAAAAATGGTTAAATGGTACCGAAATCTGATGACTGAACCTCTGAAGTCTTTAGCAGGGTGCTAAGGTTTTTTACAGACAATTTTACAAAGACTGTTGAAATTAAATTCAGAAAAGCATCCCAACAACCGCCAAATGACCATTTATTAAACAGGGTTAAGTCCATAAACCATCTGTTGTGCTCAACGCCTCATGTCATTTATTATGTCTCAAATACTTCACAAGGCATTCTGAAAAATACAAAGAAAGGAAAAAAAAAAAAGACAGAATACCTGCAAACTCACTCAAACAAATCAGGAGTACAACTTGTCATTCAGGAACTTCCGCCTTGTAAAGAAATCTGTAAAGAAATCCAAAAAGCAGAACGTCCTTTCCCCACCCAGAAATCAATTTCACTTGCCAATACATTAACAACGCTTATCCAAGAGAATATACATATATGTTTGCTGGAGATCAAACAATTTATGATAATGGTGGATATACCGGAGGGGGTTTCAATGTGTTACTAAACTCGTAAATACAAGTAAGGCATAGAAACGAAATAGGACATCCAAAGACTTTCATCACTTCTGAAAATTTAGATTAACTAAACTGCTATAAACAGCACGGTTAAAGCATCAAGAAAAGACAGGACCAACTACATAGAACTTCTATATATCATCTGCCATTGTACTACATATGTGTCATTTCTCATCTCACGTTTGTAGTAATTTCCCTTTTGGATTAATAAAATATTCTGAAAATGTGGACAATACATGGCAACTCACCGAAGAAACTTCCCAGTATGAGTTTTTTCAGGAATAGCCACTTTAGCAGAAATGTGAAGAAATCCAAACAAAAGACCTGTCCTTTTCTACCCAAAAGCTATATTCACGTGCCATCAAAAGTCTAAGAAATGTTGAAGTATATCCCAATGTAGACAAGAGCAAAAAGAAAAGCCTTATAAATAATCAAGATTTTGAGAGGGTTTGAAGAAATTCTGGCAAACCTACAAAATAAGATAGGGAGGAGAGAAAAATGGCAGACACAGAAATAGGACATATCAACCCATTAAGACAAACTGAACTTATGTATAGAGCATCATGTGTAAAACAAAATGAAAAGGCAAGAACAATTAAAAACATCCTTCCGATTAGTCATACTAAACTACATATTGATATGCTAAACTGGCAACTATAATTATATATAAACTGGCAACTATAATTATATATAAAGTAAGATACCAATTAAATGTTGGAATTAGAGAAACCTGGAGATTGTCCGAGCCTCAGAAGTCTTGAACAGGGGTGCCGAGATTCACAGATAATCTTTCTTCCGATCCTCAAGAATCTGTTGAAAGTAACTAGAAAAATATCCCAAAAACTCCCAAAAAAATCTTTATCGGGTCACTCCATAAAGCATATGCCAGTGCAAAGTCTGTGTGATGTCAATTCTTCTCACAGTTTTACTGTAGCTTAAAAACACTTTACAATGCATTCTGAAAAACAGAGGGGAAAAAAATGGAATACCTGAAAATATAAAAGGAGGTGGCTATGGAGACTGTCCCGAGCCTCAGAAGTCCTCTGCAGGAATGTTGAGAATTTCTTGTACAATCAGTCTTCTGATCAAGAATCTGTTGAAATCAATCCAGAAAATATCCCAAAAACTACCCAAAACGACAAGTTATTCAAAAAAAGATTCAATCAAGCTTCAATACATACTTGCGGACTGCTTTTTTTTTTTTTTTTAGGTCTTTATCTCAGTTTTACTGTTTTCACTGTGCAATCTGAAAAACACCTGAGAGAAAAAAAAAAAAAAAGGACCAGAGTACCTGGAATCTCACTGCAACTGAACAAACCGGTTCCCAAATGATTTATCTGCAACCTCTACTAGTGAAGACATTGCGAGGAAATTCAAAAACATTTTTCCTCGAAAACATTTGCCATCACTTGTCAAGTTAAAAACATTTATCTCATGGAAGAATACAAAAAGGTGCATTACAAGGTTATAAAAGATCTTGATAGTGGTGGACATCTTGAAGAAGGGGCCCCAGGAATGTTTTTAAAATCTGAAATATAAGTAGGGTGGAAAATATGCATAGACACAAATAGGACATCCGAAGATAAACATTACTTTAGACAATATAGGCAAACTGAAATGTTATAAGCACCAAGAAAAGTTTACTAAACTACATATTGATATGCTAAAAAGGCAACTATAATTATATACATAGTACCTCCTCCTCAATTACACTTTGGTCATAACAGGTGATCTATCGGTGTAGCTTTATATGAAAAAGAATTGTTGGCACTAACCATGCAAAATATGGAAACTGTCCTAGCATCAGAAGTCTTCTGCAGGGGGACTGCGATTTTCACAGAAAAACCATCTTATGATCAGCAAGAATCTGTTAAAATCAATGCAGAACCCCCCTCAAAATGACAATTCATTCCATAAACTATCTGCTGTTGTACTTGCAGTCTGTGTTGTCAGTTATATTTTACCGCTGTTACAAATCTTCATCAGGCAATCTGAAAAACACTAAGGGGATAGAATACCTGGAAACTCGCTGCAACTGAAAAACAAAATTGGTTCCCAAAACGTTGGTCCATTTAAAACTTCTACTAGTGAAGGCATTCTGTGAATTAGAAAAAAAAAAAAAAAAAAAGAAAAACATACACCAGACTGTCTTTGCCCTCCTGAAGGTACGTACTTTCATTTGTCATCAGTTATCAAGGCAATCACATTTCATCCAGGGAAACAATATAAAGTTGCATTACAGCAGAACTCTGTAAAAATGTTTATAATTTGGACATGCGGAAGAAGCACCAGGAATGTTTCCAAGTCTGAAAAAAATATAGACAAATAGGACATCCTAATATCACCATTACAATATTGGCAAAATCAACAGTAAATAGCATGGCTAAAGTATGATAAAAAAAAGGTAGGACCATGGTAAAAAAATCCATCTAATTTATTGAAACAAATACACAGAACTTTTCAGTATGGCATCTGCCATTGTACATACGTTTAAAAACATAAATGAACCATATGTTGCGCACACGATTACACAAGATTTTGATGGTGGATATACTGAAGCGGCTCCAGGAGTGTTTCTAAAATCTGGAGGGAAATAAAAGGGAGGTGGAAAAAAAAATGCATGGGACACAAATTGGGCATCATAAGATTGTCATCACTTCAGCCAATATAGGCAAAATGAAACTGCTATAAGCACCATGAAGAATCAAGAAAGTTGTACTAAAACTACATACCGACATGCTAAAAAGACAACTATAATTATATATAAAGTGTCTCCTCAATAACATTTTGGCCATAACAGGTGATCACTATTCTATGGGTGGTAGCTTTAAAAGAAAGAATTGTTGACACCAACCATGCAAAATATGGAAACTGTCCTAGCATCAGAAATCTTCTGCAAAAGGAACTGAGATTCACAGAAGATCCTTCTTACGATCAGCAACAATCTGTTGAAATCAAGGCAGAAAAAAATTCCCAACTCCCAAATGACAAATCATTCAGAGCCATTCCATAAACCATCTGCCGTTACAATAATTTACAAAGCAATCTGAAAAACACTGAGAAAAAGGGGATAGAATAGCTGAAAACTCACTGCAACTGAAGAACAAAATAGTTTCCCAAATGTTGGTCTATCTGAAACATCTACTAGCGAAGGCATCTGTGCAGAAATTAAAAAAAGAAACAGACGGTCTTTTCCCACCTGAAGGTACTCATTCATTTGTCATCACTTATCAATGTATCATATTTATCCAGGGAAACCATATAAAAAGGTGCATTATGTGTAAAGTTTTATAATTTGCACATATGAAAGGGGCTCCAGGAATGTTTTCAAGTCTGAAAAATAAGAAAGGTGGGAAAAAAGGCAGACACAAACAGGACATCTGAAGCTTATATTCACTTCATACAATATAGGCAAAATTAACTGCTATTAATAACATGGCTAATATATTATAAAAATGCAGGGCCAGGGTCACTTGCCAGATTTATTGAAACATGTTACACAGTAACTTGCCAGTATAGCATTTGTTATTGTATGTGTGCTTTACATACGCTTCATTTCTCATCTCAGGTTTTAAAACACATTCTGAAAAACACTGGAGAAGGGAGACAAAATACCTGGCAGCTCAAAGCTTAACAACAGAACATTCCGTAGTGTTTGAGGAATATCTGCTAGTAGAGCCATCTGTAAAGCAATGTAAAAAAAAAAGAAAAAAAATAACACTGTCCTTTCCCACCCAAAACTCATTTCATTTGTCATCACAAGTCTGAGAAATACTTCAACATTTCCTAATGTACACAAGAGCAAAACAGAAAATCCTTACAATAATGGACATATATTGAGAGGGCCTGAAGACATTCGCCAACACCCACAAATTAAGAAAGATAGGAAAAACAGAAATGGGACACCATAAAATCAAACCAAAGTTTATCTTCTCTATACATCAAAACATAAAAAGCATCCATCTAAAACCATCATATTAAATATTGATATGCTAAAATTGCAATTATATACAAAGTAGGCTCTCAAATACTTACTGGAATTACAGAAATATGGAGATGGTCCAAGCCTCATAGGTCTTTTGCAGGGGTGCAGAGATTTTCAGAATGTCAAGAATCTTTTGAAAACCATCCAGAAAAATATCCAAACTCTCAAATGACAATCTATTCAATATGGCCATTAGATAAAACATCGGCCATTGTACTTGTGATTTTGTGTGGTTAGTTTTTCTACTTTTTTAAAACTCTACAGTATATTCAAAAAAACACTGAGAAAAAAAAGGGGGATAGAATACCTCGAAACTCACTGCAACAGAACAAATTGGTTTCCAAATGTTGGTCTATTTGAAACCTCTACCAGCGAAGACATCTGAAAAAATAAAGCAGACTGTCTTTTTCCCTCCAAAAAGAACTCTCATTTCCCATCACTTGTCGATGTAATATTTACGCAGGGAAATTTGGGCGCATTACAGCAGATAATGTGAACATATGGAAGGGACTCCAGGAAGGCTTCCAAGTCTGAAAAATAAGGTGTGAAAAAAAAGCATAGACAAAACAAAAATAGAAAATGCCAAGTCACCATCATTTCTGACAATATAGGCAAACTGAACTGCTATAAAACAGTACGACAAACATCTGGAAAAAGCAGAACCAACTCAAAGGAAAAAAAAAAAAAAATTCTACCTGATCAGTTCTTCCTGTAGCTTACGTGTGCACGGTTTTTCATCTCCTGCTTTCCAGTGCATTATGAAAAATACTGAGAAAAGTGTACCAGAATTACATGTACACTTACCAAAGCAGAACAAAAGATTTTTTTTTTTTTTGGAGTATCTGCCATTTAAGAGATCTGTAAAAGAAATCCAAAGAAAAAAAGAAAAGAAAAAAAAAACTGTTCTTTCCCACCCAGATTATTTCATCTATCACACATATGGGGACATATTGATGGATCAATGTATGCAGGAGTTAAAAAAAAAAAAAACATCTTACAATATTGGAATATTAAGGGTGAGTCCAGTTTGATTGCCTGAATTATATATATATATATATATATATATATATATATAAATATAAAAAAGGAGGCACAAACACTAAAATAGGACATTATAGTCATAGTTATGAAATCAAACAAAACAGGGAAATTGAATTTATCTATACGCATCATGGCTAACACAAAAAGGGCAGGGCCAATTTAAAAAATTAAAAACATCCATCGGTTTATTCATACTAAACTATATATTGATATGTTAAAAACGGTTAAATAGTAACTAACACCTCATCAATTACCATATAGAGCTATTACAGAAATCGGATGACTGAACCTCTGAAGTCTATAGCAGGGGTGCTGAGGTTTTTAACAGACAATCCATTTTACAATCAAGAATCTGTTGAAATTCAGAAAAGCATCTCAACAACCTCCAAATGACCATTTATTAAACAGGGTTAGTCCATAAACCATGTGTTGTGCTTAACGCCTCAAAAATACGGAGGAAAAAAAAAAAGACAAAAAACCTGCAAACTCACTCAAACAAATCAGGAGTCCAACTTGTCATTCAGGAACTTCCGCTAGTAAAGACATCTGTAAAGAAATCCAAAAAGCAGACCGTCCTTTCCCCACCCAGAAATCAAATTCACTTGCCAATACATAAACAATGCTCATCCAAGAGAATATACAGATTTGTTGGAGATCAAACATTTTACGATAATGGTGGATATATACAAGTAAGGCATAGAAACAAAATAGGACATCCAAAGACTATCACCACTTCTGACAATATAGATTAACTAAACTGCTATAAACGGCACAGTTAAAGGAAAAAAAAAAAAAAACAACAGGACCATGTTAGAAAAGTAAAACATCTAATTGAAAAAAAAAGAAGTACATAGAACTTTTATATAGCATCTGCCATTGTACTACATGTGCGTCATTTCTAATCTCACGTTTGTAGTCATTTCTCTTTTGGATTATTACAATATTCTGAAAATGATGGCAAATGTAATTTCATTTGCCATCAAAAGTCTAGGAAATATTGAAGTATATCCCAATGTAGACAAGAGCGAAAAGAAAAGCCTTATAAATAATCAACTTTTTAAGAGGGCTTGAAAAAATTCTCCAAAACCCACAAAATAAGATAGGGAGGAAAAAAAAAAAAAACAGACACAGAAATAGGACATATCAAATCATTAGGACAAACTCAACTTGTGTATAGAGCATCATGGATAAAACTTAATTAAAAGGCAAGACCGATTTATTAAAACATCCATCCGAGTAGTCTACTAAAACAAAATATTGATATGCTAAAATGGCAACTAAAATTATATATAAAGCAAGTTTATCAAATTTTAGAATTAAAGAAACATGGAGATTGTCCGAGCCTCAGAAGTCTTCTACAGGGGTGTCGAGATTCAGATAATCTTCCGATCCTCAAGAATCTGTTGAAAGCAACCAGAAAAATATCCCAAAAACTGCCAAACAAACTTTCAGCTACTCCATAAAGCATCTGCCAGTGTACTTTGTCAGTGTGCTGTCAATTATTCTCATTTTTTTTTTACTGTAGTTAGAAAAACACTTTACAATGCATTCTGAAAAGCAGTAGTAGCGAAGACATCTGTGAAAGAAATTCAAACAATCCTGCAGGTTCTCATTTGCCATCAACTTGTCAAGGTAATTTTAATTTAAAAAAAAGTGAAAATATAAAAAGGAGGTGGATATGTAGACTGTCCCGAGCCTCATAAGTCTTCTGCAGGAATGCTGGGAAATTTCTCGGACAATCAGTCTTCTGATCAAGAATCTGTTGAAATAAATCCAGAAAACATCCCAAAAAAACTACCCGAATGACAAGTTATTCAAATAAAAAATTCCATCCGACAAACTTGCAGACTCGTCGGGTCTTCATCTCAGTTTTACTGTTTTCACTATGCAATCTGAAAAAAACTGAGAAAAAAAAAGGGACAGAGTAGCTGGAAACTCACTGCAACCGAACAAACCAGTTCCCAAATGGTCCATCTGAAACCTCTACTAGTGAAGACATTGTGAAGAAATTCAAAAACATCTTTTCCCTCCATAACATTTGCCATCACCTGCCAAGTTAATAACGTTTATCTCAGGGAACAATATAAAAAGGTGCATTACGAGGTTAGAAAAGATCTTGATTGTGGTGGACATACTGAAGGGGTTCACAATTTTCCAAAATCTGGAGATTAAAAAAATTAAGGGGGGGGGGGGGGAATAAAAAATAGGACACAAATAGGACATTTTAAGATAGTCATTACATCAGACAATATAGGCAAAATGAAACTGTTATAAGCACCATGAAGAATCAAGAAAGTTGTAATAAACTACATATTGACATGCTAAAAGGGAAACTATAATTATGTACAAAGTAGCTCCTCCTCAATTACACTTTGGCCATAACAGGTGATAAAGCTACCCTGATGGTTAAGTTATGTGAAAGAATTTTTGGCACTAACCATGGAAACTGTCCTAGCATCACAAGTCTTCTGCAGGAGAACTGCGTTTTTCACAGAAAATCCATCTTACGATCAGCAAGAATGTGTTCAATCTGTTGAAATCAATGCAGAAAATTTCCCAACTCCCAAAATGACAATTCATTCAGGGCCAATCCATAAACTGTGTTGTCAGTTACATTTTACTGCTGTTACAATACTTCACCAATCTTAAAAACACTGAGAAAAAAGGGGATGGAATAGCTGGAAACTCACTGCAAATGTGCGTCTATCTGAAACTTCTACTAGTGAAGGCATCTGTGAAGAAATTGAAAACAGAAACAGACAATCTTTTCCCTCCTGAAGGTACTCAATTGCCATCTTTTATAAATGTTTTCAAGTTTGAAAAATAAGTAAGGTGGAAAAAAGGCATATACACAGACACAAATAAGATATCTGAAGATTATCTTCACTTCAGACAATATAGGCAATTAACTGCTATAAATAGCATGGCTAAAGTATAAAATGGCAGGACAATGGTAAAAAGTAAAAAAGCAGGACCAATTCAAAAGGGGGAAAAAAAAACCGACCTGATCAGTTGCTCTTCCTATAGCCATTGTACTTCACACACGCTTGGTTTTTTACCTCATGCTTTCTAACGCATTCTGAACACAGTGAGATAAAGTGTACCAGAATACATGTAAACTTACCAAAAGTAGAACAAAAAGTTCCTATTGGTTTTTTTTCAGGAGTATCTGCCATTTTAAACATCTGTAAAAGAAATCCAAAGAAAAAAAAACTGTTCTTTGGCACCCAGAACATAATTTCATCCATCACATGGAGAAATATTGAAATAAATCACAATGTATACAAGGAGTAAAGAGTAAAATCTTCCAATAATGTTGGAATATTGAGTTTTCTATCGCCTATATCAAAGAAAAAAGAAGAAAAATGCACAAACACTAAAATAGGACATTATAGTCATAGTTATTAAATCAAATACAGGAAAGCTGAACCCATCTATACACATGTCAGGGCCAATTTAGTAAAAAGGAAACATACATCTGTTTATTCATACTAAACTATATAATGATACGTTAAAATGGTAACTCCAACACCTCATCAATTACATGAATCTGGTGACTGAACCTCCGAAGTCTTTAAGCAGGGGTGCTGAGATTTTTACAGACAATCCATTTTACAAACAAGAATCTGTTGAAATTAATCCAGAAAAGCATCCCAACAACCTCCAAATGACCATTCATTAAATAGGGGTAGTCCATAAACCATTTGTTGTGCTTACTCTTGTCTGTGTGGTTAACGCCATCTCGAATACTTCACAAGGCATTCTGAATACAGAGGGGGGGAATAACGCACACCAGGGACAGAATACCTGCAAACTACCTCAAACTGAAGAACAAATCAGGAGTCCAACTTGTCATTCAGGAAGTTCTGCCAGTGAACATCTAAAGAAATCCAAAAAGCAGACCGTCTTTTTCCCACCCAGAAATAATTAAATTTGACATCACTTGCCAATGCATTAAAAACCATGCTTATCCAAGAGAATAGATATGTTGCTGGTGATCCAAAATTTTACGATAAATGGTGGATATACCGCAGGGGGTTTAAATTAGTTTCTGAAAAATAAGATGGGGGGGGGGGGGGGGGGGGGGGCATAGAAACAATAATAGGACATCCAAAGACAATATTGGCAAACTAAACTGCTATAAACAGCACGGTTAAATCATCAAGACAAGACAGGACCATGTTAGAAAAGTAAAACATCCACATCTAAATGAAAAATAAAATAAAAATAGAATTCTCTATATAACATCTGCCATTGTACTATAGGCTTCATTTCTCATCTCACATTTGTAGCAATTTCCCTTTTGGATTAATAAAGTACCCGTCAACTCACCGAACAAGAAACTTCCCAGTATGAGTTTTCAGGAAATAAAAAAAAACACCCTGTCCTTTTCTACCCAAAATCGAAATTTTATTTGCCATCAAAAGTCTAAGAAATATTGAAGTACATCTCAATGTAGACAAGAGGCAAAAGAAAATCCTTACAAATAATGGACATATTGAGAGGGCATAGAGACAGACATTCTCCAACAACCAACAAAAGAAGAAAGTTGGTGAGAAAAAAAAAAGTCAGACACAGAACTAGGACATATCAAATCATTAACAGACTGAACTTCTGTATAGAGCATCATTGATAAAACAAAATGAAAAGGCAAGACCAATTAAAAACATCCATCCGATTAGTCATTCTAAACTACATATTGATATGCTAAACTGGCAGCTATAATTATATATAAAGTAAGTTTATCAAATAAATGTTGGAATTACAGATATATGGAGATTGTCCGAGCCTCAGAAGTCTTCTAAAGGGGTGCCGAGTTTCATGGATAATCCTCAAGAATCTGTTTAAACCAATCCAGAAAAGGATCCCAAAAACTCCCAAACAATTCTGTCATCCGTGCCACTCCATATAGCATCTGCCAGTGTACTTGCACTTTTTTTTTTGGGGGGGGGGGGGGGGGGGGGAGGGAATGGAATACATGGAAACTGCAATACTAAGCAAACCATCTCCCAACTGGTTTAGCAGAATTTTCTAAAAATAAACAAATAAAGATTGCAGGTGCGTGTCAGAAGATAACATTTTATAGATAATGGATATACAAAGGGGCTCCAAAAAAAGGATTCTGAAAAAGCAACAAGGTAGAAGGAAAAAAAAAAAGAAAAAAACAGACAAAAACATCCTAAGATTAACATCACTTTAGACAATATTGACTGCTATAAACAGCATGGCTGAGGCATTAACCACTTGTCCACCATGGACGTCATACGACGTCCTCTCCTTTGTGCGGGGATTTCTGAAAGATGCCTGCAGCTGCAGGCATCATTCAGATATCGCCGTCTTCAGCCGGCGATTCTGTGCACCATAAGAATGATCAAAGCGGCGCCGCTTGATCGTTCTTCTAGGCAGCGGGAGGGGATGTCCCCCTCCCGCCGCCATCCGGTGATTCTCCGGGCTCTCCCGTGCCATGGGGGGCCCGGAGAGCGAATCGGCCGGCGCTTGTAGCAGATCCATAGAGATGACTGGTGACCAGACGGTCACAGTCATCTCTATGACCGTCGGAGGACCGAGTAAACAAAGCCGCAATCGCGGCTGTAGGCATGTAATCGGTGATTTTTTTTTCACCGATTTCATGCTTGTAAGCCTGGAGGAGAGATGTGGGGTCTTACTGACCCCACATCTCTCCATAAAGAGGACCTGTCACACGGATTCCTATTACAAGGGATGTTTACATTCCTTGTAATAGGAATAAAAGTGATCCAAAAAAAAAAAAAAAGTGTAAAAATAATATTAAGTAAAATACAAATAATTAAATAAAATAAAAAATTCAAAAGCCCCTGTCCCTGTTATCTCGCGCGCAGAAGCGAACACGCATACAAGTCCCGCCCACATATGTAAACGCTGTTCAAACCCAACATGCGAGGTATCGTCGCGTGCATTAGAGCGTGTGCAACAATTCTAGCACTAGATCTCCTCTAACGCGAAAATAGTATTCTGTAAAAAAAATTAAAGCGTCGCCTGTGGAGATTTTTAAGTACACAAGTTTGGCGCCATTCCATGAGTGCACCCAATTTTAAAGCGTGACATGTTAGGTATCTATTTACTCGGCGTAACTTCATCTTTCACATTATACAAAAAAATTGGGCTAACTTTACTGTTTTGTTATTTTTTAATTCATGAAACCGTTTTTTCCCCCCCAAAAAAGGCGTTTGAAAAATTATTTAAAAATTATAAAAAAATTATAAAAAAAGTTTCAATGACCGCCATTTTATTCCTTAGAGTGTCTGCTAAAAAAAATATATATAATGTTTGGGGGTTCTGATTAATTTTCTAGCAAAAAAAATTTAGATTTTTACATGAAGGACAGAAGTGTCAAAATAGGCCCGGTGGAGAAGTGGTTAAAGAACTCTGAGTTTACAACTCGTAAAGGAAAACAAATTTCTGCCTAAAATAAATGTCTGCAAGGTAGACAGAATAGTGTAATGATTCTGTTAAAAAAATGAGTAAATGCCTAATAAATTCCTTCATCTATATCACCTCCGGCGTTTTAGTTTCTGTTCTCTCATTCACTTCCTGGTTTGCGGCGCTCGTTCATGCAAGAACTAAATTTCCCAGTATGCATTGCGGCATGTCCAGTAATTCACACCTCCTTGAAGTCTAACATGTAGAAAGTGTCCTGCCACACAGATTTAGTTCTCAGGAGGGGGTGAGCACGTTACTGACCATCGCAGTAAAGCCTCCGACAAGCAGGAAGTGAACAGAACAGAGAAGAAATAGAGCAACATCTGAGCAGAAACCAACAATGAGGAAGTGAAAAGAGGAGAACGTCTGCAGGTGAAGGATGCTCATTATGAAAAAAATACATTTTCCTTAACAAGAAAAAGCAGGACAAGCTCTGAAAAGAAAAACATCTACCTGATCAGTTGCAAAAATTACATAGGACTGCTCTACAAAGCAATGATCATTGTACTTGCACTTGACGCGTGTTCCATTCCCCATCTAATGCTTTCCGACGTATTCTGAAAAACACTGAAAATGTGGACCAGAAAATCCAGCAACTCAAAGCTAAAGAAAAAAGTGCCTTTCGCGAAGTACTGCCAGTAGAGATCTGAGATTGTAAATGAAAAACATTTGGGAAAAGGGGCAGTCTTGGATTACGTCAGAGAAGTGTGGAAGTATATCCCACAAGAAATCCTTACAATAATGGTGGACATATATTGGGAGGGTTTGAAGATGTTTGTTTTTAAACACCTACAAAAAGAGGCAAGATGGGGAAAAAATGGAATATGCACAGAAATTACATCACAATATTAAATCAGACAAGAACTGATCTTCTGTATACATCATGGGTAAAATAAAGCTATGCAATCCATTGTACTAAACTTCTTAATATGCTAAAGTGGCAATTATATATAAAAGTTCTCATTACATTACAGAAACATGAACTGTCTGAGCCTCAGAAGTCTCCTGCAGGAATATCGCAATTTTCACTATTGGGGTGCTGAGAAAATCAATCTTCCTACTGGACAGGGAGGGATCTGTTAAAAGCAATCAAAAAACATCCCACCTTATAAAAGAGGCCCATACCATAAAGCATCCGCCATTGTACTTGAGGTGTTCTCTGCGCTGTCAGTTCTTCACTATACACTTATTTTTCTACTGCAGTTAGTGTTTTTTCAGAATGCATTGTGAAATATATTGAGAAAAGGGGAGGGGGGGATATACCAGGGTGAAACTATAATGTAATTGAACAAACCAGCTCCCAAATGGGTTATCAGAAAACTTCCACCAATGAAGACATCCTGAAGGTACTTTCAGTTGCCATCACTTGTCAAGGTAATAAGGCTTACAGCAGTGATCTTATAAATGTTTTATCTCCTGAAATGCACTTTATGATAACGGCGAATATACTGAAGAGGCTCCAGCAATCAATCATTCTGAAAAAGGGGCAAAAAAAAAAAAAGAAGCAAAATCGGACATCCTAAGGTCGACATCACTTCAGGAAATATAGGCAAACCTGAATTGCTATAAACAGCATGACTGAAGCATTAAAGAAAAAAAAACAGGATCAAACTTGGGAAAACATCTACCTGAAAACAAGGCATAAAAAGCATCTTCATTTCATTACAGGAAAATTGGACATGGAAATCACACAAGAACAAAAGGTTCTCAAAAGCTATTTTTCAGGAACATTTGCTGGTATAAAGATCTGTGAAGGGAGGGTGGGCATCCTTACAAATGATGGGCACAAAAGGTGCTTCATGAAATTTTCCAAATGTCTATAAAGATAGTAAAATAGAAAACAAGGCAGGGACATAGAAATCACACAGCTTAAGAGTCCCCATATAATCTTTTGGATAACGGTTTATGAGATTTTCATGTAGCAGCCAGGTACTGTTGACAGCAATCAAGAAACATATTCCAACAGCCCCTAAATGACAACTCATTTAATACTCCATATACCATCTGCCATTGTACTTGCGCCCTGTGTGTTGTCCATTTCTCATTTCAGTTGAGCTTCATTGCAGTTCAAAAGCTTCTAAAAGCATTCTGAAAAACACAGAGAAAAAGTAGAGAATACCTGGCAGCTTGACCAGAAAGCGAAGGTCAAACCAATTTCCAACTAGACTTCCAGGAAACTCCTAGTGAAGACATCTGAAGAAATCCAAAATGCATACTGTCCTTTTCACACCCAGAAATAATTTAATTTGCCATCACGTGTCAAGGTATTAATATTTATCCAAGGGAACTTTATTGATATATTGCAGGAGATGAGGTTTATGATAAAAAAGGGAGGACTACACACTGGAAGGCCATAAGAAAGTTTCAAATGTCTGAATAAAGAAGCAAAGTTGGGGAAAAAAAAGGGGGAGCACAAATAGGGTAGCCTGAAATCATCACCACTTCAGACAATATAGACAGACTGATAAAATGCAGATTTTCTTCAATATAAACATGCAATTGAATAAATCTACAATGTATAAATGTAGCCAACAGTGATCAATAGCAATACAAATAAAGTGATCAGTGCAAAAATAGTCAATAAGTGCTCAGTATAGATGAATCTTGTGAGGGACAGTGTGTCCGCGAACAGTGCAGACCCATATAGCCAGTTTCTTTAATCATGCTTCACCATCCATGCAAACTGTGTCCCAAGCCTCTCACCCCAACCCTACGAGTCTATTCACACCAATCGGGAATATATCCTCGAGATCCACGAGTGAAGGCTCTCTTCCTTACAAATAGTCACCACTTTTATCAACCAGGCTCACATGTAATAAAAATGGGCTTCCATGTGTGGCATCTCAAACGATTAAAAATGTATAAAAACTCACGAGTGGTGACGCAACGCATAGGGAGGAGCCGGATGATCATCACTTACAGTCGCGGCCGGAAGTATCTGTTATACGAGGAAGCCGTTTGACTTGTTTGTACATGCAAGATACATAGGGGATTCTCTATAAAGCATCTGCCATTGCACATCTGCTTTTATGTGTGCTCCACTTGTCATTGATTGCTGACTGACGCATTCTAAAAAAAAGAAAAAAAAGTGGACCAAAATGCCTAGCAACGGTGAGTTGACCCAAGCTCAAGAACGAACAAGCAAAGTTTCCAATGTGTCTTTCAGGAATTTCTGAAAGTGCAGATATCCAAAATCTTTCCCACCCAAAAATAAAATGTATATCACAAAAGTACAAATTAGAGAAGAGACAATCCCTAAAATATGGACATAAAGCTTTGAGTTTTTGAACACCTAAAAAAGTAGGATGAAAAAGGAACAAGCACAGGAATATCATTATCAAATCAGACAGTCCAGGCAAACTGAACTTCTTTATCTTTGATAAAATGAAACGGCAAGACATATAAAAAAAGGTTAAAAAGAATAAATTAATCTGACCAGACCTACATATGGATTTGATAAAATTAAATATAATAAAGTAGCTCCTATGCAATTACATGGTGGCCCTCACAGGTAATCCCTATGCGATCCTTGTAGCTGGAAATAATGAATTGTTGACAATAACCATACAAATACATTTTTGTAATGCATTGGCCAAACATATATATAGTACAAGATGACTTTCCAAGCTTCAGAAGTCTTCTGCAGAGGTGCCAAGATTGTCACAATATATTCATCGGCCGAGATCTGTTGAAGCAATCCATAAAGATATCCCAATCACCCACCATATGACAATTCAAAAACAAAACACAGCATCTACCATTGTACTTGTATCCCATATGTCTTCCATTAATCATCTCAAGTGCTCCCCAATGCCTCAGAAAATTGGGGAGTCCCCCAACTTCTCAGAAAAAGCGCATATTAAAAAGACATCTGCAAAATAAATTCAAAGTAAACTATCCTTTCCCACCCAAAAATGATTTGATTTCCCCACCACTTGTCAAGACCATGCTAATGGTTATCCCAGTGAATAAAAGGGTGCATTGGAAAATATGAAATGATGGTGGATAATATTCTGAAGAGACTTCAAGAATGGTTCTAAAATCTGAAAGATAAATAAGGTAGGAAAAAACAAAAAAAAAAAAAACTAAGACAGAAACCGGGCATCCCAAGATAAAAACAAAACAAAAAATAAAGTAAAATGTCAGGACCAACTTGGGGAAAAAAAAATAAAAAATCGGCCATCTGGTCACTTGTACAAAGCCACAAAATGGGATGCTGGAATAGGAATTTAAACTTTGGGTAGAAATTACCTCGTGACTGATAACATACCCGAATGTAGGTGTACCCGGATGTCCAGGTACAGTGATTCGGTCACAGAACAGGGACGTGGAGCTGTGTGTGTGTAAACACAGAGCTCCACGTCCTGTCAGGGAAAGGAGACAGATCTGTTTCCCTTGTACATAGGGAGACAGCATGTACCTCCCCCAGTCACCCCCCTCCCCCCACACAGTTAAACACACCCAGGCAATACATTTAACCCCTTCCTCACCCCCTAGTGTTAACCCCTTCAATGCCAGTCATTTATACAGTAATTAGTGCATATTTATAGCACTGGTCGCTGTAAAATGTGAATGGCCAAAAATGTGTCAAAAGTGTCCGATATACTGTATACCACCAAAAGAAAGCTTATTTGTGGGGGAAAAAAAGGACTGTGGGCGTTACAGAAGAGTGGAGACTGCAAGCTTCATTATATGTATTTGGTCAAGTGAATGAAGAATTGTTGACTTCTGCTTCTGTGGGCGTTAGGGGTGATGTGCTTTTCCGATAAACTTACACCATCAGCCACGAACTATTAAAATCCATACAAAGAAAAACCTGCTGTTGTGCTCCATTTCTCATCTCGTGTTTCCCAAGCACACAATAAAAAACATTGAGATTTATTGGAACCAGAATACCCAAGCTGAAGAACAAGAGATGTTCAACTTATCTTTCAGGAACTTTTGCTAGTTGAGATATCTTCAAGTAATCCAGAAAACAAGTCTGCTTTTCCCACCCAAAATGTATTAATTTGCCATCACAAGTCAAGGAAACTGTGACTAACCCATCATACAGAAGAGAAAACAGGATCCCGATAAAGGACTACTGGAAGGGCACCAGGAAAGTTTCTAAGGTCAAAAAAAAAAAAAACAGGGAAAAGGGAGACAGAACATCCAAATACATGGAAACTGTCCAAGCTTCAAAATGCTCCTGCAGATGGACCAAGATATTCCATGGATAAGGCAACTTGATAGTGGCTAGTTACGAACATTCCAAAAACAGCCCACAAATTATTCACACAATTATGGTCTCGTCCATTCCTCATCTCACAGTTGTGTTTCACTGTGGCCAAGAGGTTTCCCTATGCATTCTAAAAATCACAAACCGGGCCAGAATTTCTAGCATCTCCCCAAAACTGCTGGGGGAAAAAAAAATAAAATAAAAAAAATCTCTGAAAGACATCCAAACAGCAGATGTAGTACAGGAGTAGCCCTTTCCCACCTAGAAATAATTTCAGTTGTTAAAGGAAATATTTTTATACCAGTGACCAAAATGGTGCACTACTAGGAGATAAAAAAAAAAAAAAAGGCGGGCACCGAAGGGGCTTCAAAAACGTCCCTCAAGTGAAAAATGGAAAGATACATACAAATGATAATTAGCACCGCCAAAAGATCGTCACATTAGACAATGTAGGTAATCTCAACTAACATAAGTATGGTAAAATAATGAAGATTAAGAGAAAAAAAAACTGAACAGTATTAGAGAATCGCATACATATGATAGATCACCTGTAATTCTAAGCAAAGCGCCATCATTCATTAAATGGTCTCCAAATGTCATCACTGCGTCTTTATGGTAGCTGTAGTATAACCTAGATACAACAGAAGCTTACTGTACATTCCCTTTTGATGGCATAGAACTACAGGAGTTTACCGGCTTCTGCAGGGACTTGAGATTCCATGAATAATCCATCTGTCTGCTCTCAAACTGTTGAGGTTTAGCCATAACATTTCTTAACCCCTAAACAACATTTAAAAAAAAAAATCTGCGACATGTGCCAGTGTGTACTAGCCTGTTGTCCATTCATAACCAATATATCATTTGTATTAATTTCTTTATTTTAGAGGTAAACAATGCAGACCAGATGCAAGCTTTTCTACACCCACCAAAAACATTTCATTTGCAATGACGTGTCAAAGGGTTTAACTATCTCGATGTACACATAGAAGTATATTGAAGGAAATTTAAATGAGTAAATGAAGGCTCATTTAACAATAAAATAAGGTAATGTAAGGTTTTTGCCAAGGCAATTTGTTGAATTCCTCTTCACCTGTTGAATAAATTGGGGGGAAAAAATGCAATTTTGTATCTTGAGGTTTCAGGTTTTTGTAGTTCCACTTACATTTTTTCAAATGGACCAATTCTTGTATAGTTTACGATACAGGTGGATGAGTTCTTGTCGTTTATAGCGGTATTACAGTCTTGTGTGACCCAACTGGCTGAAAGCCATCTGCTGTGGTGTTAATCATTGATGTAGTTTAATATAGTTCAAGAGAGATTGAAAACATGTGTTATTACTAGACTACCATCTCAAAGCCACTCAACATCCTCAGAGCAAAGGTTTTAGAACATTTATGATTGTCATTTTGAGCAATACCTTTGAATAAAAGCACCCTTGTAGCCGTAATGCTGTAAAGCACAACATGCCCCTCTTTGCATTAACAAATGCTTTCCCCTCCAAACAGATCACATGTTCTCATCTGGTAAAAAGAACCTTGACCTTTTTGTGAGCGGATTACCTTCACAGCCAATGAAGTGCTGCATCCTTTAGTCATTGCAGACTGCTGTCTGGAGCGTGCCATGTTTTTAGGTATGGTAGTTTTGTACCTGATCCAATCATGCACTAACTTATGCATGGTTTTGTGTCATATTTCACAGTGGTTAAAAACGTAATCAAAAACTTGTGATTTCAGAACCACTTAATGTTACCACTTTGTTACACTGTGTTCAATACTCCCCCCCCCCTTTAAAAGCTGAACTTCCGACAAGCTAAAAAGAGAAATACTAATGCAGCACAATATAATTACTAATTCAGACCTGCTGTCATCCTTGTGCAGTCCCCATAGAGCAGAGTTCAGCCTGTGAAGGAAAAGGCAGCCCAAGGAGTGAATTAGTTGTGCTGCTGCAAAGGAGGAAAGAGCAGAAGAGCAGAGAGAAAAACACTTGCTGCTTTTCTTTTCCCTGTCCAGTCACTGGCTAAGGTAGACCTTTAAAATGATGGATATGCAGAGGAGGAAAAAATATAAATGAAAGAAAAAAAAAAAAAAAAGTCTTCTCTGCTGCCAGGTATCTTCACCCACTTCCGGCCCGCAGTCTTGGGCAAAATTTGGGTTTTTCCCGTTGTGTGCTGGGAACTCTCGGCTCCCAGCACATAGCGGGAGCCAATCGGCGGGCGCAGCGCGACTCACGCATGCGCCGTAGGGAACCGGGCAGTGAAGCAGCAGCACTTCACTTCCTGGTTCCCTCAGCGTGGATGGAGGGGGGAGCAGCAGAGAGACGAGCGAACGGACTGGACAATCAAACACAATCCAGTACCATGCAACAGAGCTTTCCAACACACACATTTTTTTTTTAATTGGATTTATCCGAAGTTCAGCTTTAACCAAATTTGCCATTTTTTTAGTCAGTTATTTTACAAGGGCATTCGGTTTGATGAGCATATCCGTATTTAGACACATTTGTACCCCATTTTCATTTCAGAAATACTCAAAAAAAAAAGTCTACAAAAACCAGGTTTCACACAAATGAGACCCTTTGTCTTGCGTATAAATGTACAAAGCGATCTCACTTTTCCTCAATGAACACAATATATGTGCCCTTACAGAGGATTAGAGCCACCCCGCGGCCGCATAAAGTCGTACGGCCGTCGGGAAGTGGTTAAAAAAAAAGTTCCATCATAATGGTGTCAAGTAAAGCAAATTATTCGGTTTTACTTGGTGTTAGAAAAGTTGCGGTCTAGGAATGATTGGGGGCATAGGTTTAATTGTGATACAACCATGGCAGTAGACTCATTACATGGGAGGTATATGCCTAATCCCCCTCTATGACCATGCACCCCCCTCACCAGTGTCAGCTTTGCCAAGCAACATGGAGAAAGGATGTCTGAAATTACACATCCCCAATTAGTCAAGTGTTACCATAGTAGCATGTAAAACTTATCCTTAAAGGAACAATAAAGGTTTGTTTTTTATTAGATCAACTGATTGCTGTAAGCTAGAGCATTTAAATATCACTTACCTCGTTTTTCCTTTTGACTTCCAAAATACAGTAATCCAGGTTTGAAAATGCCATTTCCTGTCTCTCCTCTTCTTGCTTTCCACCAGCATCTGAGACGTTTTGCATGGTGGAAAGCAGAATGTGCTCACCCCCTCCCTATGACTACAGCCCTGCGTGAAGATGCTCTCTTAACCCTCATAGGCACGGAGGCTAAACCTAATAGGAACTGTAGTTCCCATTAGGCCGTGATGTAGCAAGAATGAATGCGCACCGCAAACCAGGAAGTCAGCGAGAATAACGATTCAGGAGTGATGGAGGTGAATAAAACAGCTAGATTTCAACAGGTATCAAACTAGTTATACTGCAAAACATTACTTTTTACTTTATCAGCTACTGTCAGACTTTAATTTAAGAGGAAAATATTTTTGTCTTTACAACCCCTTTAATGGCTGCAAGATTAAGTGCCCAATGTGCTGGTGGCTGGACTGTGTTTACTTGACAGAACACGTTACAGTTTGTCAAAAAGCCAAGTATATTGATTAGGTCAATACTTGTGTTTACATGCAGTTTAGCAACCATTTGAGTACTTACTGATTTTGAATTGACATCACACCTTGTTTTCTTTATAGTCCTGTAGCACCATATTAATGTACTGGATTTTCACTTTGAAATGCTCTAAATACCCTTTTTCTTGGCAGGAAAGCGTTCCTCCCACAACAAACTCTTAGCATTGCTGAGGAATGGGGGTCCATCCGGGTCAGTTGACAGGCACTGGCCAGTTGGCACAGCTCAGTACATACTGGATAGCGCAGTTTTATTTTGGACACTGAAAACATGAAAATAGAGGTGACACAATGAAAGTGGACACTTCGCAGTGTCTGAATTTGTGCAATAAACCAAAAAATACTAGAAGTTTGTGTTGTCTTGAGCGTAGTTGAGCATTGTTTTTATTGTGTAGTCAGTGTTGATTTACCTGTTGATCTTGCCAGTTTCAGGCGACACCACTATCCCAGCAGCCCCCAATACTGTAGGAGCGTTATCTCCTCTGAAGGACAGGAAGTGGTGATCCATCCAGTGACGCTCTGCTGGTTTCCCGACAGCTGATCTGATCAAACTACCAAGACTGGGTCCACCTTGCTTCAGTAAGGTCAGCGAAATCCTCAAGCAGCTTCTCCCCTCACGCAAACCCCAGAGGGCAGGGATGGGATTACTAATAGCAAGTAAAAGGGTATTTTTATTTTTCATTAAAAAGCCAGAAGAGCAAGCCAAACATAAAACCATTTTTGCATGCCAAGTGTTTCCCCCCCACCATCTTACAGTGTCTGGTCATAAACTACTACATCAGGATCATAAGTACAAGATCCACAACAAAGTTTTAGGATCATCCAGATACATTGTATAGATAACTAATATGTTGAATTGCCTTTGAGGCAGTGCGATTTGATTTACTTTATCATTTAATTCACTCAGGGGTGAAGAATTGATTCTGTTCAGAATATTACAACCAACACTAAATACAAGTTCAGTGAGTTTGCTTTGAATGCTCCAGAGGATGAAAGACGCAAGATATAAAGTGTTTACACAAATTACCTCAACTGTTTGCAGACATTCTTTGAGATAGTTACGTTAGTTACTCGTACACAACTTGATACCTGGATTCTTCAGCCTGTTCTAGATCGCCTGTGCCTTGGAGATCAGAGGAACGCATTGACTTAGCCTAAATTGTTGTCACTCAGGGGGCAATTGAAATCCTGCCAAGACCAGTCTACTACAGCAGGCAATTTTTTCTAGAGTAGCAAAAATGAAAGCAGTTTTAAATATTTGTATAGAACCATATAACTCCCCCTATAGATGCCAGTCTTGGGGTATTCACACCTTGAGAAGCTGAGCAGTGCCCACGATATGCATAAAAACCTTGCAGAACAGTATAGCAGCAAGTTTTTGTACAAAATGGCATGCTTTTGATTTCAATAAGCACACTTTTGTATGTACATGCAAGTAAATCATGTGCATGACCCATTCCCCTGGCCATACCTTTACACACTACCTAAAGCCGAGCCATACCATTTTTGCGATGCAATAGTTCTTTCTTATGTGAAAAGCTCTCGCCTGGGCAGAACGGGCCACAGATGGGGCAAGGCTCCGCTTTTAGGACCAAGTAGAGACGGGGGAGGGGGGGCTGAGGAAAAGAAACAAAAAGCATGAATTTTGTCTGCAGGCTGGTTATACGTAAACAAAAAAGCCACAACGTTAGAGCAATTTTATGTTTTTTACATTACATATAAAGCCCAAAGTTTTGGGGACTTATGGGAGCAAATACAGGGGACTTGCTTAAGGCAATAGCACCTGTTACATGTCCAGAAAAAGTATTTGTAACCAAAGTGATTTTTTTAATAGGGTGGAGAAGCATTAGAAGTGAAAACATGTTTTCTATTTGGCACCATTAAAAGGATTCTGTCACTTCCCGTTCTGGGAAGTTGAACACAATAGGGGCCCAAACACTTCAAAAGTACACCCCTCCCCAATTAAACACGATCTGTTTTTCACTTTAGTAAAAAGGTGGTCCTCTGAAAAAGGGCAAGTTTCTAAAAACCTGCATAATCGTGAATTTTTAACAGGGGATCTAAGCCCACTAGTAAGCAAAAAAATAGACACTTTAAACTCGCTCCACATTTACTTATTTTGATGAAATTGGCCGACTGTGATATAATGTAACATTTCAGCAATACTTATAACTGATGGTGTGGTTGTTGGTGTCCATTGAACATGCAGACTTGGTTGACGTTTTAGTACTCATCTACCAGAGAAGCTGATAATACCCTTGTTTTCTTCTCCTTGAGATTGAGTAACCTGCCCTACAAAATGAAACCAGAAGTTTTCACAAGTAAACATCCTCACTTTGAGGAATTATAATATTCGGAGGAAAGCCTGTCCAGAAAAGCAAGGTTCAATGTTTTGTTGAGAAGATTATAATTAAACCCAATACCGTACTTAACATAGCCTTTGCAGAATACTCTGAGGGTTCTGGAAAAATGTCCAACATTGAAGTGGGCCGGACAAAACTGCAAATGCCTCTGAGCACATTGCACATGACCTTTAACAAAGATGTTGAAACAAGACATTCGTCTCTAAAAACTTTAATTCAGAAAAATGTATTTGTACAATCATACAACATAGCAAGAAGATAAATCATATGGGTTACAAATTGTAAAAACAGCAAGGAAAGATCTTACATGAAAACCTTTTAAAGCATTTTCTGAAGAGGCACAAAAAAAACCCCAAAAAAAATAAAAATGCCTTGAAAGAAATTTTAAAAGAAAATCCAAACAGATTTGACAGAAGATTTGGGAAGCTTAAAAAGGACTTAAATGGTTCACTAGTGGATGGCAACAGTACAAGTTAACTAGCTAATAGGCAACGCTGAGTTAAGGGTACCATTCACTGATCATTTGCATAGTCTACAGGTTAGATAACCATCTACAATAGTGCTCAGCACTCTTAAATATAAATAAATTTATCAAATAGTGAGGCTAACTTCCTGGAAAAAAAAAAATAGGATTAATGTCAGTCCTGCAATCCTTTTTAACTGGGGAGTTACTACATAAAATATATGACATCCAAAAATATAGTTCAATGTAATATTGAATTACAAAGTCCTGGAGATTTACACTGAGATTTAATATTAGATACTTGTTATAATGGGCTTTTTCATTTTTTGCAAGGGAGGCACTCCAGTATTCTTACCAGATAAAGAATGTTTGGCTATTTCTTGACACCCATAAACTCTAGGATCGCTCTCCTGTTTACCAAAAAGCTGCGCCTGGCCCACTAAGGATGCGGCATATTTCCCAAGGTGTGAAGTATAAGAAGATAGGAGCTGATAGAAATAAACATAAAAACATTTGCATGTTACCAGACTCCAGAACAACTTGCAACAAAGGTGTCTGGTGGAGGTCTAGGGTGTGTTGCCTTTAAAAAAATGTTATGTCTAATCGCCATTAGCAACTGGGAATAATTGTACACATATACATTATATATATATATATATATATATATATATATATATATATATATTAATACGATAATGATAAGATGTGAAGTGTGTAAGGAATGATTCCTGTAAAGGGTTAACTAGGCTCACAGTCTAGTTTGTAAATATCTATTCAACACTCTCAGTTTGATATGCATGTGCATGAAGGCGAGTGGATAATGTCGCAAGAGACGGCCAGTCTACCACACCTTCTTGAGATACAAACAAGTGATGAGAGGAATCACAGCTGGACGGTAGACTATACGGAGTCACCGTGATTGGCTTTTCTCGTACATGAATGGCCATTGAAGGGAAGTTAATGAAAAAGGGATTTTTAATAACAGCTTACCTGTAAAATCCTTTTCTTGGAGTACATCACGGGACACAGAGCGCATAGTCATTACATATGGGTTATATGGAGTACCTTCAGGTGTGGACACTGGTGTAATCAACTTCACAGGAAGTTCCTCCCTATATAACCCCCTCCCACTGAGAGTGCTTTAGTTTTGTAGCAAGCAATTTCTCTGAGGTTACACAATGTTCCCACAAAGAGGGGTGGGAGCTCTGTGTCCCGTGATGTACTCCAAGAAAAGGATTTTACAGGTAAGCTGTTATTAAAAATCCCTTTTTCTTGATCGTACATCACGGGACACAGAGCGCATAGTCATTACATATGGGATGTCCCAAAGCAATGCTCCATGAAGGGAGGGAGACCGTAAGGCAAAAAATAGCCAAACAGAAACTATATCAGGAGGTAAAATAGCTCCACCAACAGAAAAAGGGGGCGTGAACCGGGCCAGAGGATTCTATACTGCTGCCCGTAGGACCGCCTGCCCAAATGCTGCGTCCGCAGCCTTTGTGACGTCCAACTTATAAAATTTAGTAAACGTATGTACGGAAGACCAGGTTGCCGCTTTGCAAACCTGTGCCATAGAGATCTGATGGTGTGCCGCCCAAGAGGCACTCATGGCCCTCGTAGAATGGGCCTTAACTGATAAGGGAGGTGGAACACGCTTCAGACCATAGGCCTGAAAAATCAGCTGCTTAATCCACCTAGCCAAGGAAGACTTGGCAGCCGGCTGACCCTTCTTGGGGCCATCCGGAAGAACAAAAAGCACATCTGTTTTCCTAATCTTTTCTGTAGCCTTGAGATAAACTCTCATGGCTCGGACCATGTCCAAAGTATGAAGCAGTCTTTCCTCTCTGGACTGGGGAGTAGGAAAGAAGGATGGTAGGACTAGGTCCTGATTCAAGTGAAAACTGGATATGACCTTAGGAAGGAAAGAAGGCTGAGGCCGCAGAACCACTCTGTCCTTATGCAGAATAAGGTACGGTTCCCTGCAAGACAAGGCTGCCAGCTCGGAGACCCTTCTGGCCGAAGCCATAGCCACCAAGAAAACCAACTTTCGGGTTAGCAGCACAAGAGGGATTTCTGTCAGAGGTTCAAACGGCTGCTTTTGTAAAGCTGACAAGACCAGATTTAAATTCCAGGGGCAGAGGGGAGCTCTAATAGGGGGATTTACATGCAAGACCCCCTGCAAAAAGGTTTTTACAAGCGAATGTGTGGCCAAAGGCCTTTGAAACCATATCGATAAGGCAGACACCTGCCCCTTTAGAGTACTAAGAGCCAACCCCTTGTCAACGCCAACCTGGAGGAATCGCAAGATCCTGTCAATAAAAAACTTGCGAGGATGCCCTCCTTGAGACTCGCACCACTCCACATAGGTTCTCCAGACTCTGTAATAGATATTTCTAGAGACTGGCTTTCTAGCTTGAATTAACGTAGATATGACTTGGGCAGAGAGGCCTCTGCCCTTAAGAATTAGAGATTCAGCCGCCAAGCCATCAAATTTAGCTGCTGTGAAGCAGGGTGGTAGATCGGGCCCTGAGACAGCAGATCTGGGCGCAGGGGGAGTGGCCACGGTGCCCTTACTGACATCCTCACGATAAGTGCGTACCAAGCCCTTCTGGGCCAGGCTGGGGCCACCAGGATCACCGGCCTGCGCTCCACCCTGATCCTTCGTAGAAGGCGGGGAATCATCTGTAGTGGAGGGAACGCATACAGGAGAGAAAACTGGTGCCAGGGGCAAACCAACGCATCGGTCCCGTAGGCCGAGGGGTCCCTGGCTCGGGATACAAATTTGTCCAATTTCTTGTTGAATCTTGTTGCCATGATGTCCACATCGGGAACTCCGAATCTTTGGCAAATCTCTTGGAATACCTGGGGGTGAAGAGACCACTCTCCCGGGAGTAACTGTTGACGACTCAAAAAATCTGCTTGAGAATTGTCTATCCCTGGGATGAACACTGCTGAGATGCAGGGTACATGGGCTTCGGCCCATGCAAAAATTAGGTTTACTTCCCTTTGAGCCGCCAGGCTCTTTGTGCCCCCCTGGTGGTTTATGTATGCCACCGCCGTGGCATTGTCGGACTGTATCCTTACTGGCAGACCCTGCAGGGGGAGAGTCCAGGCGACCAGGGCCAACCGAACAGCTCTGATCTCTAGGACATTGATGGGAAGCAGACTTTCTGCCTCTGACCACTGTCCCTGCTGGGTCCGTTTTCCTAAGATTGTCCCCCAACCTGTTAGGCTGGCATCTGTGGTTACTATTTTCCACGAGATGGGGCAAAAGGTTTTCCCTTTTGATAATTTTTGAGGGATCAGCCACCAGTACAGGCTGTGCCTGACTTCTGGAGAAAGAACTAATGGACGGTCTAATGCCTGTATGGACTTGTTCCAAGCAGAGAGAATAGCTGCTTGCAGAATTCTGGTATGGATCTGGGCGTAGGGCGCTGCTTCGAAGGCGGCCACCATCTTCCCCAGCAGTCGCATGCATAGGCGAATAGTCGGCTTCTTTTTGCCTAAGACTATTTGAATCGTTTGAATCAACGACCTGATCTTCTCTTGAGGTAAAAATACCCTCTGGCATTCTGTATCTAACCGAAAGCCTAGATATTCCAACTGTCTTGTGGGATGTAACCTTGATTTTTCTTGGTTCACAATCCACCCGAACTCTTCTAGATGCCGCACTGTGCGGACTACTGCATGATTGAGGTTGGAAGCTGAACTGTCGATAACCAGGAGATCGTCCAGGTATGCTAGGACCAAGATGCCTTCTGATACGGAAGGTCTGAATCCTTAGAAAGCGATTTAGGCGTTTGAGGTCTAATATAGGCCTGACGTCGCCATTGGGTTTTGGTATAACAAAAAGGTTGGAGTAGAATCCCAGACCCCTTTCTTGGGTTGGTACTTCTACAATTACTCCTTGGAGCAAGAGGCGATCCAACGCCTTTACGAGAGAGGCCCTCTTTAACGGGTCGCTTGGAAGACTTGACCCCTGAAAATGAGGAGGGGGGATTTCTCGAAACTCTAGTTTGTAGCCTGAGGCTACTACGGACCGAACCCAAGAGTCGGGAATTCTGGCCTTCCAGACTTCGGAGAAAAAACTGAAGTCTTCCCCCCACCCAAGAGAGTGGGGGCGCCCCTTCATGAATCTGATTTGATGACTGGTTTAGCCGGCTTGCGAGACCAGGGCCTCTTGTTTGCCGCGGCTTGTCCCTGTGGGCGGCTATTAACTGCTGAACGCCCGGGAGGCCGTCGATACTGACGGGAAGTCGAAGGGGCCGAGCCTGCAATGGCCTGTCGTTTAAACGTGGGCCCACGCGGTCTTTTCTTGACCGGTAAGGAAGTACTTTTTCCACTTGATATGGTGTGGATATATTTATCTAGGTCTTCCCCGAATAGTCTTCCCCCATGAAAGGGAAACCCTGCTAGAAGCTTTTTGCAGGGTGCCTCTGCTGACCAGTTCTTTAGCCACAAAAGACGACGCATGTGAACCATCAGTAGAGATAAACGGGATGCCTGTTGGATGGAGTCCTTAATAGCATCTACTGCAAAGCAGAGAGCCCTAGGGAATTCTGCTAATTCATGAGTATGCTGAGCCGGCATGTCCTTCAATATATGCTTTGCCTGATCCTTCAAGGCCTGACAAACACCAATGGCTGCTACTGCTGGCTGAACCATGGCACCTACTGAGGTAAAAGCTGCTTTCAGTAGTGTCTCGAATTTCTTGTCGACTGGATCCTTGAACATATGGACATTTTCAACCGGACAAGTCAGGGATTTATTCACGCAGGAAATGGCTGCGTCCACTGTAGGGAGAGCCCATTTCTTTACATATTCCTCTTCCATAGGGTAGAGAATAGAGAATCTTTTAGGAGGGACAAAGATTCTATCAGGTCGAGCCCAATCCTGGTAAATCACGTTCCGCAGAAGGGGGTGCATTGGAAAAGATGCACCAGTTAATGGGGCCTTTAAAGAACCCAATGAGGATACCTCCGGGGCTACTAGTTCTGGCACTGGAAGTTTAAAGGCAGTGCGAACCATATCTGTCAAAGACTGGATCCACAGGCCCTCCGCTTGAGAGGCCGAAAAATATTCATCTATAGTGGAATTTTCCCTGTCTGAACCGTCGGGACTTGGGTCTGCCTGATCCCCTTGTGGGTCCCGTTCCTCTGAAGAGGAGACCTCCGCATCTGAAAACCCCACACTGGGTGAGGGGGATCTAGCCCGCTTGCTACTTGGGCAAGGACGGGAAAAGAACGCAGTTAACCTTTTCTCTAGCCCACACATGGTGGCTGCTAGCATTTCTTCCGTCACGTAAACGGGAATGGGTGGATCGGGGGCCGCCTCTGCCCCCAGCACCCCCAATGGCTCTTGTACTATGCCACTCGGTGTCCTGACTGGCGAGGGTGGGGCCGTAGAAGCCTGGCCCAAATCCTCTGACCCCGATGGAGACCCCTTTTGCTTTTTGGTACCTTTAGCAGCCTTGGCTGGTCCAGATCCCTTTGGAGCCATTGTACAACCTTGGGTCACCCCTATAGCCAACACCTGACTGTTGTAGCTAGGAATAACCAATATGAGGGCAGGTATGAGAAAAATGAAAAAGAACTAATTTCTCTCTTTTTCTTTTATATTTCTCTTTTTTTTTTTTTTTTCAAAAAAAAATTTTTTTACCCGCCTGGGAGGTGACAATACCAAGGAAGCCTGTGAGTATTGACACACCAATGCCCGTTAGCCGGAGTCCAAGGTAGACTCAGATACTGCTGGATCTAAGGCTGAGTCCCTTTAAGCAAAAAAAACTTTTTTTTTTTTTTTTTTTTTTTTTTCTTTCTGGTCAATAGTGGACCTAAGTCCTAGACCTGAAGATCCACAAAACCGCCACTAGGTGTCCCTGTGTGGCCAAAAGACCCAGCTGCACGCTCTGTATCCTTTCTTCCTCTGCCTCCAGGAGGGAAAAGACCAGCCAGAGAAAAAGTTTTTCCTTTATACAGACCCTGACGCTGCTGGCCCGCCCCCCCGACGCACGCCGACGCTATAAAAGGCGGCGTGGACGCGCGCACGTATGCGCGCGCACACACGCGCGCACCACGCTGAACCCACATGGAGGAAGCAGAGCAGAGGAACAACATGGACCAGCGTTATGCAGCACCAACAGACACCAGGTAAGCACTAATCTTATTGTAGTGCACACACAGCGAGGAAGCTGTCCCCATGGGCTTCCTAAGAAACAGGAGTTTTTTACCAGCAATTTCCTCTTTAAAACATGTGGGGTTGCAGTATCAGTGTTAACAGGCAGACCTGGGGTGAGTAGCAAATATATAACTTACACAAGTATACATATATTTACATATTATCTGGGTAAACATTATAATCCCATCCTGCCTCAACAGACATAGTGGAGATAGTGGCTGATGCACAAGCATACTGTTAGCCAACCCAGAACCCCCAGGGGGATACCTACTGTCGAACCAAGTCCCGCAGGTTCCCTCTTACCTGCTCCACGCCGCAGGGTATTGCAAAATGCAAGAGGCCCAGCCTTCCCCCATCTCCGTGGGTATTGTCTTGGACCTTCAGGGACCGGGGTCCTGTGTTAAGGAACCCACACCCCTGGACCTATATAGCATCCTGGCATCAGTAGCGTTTAGTTCTTGGAAGAGACTAAGGCACTGGAGCCCAGAATCCAGCCCTCCAAGGAGAGGCATTATAGGCAAAACCCCACTCCAGCAGGGCCCGGGTACCGTACATCTTGGCTCTGAAGCACTTCGGACGGATCCGGCTAGCTATCCTGGGTCCCGAGACCTCCGAGGGACAGCTAGACGTGACCAACACCTAAGACACTGGCGAAAAAACTAAAGCACTCTCAGTGGGAGGGGGTTATATAGGGAGGAACTTCCTGTGAAGTTGATTACACCAGTGTCCACACCTGAAGGTACTCCATATAACCCATATGTAATGACTATGCGCTCTGTGTCCCGTGATGTACGATCAAGAAACTAAGATTTAATTAACTTGTCTTCAAATCTATTCATCACTAAAGCTAAGGTGGGAGGAAGTTTGACCATATTTGGAAGCGATAACCATAGCCAATCAGAGTGGGCCCCCGAGATATAAATTAAGAAGTCTCAGTCAACAGTAGGAAGGAGAGCCAGCCCCCGAGCCCGGGACGTACAGTTCAAGGTAAATCAAGAAATCATCCCCCCAAGCACTTACCATATACTTTGTCATAATTTGTTGTGTGTGATGTACTTACTTTGTATTTGCAAACTAACTTTTACTCCTAGTTTAAATACTGTAAATGTATGCAGTAGATTAGATAGCAAATATCTTTTCTCTAATAAATGTGTGTTATGTTAAAGCTTTCACTCTGGTCACAGAACTCTTATTAAACCATATATCAGCCCTCAAAATTTCCACTCGCCTGCTAGCATTTGGCGAGTGGATTTAAGCTGGGGGCGAGTGATGACAGGGCTGCATGACCAATCTGCCTCCAATCTGTGCCTACACTTAGAGACCCGATGAGATTGGCGGCCGAAGAGGAAAGGTGCATGCTCGGGAAAAGTAGTCTGGTGATCCGCACACAGGCAGAGCAGTACACAGGTGCTCTCCTTACAATTCTCATTAAGCCATGGGACCTAACAGTATGACCTCTCTGAGCTGTGCTGCAGCTCCTCTCCTCACTGCCAGCCTCAATAAAAGGGGGAAGTGGGGACATGCAAGCGTGGAGCCGCACACATGGGGCTCCTGGTGAGATAAATAGGAGAGGGAGAGAGAGAGAGAGAGTATTGATGGGTGTTGCAGAGGAGACTGCAAGAGAATGGGGAAGGGACCCGGTTCTAGTGCCCTGTCCCTCTGGTCTGCCCCCAGTGCCCTATTTCTTTTTGTTAAAGTTGTTGTAGGTAATATTTAATTGTGTAACTTGATTCTGCATTAAACATTTAACAGAGTCATTCCATGAGATAATCTATGAGGGCATGTTTAGGGGCGCAATTAGGCGTGGGGCAGTGTATGAATTAGGTGGGGCAACTGGTGGCGAGTAACTCTTGAGGCCTGGCTAGTAGCTCAGGGCTTTAAATTTTGAGCCCTGCCATATATCACATATGTGAGATATTAAATCTTAAATATAGAATTTTCAAGTAACAGTTGGCGACCACGAAGGGACATTATCCACTAGCCTTCATGCAATATCCAAACGGAGGGTGTTGAATAGATATTTACAAACTAGACTGTGAGCCTAGTTAACCCTTTACAGGAATCATTCCTTACACACTACACATCTTATCATTATCGTATATATATATATGTACAATTATTCCCAGTTGCTAATGGCAATTAGACATAACATTTTTAATAAGGCAACAGATGGAATGAGTTACAATCATGAACATGTAATCTTGGAAAAAGATTAAAAAGGCCTAATTTACACAAACTCCCTAAAGATTTTTTAAAACACGATCTTTAGATAATATATTAACAGAAAAAAAACTGGAAATTATGAATATTAAAATGATTTTAAAATACAAAGGGATGTCTTTACAATCTACAAAAAAAGCAATCATGCAGAGTTACATAGCCATTGGATTCTCAATACCGCACAATTTGTCAAAGCGTAGGTTGGTCTCCAAAACGTCATGCTGTAGATCTTCCACATGATCAGTCCTTTATGAAGAAGGAAGAGTTTTCTCCATACGTATGTTGATTCAACAAGCAATAGATCTTCTAAGAATAACACGACCCTCCTATTGCTCACGAATAATTCTGCATTCAGATATTCCAAAAAAATATGTAAGCCGATGATTTTACTGCTGTACTCCCATTAGTCTAAAATATTAGATTCCTTACTAAACTCCTACTATACACATCTACAGTGTTTTGTTTCCTGAGCCTCATTTTTTAAATGTACTAATTATAACAGATCATCATTTAAAAATGAGACAACAGAGATAAATATACTGTAGATCCTCTGTAAAGGCATTACAAAAATATGGACACTTTTCAAGTTTTAGAAGTTTTCTGCAGGGGTGCCGAGATACACGGAAAAATCCATCTTCTGATCAGCAAGAATCTGTTGAAATCAATCCAGAAAAATATCCCAACCCCAAAACTGAACTGCTATAAGGATCATGGCTAAACTATCAAGAAAAAGCGTCAAGAAAGTTGTATTAAAACTACATAATGAAAAGCTAAAATGGCAATTCTAACTATGAACAAAGTACCTCCTAATCAATTACATTGTGGTCATAACGGGTGATCACTATGCTATCTGGTTAGCTTCATATGAAAAAGAAATGTTGGCACTAACCATAAAAATGCATTGTAAGTCCTCTGAAGGCATTACAAAAATATGAAAACTGCCCAAACTTCAGAAGTCTCCTGCAGGGAAACTAAGATTTTCATGAAGAAATCATCTTATGATCAGCAAGAGTCTGTTGAAATCAATGCAGAAAAACATCCCAACTCCTCGCAAATGAAATTTAAAATGGGTATTCGGTAAACCATCTGCTGTTGTACTTGCGGTCTTCATTGTGGGCCGTCTGTTCTTAATCCCATAGCTTCTTCTACAACAGCTAAAACTCTTCACACTACATTCTGAAAAACACTGAGGAAAGGGGACAGAATACCTGGAAACTCACTGCAACTTTAATACAAACCAGTTCCTGAATGGTTCATCAGAGACTTCTAATAGTGAAGATTTCTGAAGAAATTCAACAAACCGATCTTTTCTCTCCAAAGGAACATTTTCCTTCACTTGCCAAGATGATGTTCATGTCGGAGATTCTAAAGCTGCGTTACAGAAGATAATTTTTTTTTTGTAGTAGTGGACAGCTGGAAGGGGCTCCAGGATAGTTTTAAAATCTAAAAAATAAAGTTGAAAAAATGCATAGACAAAAATAAGACATCCAAAGACAGTCATTACTTCAAACAATATAGGTAAACAAAAATGCTATAAGCACCATAAAGCATCAAGATTTATCAAACTACATACTGATATGCTAAAAAAGGCAACGGTAATTATATACAAAGCAACTCCCTCGATTACACTTTGGCCATAACAATAACAGGTGAACACTTTTCTATCGGGGTAACTATGTAAAATTGTTGGCACTAACCATACAAAACATGAAAACTGTCCTAGCATCAGATGTCTTCTGCAGGGGAACGGCGATTTTCACAGAAAATCCATCTTATGATCAGCAAGAATCTTGAAATCAATGCAGAAAAATTACAATTCATTCAGGGCCATTCCATAAACCATCTGCTGTTGTACTTGCAGTCTGTGTTGTCAGTTATTTTACTGCTGTTACAATACTTCACCAGGCAATCTGAAAAACAGGAAAAAGGGATAGAATAGCTGGAAACTCACTGCAACTGAAGAACAAATCGATTTCCAAATGTTGCATCCAAAACTTCTACTAGTGAAGGCATCTGTAAAGTAAAAAAACAAAAAAAAAACCCACACGAAACAGACCGTCTTTTCCCTCCTGAAGGTACCCTCATTTGCCATCACTTATCAAGGTAATTGTATTTATCCAGGGAAACAATATACAGTAAAGGTCCATTACAGTAGAATATTGTAAAAAAAAAATATAATTTGGACATACGGAAGGTGCTCCAGGAATGTTTCTAAGTCTGAAAAATAAGTATGGTGGAAAAAAATGGCAGACACAAATAGGACATCCTAATATCACTATTACAATATAGGCAAATCGCATGGCTAAAGTATTATAAAAGGCAGGACCAATGGTAAAAAGGTAAAACATCCATCTGACTTTTTGAACAAATTACACAGAACTTCAGTATAGCATCCACCATTGTATTTGTGCTCAACACATGCTACATTTCTCATCTCATGTTTTTAAACATTCTGTCAAACCCTGGAGAAAAGGTGGACAAGAATACCTGGCAACTCACCAAAACAGAAAATATCCCAGAGTGTTTTTCAGGAATATCCGCTAGTAGAGATATCTAAAGAAATTTTCAAAGAGAAAACTGTCCTTTCCCACCCAAAACTGATTGATTGTCATCACAAGTCTAGGAAATGTTGAAAAACATTGCAAAAAAGAAAAGCCTTACAGTAATGGTGGACATATTGAGAGGGCTTGAAAACATTTCTCCAATACAAACTGATCTTTATCAGTATACATTATGGATTAAAGATAAGACCAGACCAATTTAGTAAAAAATAAACTACCACATTTATCTCGGTCGTACTAAATGACATATTGATTCGCTAAAATAGTGACTATAATTACATACAAAGTTCTCAACGACCTGCTGGAATTGCAGAAATATGGAGACTGGCCGAGCCTCAGAAGTCTTCTACAGGAGTACTGAGATTTGTTACGAAAAATCCTTTACGATGCTTAAAAATCTGTTGAAATCAATCCAGAAAATATTCCAACTCCCAAATGACAATTTATTCAACATGGCCATTCTATAAAGCATCTCCCATTGTACTTTAGGTCTCTTGTCAATTCTTCATATTAGTAATTTTTCTACAGCAGCTAAAATACTTCAGTGAATTCTAAACACCAAGGGAAAAAAAGGGGGGCAGTACCTGTAAACTCAATGCAACTTAACAAACCAGCTCCCAGTTGTTCATCCAAAACTTTTTTCCTCTGGGCCATTTTAGTAAATGGAAACCTCCATCTGATTATTTGTATTAATCATATGGATATGCTAAAATGGCAACTATAAACAAAGTACCTTCTTATCAATTACATTGTGGCATAAATGGGCGATCACTATACTAGCAGGGTAGCTTTATCTGAAAGAATTGTTGGCACTAACCATACAAATACATTTTACGATTAGCAAGAATCTGTTTTCAACAACCTTCAAATGACAACTCATTTAATATGGCCATTCCATAAACCATCTTCTGTTGTACCTGCAGTCTTTGTGTTGTCAGTTGTTCACTTCAGTTTTATTTTACTGCAGTTACAATGCTTCACAGCACAATCTGAAAAACACTAACAAAGGGGATAGAATACCTGGAAACTTGCTGCAACGGAAGATAAATCCATTCTCAAATGATCCATCTGAAACTTCTACCAGTGAAGACAGCTGTGAAGGAATCCAAAAAAGCAGTCCATTCCATCCCAAAAGTACCTTAATTTGCCATCACTTATCAAGATAAGCATGTGCTTTGTTTCTCATTTCATGCTTTCCAACCAATTCTGAAGAACACTGAGAAAAAGTTGACTGGAATACGTGTACCCTCACCAAAGCTCAACAAAATTTCCTGTGCGTGTTTTTCAGGAGCATCTGCCATTTAAGAGATCTGTAACAGTCTTTTCCCACCCAGATATCATTTCATCTGCTATCACACGTGGGGGAAATATTGGAAGTATATCCCAATGTTCACAGGAGTAAAGAAATATACTTTACTATTGAGAGGACTTCGAAACTTTTTCATTGCCTAAAAAAATAATATTGGGGGGGAAAGCAAAAAAAAGCACACAGAAATAGGACATTTTACAGTAACCCTATTCTCAAAACAATACAGGCAAACTGAACGTCTTTACGCATATATATCATGGCTAAAAACATAATGAAAAGGCAGAACCAGCTTAGTAAAAGAAAAAAAACAATTTATCTGATGAGTTGTGCTAAAATGGCAACTTTAATTATAAACAAAGTACCAATTAATTACATTATGGCCATAACCGGAGATCACTTGCTATTCGGGCAACAACTGCACAAGAATGAATTGACATTAACCCAAAAACTTTATGACTGGCAAGGATCAGTTGGGATCAATCCAGAAAAATGCCCTGTCATTGTACTTGCAGTCTGTGTGCTATACATTATTCATCGTTTTTCTACTGCATCCAAAACAATTTAGTGCATTCTGAAAAACCACCAAGAAAAAAAAAAATAGAGGACAGAAAACCTGGAAACTCACTGCAACTGAAGAACAAACCAACTCCCAGATGGTTCATCTGAAATTTCTACGCGACATCTGTTAGGAAATTCAAAGAAGTATTTTCTCTCCCAACATTTCCAAATCACTTGCCCTGGTAATAATGTTTTATCCCAGGAAACATAAAGGTGCATTACAGAAGCTAACCTTTTGATAATGATGGCCACGCTGACTGAAGGGGCTCCAGGAATGCTTCTAAAAGCTGAAAAAAGGCAAACACAAACAGAACATCCTAAAGGCATCACCATTTTAGGCAATATAGACAAACGGACCTGCTATAAGTACCACAGCTAAAATGATCAAAAAATTGTACTTAACTACATACTGATCTACAAAAGTGTCAACTCTTTACAAAGTACCTCCTTATCAATTATGGCCATAATAGGTGATTACTATACAATCTTAAGTAGCTTTATATGAAAAAGATATGCAAATATATTGTATGTCCTCCATGAGAGCATTACTAAGATAAGGAAAAAGTCTTCAGTGGGGAACCAAGATTTTCACAGAAAATCCATCTTACGATCGTCAAGAATCTGGTAAAATCAATCCAGAACAATATCCCAACTCTTTCCAAAAGACAACTCATTTAAAATGGGTATTCCATAAGCTTTCTGATGTTGTACTTGTGGTTTCGACGTTGTCATATCTGTTTTAACACTTCACAACCCAATCTAAAAAACACTGAGAAAAAAAAATGGATAGGATACCTGTAAACTCGCTGCAACAGAAGAACAATTTGGTTCCCAAATGTTGTATCCAAAACTTTTACAAGTGAAAACATCTGTAAAAAAAGTCAAAGAACAGACAGTCTTTTCCCTCCCAACATTTTGTCAAGGTAATTATGTTAATCCCAAGGAACAATATAAAACCTTATGATAATGGTGGACATCGTGAAGAGGCTACAGGAACGTTTCTGAGAAATAAGGTGAAGAAAAGGCATGGACACAAATAAGATATAATAAGATCAGATACTTATACACTAAAATGGCAATTACAAAGCACTAACTATGCAAATATACTCTTGTCCACTATGAAGGCATTACTAAAATATGGAAACTGTCCAAGCTTCAGAAGTCTCAGTTCCCCTGCAGATTGTCACAGAAAAAACATCTTACGATCGTCAAGCATCTGTTGCTATCAATCCAGAAAAATATCCCAACTCCAAATATCCCAAATGACAACTCCTTTAGGCTGCATTCACATCTAGGCCACAAGTAACGCCGCTTTACTTGCCGCCATTCGATTAATTATTTTTTTTTAACAAAGTCTCTCCATTGATGTCTATGGCCGAACGCCAATGTCGCCTGAAAAAAAGGGTCCGGGACTTTTTTTCAGGAGACAGGCGTACAGCGTTTCAGAGATGTGAACCATCTCTATAGACATCAATCAGAATTTTCCCCTCCAGCGGCACGAGCGTCAGGCGACAGGTGTTTTGTCGCCTAGATGTGAATGGAGCCTTAAAATGGGTGTTCCATAAACCATCTGTTGTACTTGCGGTTTCCGTGTGTTATACGTTTTATCGCAAAGTTCTATTTTACAGCCGTTACAACCCTTCACAACGCAATCTGAAAAACACTGATAAAAAAAAAATACAGAATACATGGGAACTCACTGCAACTGAAGACAAAATCGGTTCCCAAAGGGTGTATTCAAATCTCCCCCCCTCCCCCCCCCCATTATATCAAAAAACACAAAAATACAAAATATAAAATTGCATGAATAGAATACCCTACCACCTCCTACTGACCTTGTATCTTAGTATATATATAGTATACCTAGTACCCAAATCTACTAGTGAAGACATCCAAAAACCAGTCTGTCTTCTCCCTCCCCAATGTACTTTCATTGATCACTTGTCAAGGTAATGTATATTCAGAGAACTATAAAGGTGCATTACAATAGATAATGTAATGTTAATAATGGACATAAGGAAGGGGCTAGAAGAATGTTTCAAAGTCTGAAAAATAAGTGAGAAAAAAAGGCAGACACATAGGATAGCTTAAGAAAATACAGTTATTGCTGGCACAAATACAATGTATACATGATTAATCGGGCACAATCGAGACAGAAAATATAGTAGATAATCAGCTATCCTCAGAGAAAGCCAGCTCTGTGACATGAAAAAAACGAGAGAGGGAAAGAAAGATAATGAAAAGGGCAGGAACAATTTAGTAAGAAATCTGACCAGTCGCACTAAACTACTTATTGATAAAATATATACAAAGTAAGTTTTAATCAATTATATGCTAGAATTAGAGATGTGGAGACTGTCTAAGCCTCAGAAGTCTTCTGCAAGGGTGCCAAGATTTTCATGGATAAGCCATCATACGATCCTCAAGAAGCTGTTGAAATCAAGCGAAAAAAATATCCCAACTACCCAATGACAATTTATTCAACAGGGCAATTCTAGAAAGCATTTGACATACTTGCGGTATCTGTGTGATGTCAGTTCTTCACCCCAATAGTTTTTTCTTCTGCATTTAAAACACTCAATAGAACACTCTGAAAAACAGGGGAACAGAGTACCTGGAACCTCACTGCAACAGAAGAGCCAACCAGTTTCTGAATGGTCCATCAGAAACTTCTACTAGTGAAGACATCTGTGAAGAAATTCATAAAACAATCTTTTCCCTCAAAAACATTTGCCATCACTTGTCAAGATGAGGTCTTAGGGAAAACATAAAAAGGTGCATTACAGGAGATCATTTTTGATAATGGTGGACATACTAAAAAGGTCCTCCGAGAATGTTTATAAAATCTGAAAAATAAGGTGGAAAAATGCAGACACAAAAGGAAAAACAGCCCAAGATCATCATCACTTCATACAATATAGGCAAACTGAATTGATATAAGCACAATGGCTAAATCTTTAAGAAAGTTGTACTAAACTACCTATTGATATGTTAAAAAGGCAATTATAATTATAAGTACCTCAATTAGATTGTGACCATAACTGGTGATCACTTTGCTATCCAGGTAGCTTCATATGAAGAATTGTACAGACAGTACAGGCAAACTGAACTTCTCTATACGCCCGACCACTTTATTAGTTACACCCTGCTAGTAGTACCAAGTTGGGCCCACTTTTGCCTTCAGAATGGCCTTAACTATTCGTGGAATAGATTCAACAAGGTGTTAGAAACATTCCTCAGATTCTGGTCCCTAGTGATTTGATATCACGCAGTTGGTGCAGATTTTGTTGGCATCCCTGATGCAAATCTCCCGTTTCACATCCCAAAGGTGCTCTCTCTATTGGACCCAGATCTGGTGACTGTGGAGGCCATTGGAGTAGTGACGTCATTGCCATGTTCAAGAAAGCAGTAGTGAGATGATTTGAGCTTTGTGACATTATCCTGCTGGAAGGAGCCATCAGAAGATGGGTACACTGTAGTCATAAAGGGATTGCAATTGGTACCGAGGGGCCCAAAGGGGCCTCCACACCAGCCTAAACCATTGATACAAGGCAGGATGGATCCATGCTTTCATGTTTACAATTAATTCTGACCATACCATCCGAATGTTGCAGCTGAAACTAAGACTCGGACCAGGCAAAGTTTTTCCATTCTTCTTCCGTCCAATTTTAGCCTCAGTTTCCTCTTCTTAGGTGAAACCCGGTGTGGTGGTCTGCTGCAGTAGCTCATCTGCTTCAAGGTTCGCTGTGCATTCAGAGATGGTATTCTGCATACCTTGATTGTAACGAGTGCTTGAGTTACTGTTTCCTTTCCATCATCTCAAACAAGCCTGCCTATTCTCCTGACCTGAACCAAGAATTTGCATCCACATGATGCTGCTCACTGTATATTTTCTCTTCAGACAATGCTCTGTAATCTTTAGAGGTGGTTGTGCGTGAAAATCCCAGTAGATCAGCAGTTTTTTAAACACTCAGACCAGCCCGTCTGGCACAAACCATGACACGTTCAAAGTCACTTAAATCCAGTTCCTAAACAGTCGATCTAAAAAAAACTTTTACTAGCAAAGACATCTGAAGAATTCAAAAACATCTTTTCCCCTCGAAAACCTTTTGCCATCACTTGCCAAAGTAATGATGTTTATCTCAGGTAATATAAAGCTACATTACAGGAAATAAATGTTGATAATGGTGAACATCAGGAAGGGGCTCCAGGAATGTTTCTAAAAGCTGAAAAATAAGTAGGGTATGCATAGACACAAATAGGACATCCTAAGATAAACATTACTTCAGATAATATAGGCAAACTAAAACGTTATAAGCACCATAAATAAAGCATCAAGAAAGGTTTACTAAACTACATATTGATATGCTAAAAAGGCAACTATAATTATATACAAAGTACCTCAATTACACTTTGGCCATAACAGGTGATCACTTTGCTATCGGGGTAACTGTGAAAGGATTGTTGTCACCAACCATGCAAAATACGGAAACTGTTTTTGCATCAGGAGTCTTCTGCAGGGGAACTGCGATTTCCACAGAAAAAACAGCTTACGATCATCAGCATCAGCAAGAATCTGTTGAAATCAATGCTGAAAAAAATTCCCAACACCCAAAATGACAACTCATTCCTTGCCATTTCATAAACTATCTGCTGTTGTACTTGCAGTCTGTGTTGGAAGTATTATAACAGCGGTAAAATAATGGACATCAGGCAATCTGAAAAACACTAAGAAAGAGGGGATAGAATACATGGAAACTTGCTGCAACTGAACAACAAATCAGTTCCCAAATGTGGGTCCATCTGAAACTTCTACTAGTGAAGGCATCTGTAAAGTTGTTAAACACACCAGACTGTCTTTTCCCTCCTGAAGGTACTCTCATTTGTCATCAGTTATCAAGGTAAATCACATTTATCCAGGGAAATATAAAGTTGCAGAACTAAAAATATATATATATATATATATAATTTGGACATGTGGAAAAAGCACCAGGAAGGTTTCCAAGTCTGAAAAAAAAAAAAGTTAAAAAAAAAATAAAAAAAAAAAAAGCATAGACACAAATAGGACATCCTAATATCACCATTACAATACTGGCAAAATAAACAGTAAATAGCATGGCTAAAGTATTATAAAAAAGGTAGGACCATGGTAAAAAGTTAAAACATCCATCTAATTTTTTAAATACACAGAACTTCTCAGTATAGCATCTGCCATTGTACATATGTTTAAAAACATAAATGAACCATATGTTGCGCACAACGAGATTACACAAGGTTTTGATAGTGGTGGACATACTGAACGGGCTCCAGGAGTGTTTGTAAAATCTGGAGGGAAAAGAAAAGTGAGGTGGAAAAAAAAAAAATGCATACACACAAATAGGACTTTTTAAGATTGTCACCACTTCATACAATATAGGCAAAATGAAACTGCTTTAAGCACCTTGAAGAATCAAGAAAGTTGTACTAAAACTACATACAGACATGCTAAAAAGACAATTATATACAAGTACCTCCTCAATTACATTTTCCCCATGACAGGTGATCACTATTTTAGGGGGTAGCTTTACAAGAATTATTCCCACTAACCATGCAAAATATGGAAACTGTCCTAGCCCTAGCATCAGAAATCTGACTGAGATTCACCGAAAATCCTTCTTACGATCAGCAAGAATCTGTTGAAATCAATGCAGAAAAAAATTCTCAACTCCCAAATCATTCAGAGCCATTCCATAAACCATCTGCTGTTGCACTTGCAATCTTTGTGTCGTCCGTTATATTTTACTGCTGTTACAATAATTCACAAAGCAAACTGAAAAACGCTGAGAAAAAGGGGATAGAATACCTGAAAACTCACTGCAACTGAAGAACAAATCGGTTCCTAAATGTTGGTCTATCTGAAACTTTACTAGCGAAGGCATCTGTGAAGAAATGAGAAACAGACGATCTTATCCCTCCTGAAGGTCAGACAATCTTATCCCTCCTGAAGGTCAGACAATCTTATCCCTCCTGAAGGTCAGACAATCTTATCCCTCCTGAAGGTCAGACAATCTTATCCCTCCTGAAGGTCAGACAATCTTATCCCTCCTGAAGGTCAGACAATCTTATCCCTCCTGAAGGTCAGACAATCTTATCCCTCCTGAAGGTCAGACAATCTTATCCCTCCTGAAGGTCAGACAATCTTATCCCTCCTGAAGGTCAGACAATCTTATCCCTCCTGAAGGTCAGACAATCTTATCCCTCCTGAAGGTCAGACAATCTTATCCCTCCTGAAGGTCAGACAATCTTATCCCTCCTGAAGGTCAGACAATCTTATCCCTCCTGAAGGTCAGACAATCTTATCCCTCCTGAAGGTCAGACAATCTTATCCCTGAAGGTCAGACTCTTATCCCTCCTGAAGGTCAGACAATCTTATCCCTCCTGAAGGTCAGACAATCTTATCCCTCCTGAAGGTCAGACAATCTTATCCCTCCTGAAGGTCAGACAATCTTATCCCTCCTGAAGGTCAGACAATCTTATCCCTCCTGAAGGTCAGACAATCTTATCCCTCCTGAAGGTCAGACGATCTTATCCCTCCTGAAGGTCAGACGATCTTATCCCTCCTGAAGGTCAGACGATCTTATCCCTCCTGAAGGTCAGACGATCTTATCCCTCCTGAAGGTCAGACGATCTTATCCCTCCTGAAGGTCAGACGATCTTATCCCTCCTGAAGGTCAGACGATCTTATCCCTCCTGAAGGTCAGACGATCTTATCCCTCCTGAAGGTACTCGTTTGTCATCGCTTATCAAGGCATCATATTTATCCAGGGAAACAATATAAAAAGGTGCATTACAGCGGGATGCGGTAAAGTTTTATAATTTGGACATATGAAAGGGGCTTCAGGAAAGTCTGAAAAATATGGAGAAAAAAAAAAGCAGACACAAATAGAACATCTGAAGCTTATCTTCACTTCAGACAATATTATAAAAATGCAGAACCATGGTTAAAAAGTAAAACCTCTTCCAGAAACTTCCCAGTATAGCATTTGTTCTTGTACGTTTGCTCTACATATGCTTCATTTCTCATTTCATGTTTAAAACACATTCTGAAGACCACTGGAGAAAGGGAGAAAAAAAAATACCTGGCAAGCTGAAGAAACAGAACATTTCGTAGTGTTTTTGAGGAATATCTGCTAGTAGAGTTATCTGTAAAGCAATGTAAAAAAAGAACACTGTCCTTTCCCACCCAAAACTCATTTTATTTGCCATCACAAGTCTGAGAAATACTTCAACATTTCCTAATGTACACAAGAGCAAAACAGAAAATCCTTACAATGATGGACATATATTGAGAGGGTCTGAAAACATTCGCTAACAACCACAAATGAAGAAAGATAGAAAAAACAGAAATAGGACACCATAAAATCAAACCAGACAATACAAGTTTATCTTCTCTATACATCAAAACATAACTAAAAGGCAAGACACATTTTGTAAAAAAACATCCACCTAAAACCATCTTACTAAACTACGTATTGATATGCTAAACTGGCAATTATATACAAAGTAGATTCTCATCAATTACATAAATATGGAGATGGTCCAAGCCTCAGAGGTCTTTTGCAGGAGTGATGAGATTTCACAGATAATCTGTTCTACGACCGTCAAGAATCTTTTTAAATCAATCTAGAAAAATATCCCAACTCTCAAATGACAATCTATTCAATATGGCCATTCCATAAAACATCGGCCGTTGTACTTGTGGTTTTGTGTGTTGTCAGTTTTTCTACTTTAAAACTACAGTATATTCTGAAAAACACGGAGGAAAAAAAAGGGGATAGAATACCTCGAAACTCACTGCAACAGAACAAATTGGTTCCCAAATGTTGGTCTATTTGAAACCTCTACCAGCGAAGACATCTGAAAAAATAAAGCAGACTCTCTTTCCCTCCAAAAAGAACTTGCATGTCCTATCACTTGTCGAGGTAATATTTACGCAGGGAAATTTAGGCGCATTACAGCAGATAAAAATGTGTATAATGTGAACATACGGAAGGGAAGGTTTCCAAGTCTGAAAAATAAGGTGAAAGAAAAGGCATAGACAAAAACAAAATGCCAAGTCGCCATCACTTCTGACAATATAGGCAAACTGAACTGCTATAAAACAGTATGACAAACATCTGGAAAAATTAAAATACAAAAATATATATATACATATATTTAATAAATCTACCTGATCAGTTCTTCCTATAGCTTTAGTACTTTGCGTGTGCTTGGTTTTTTATCTCCTGCTTTCCAACACATTCTGAAAAACACTGAGACCAGAATACATATACACTTACCAAAGCAACAACCTCCAAATGATCATTCATTAAACAGGGTTAGTCCATAAACCATCTGTTGTGCTTAACGCCTCGTGTCATTAATTAGGTCTAAAATACTTCACAAGGCATTCTGAAAAAAAAAAAAAAAAAAAGAAGGAACAGAATACCTGCAAACTCACTCAAACAAATCAGGCGTCCAACTTGTAGTTCAGGAACTTCCGCTAGTAAAGACATCGGTAAAGAAATCCAAAAAGCAAACCATCCTTTGCCCACCCAGAAATCAATTTCACTTGCCAATACATTAACAACGCTTATCCAAGAGAATATACAGATATGTTGCTGGCGATCAAACATTTTACGATAATGGTGGATATACCGGAGGGGGTTTCAATGCGTTTCTAAACTCTGAAATATAAGTAAGGCATAGAAACGAAATAGGACATCCAAAGACTACAATATAGACAAAACTAAACTGATATAAACAGCACGGTCAAAGCATCAAGAAAAAAATAAAATAAAAGACAGGACCATGTTAGAAAAGTAAAACATCCAATTGGAAAAACTACATAGAACTTCTATATAGCTTCTGCCATTGTACTACATATGCGTCATTTATAATTTCACGTTTGTAGTCATTTCCCTTTTGGATTATTAAAATATTATGAAAATGTGGACAATACATGGCAGCCACCGAAGAAACTTCCCAGTGTGAATTTTTTCAGGAATAGCGGCTATAGCAGAGACATTTGAAGAAATCCTAAAAAGACCTGTCCTTTTCTACCCAAAATCCAATTTCATGTGCCATCAAAGGTCTAGGAAATGTTGAAGAATATCCCAATGTAGACAAAAGCGAGAAGAAAATCCTTAAAATTCTCCAAAACCTTCAAAAGGCACACAGAACTAGGACATATCAAATCATTAAGACAAACTGAACTTCTGTCTAGAGCATCATGGATAAAACAAAATGAAAAGGCAAGACCAATTAAAAAACATACATCCGATTAGTCATTCTAAACTACATATTGATATACTAAATTGGCAACTATAATTATATATAAAGTTTATCAATTAAATGTTGTAATTACAGAAACATGGAGACTGTCCGAGCCTCAGAAGTCTTCTACAGGGGTGCCTAGATTCACGCATAATCTGTCTTCCGATCCTTAAGCATCTGTTGAAAGCAACCAGAAAAAACAACCAAAAAACTCCCAAACAATTCAGACTGTGTGATGTCAATTCTTCTCAGTTGTTTACACTATAGCTAAAAACACTTTACAATGCATTCTGAAAAACACTGAGGGGAAAAAATGGAATACCTGGAAACTGCAATGCAGATGAACCAACTCCCAAATTGTTTATCTCAATTTTCTAGTAGCGAAGACATCTGTAAAATAGATTCAAACAAGACTGTATTTTTCCCTCCTGCAGGTTCTCTCATTTGCCATCAACTTGTCAAGGTAATTTTTAATAAATCAGTGAAAATTATAAAAAGGAGGTGGATATGGAGACCTGTCCCAAGCCTCAGAAGCATTCTGCAGGAATGTTGAGAATTTCTTGGACAATCAGTCTTCCGATCAAGAATCTGTTGAAATCAAGGCAGAAAAAAATTCCCAACTCCCAAATAACAAATCATTCAGAGCCATTCCATAAACCATCTGCTGTTGCACTTGCAATCTTTGTGTTGTCAGTTATATTTTACTGCTGTTACAATAATTCACAAAACAATCTGAAAAACACTGAGAAAAGGGGGATAGAATACCTGAAAATTCACTACAACTGAAGAACAAATCGGTTCCTAAATGCTGGTCTATCTGAAACATCTACTAGTGAAGGCATCTGTGAAGAAATTGAAAAAAACAGACAGTCTTTTCCCTCCTGAAGGTACTCATTCATTTGTCATCACTTATTCAAGGCATCATATTTATCCAGGGAAACAATATAAAAAGGTGCATTATATGTACAATTTTTATAATTTGGACATATGAAAGGGGCTCCAGGAGTGTTTTCAAGTCTGAAAAATAAGCAAGGTGGGGAAACAAGGCAGACACAAACAGGACATCTAAAGCTTATATTCACTTCATACAATATAGGCAAAATTAACTGCTATAAATAACATGGCTAATGTATTATAAAAATGCAGGACCAGGGTCACTTTTCAGATTTATTGAAACATGTTACACAGTAACTTGCCAGTATAGCATTTATTGTACGTGTGCTCTTACATATGCTTTATTTCTCATCTCATGTTTTAAAACACATTCTGAAAAACACTGGAGAAGGGAGACAAAATACCTGGCAACTCAAAGCTGAAGAAACTGAAAATTTCGTAGTGTTTGAGGAATATCTGCTAGTAGAGATATCTGTAAAGTAATGTAAAAAAAGAACACTGTCCTTTCCCACCCAAAACTCATTTCATTTGCTATCACAAGTCTGAGAAATACTTCAACATTTCCTAATGTACACAAGAGCAAAACAGTGGACAATCTTCTCTATACATCAAAACATAAATAAAAAGGCAAGACACATTTTGTAAAAAAAAAAAAAAAAATCCATCTAAAACCATCGTATTAAATTACATATTGATATGCTAAAATGGCAATTATATACAAAGTAGGTTCTCATCAATTACATACTGAATTACAGAAATATGGAGATGGTCCAAGCCTCAGGTCTTTTGCAGAGGCATGAGATTGTCGCAGATAATCTGTTCTACAATTGTCAAGAATCTTTTGAAATCAATCCAGAAAAATATCACAACTCTCAAATGACAATCTATTCAATATGGCCAGTCCATAACATAGGCTGTTGTACTTGCGGTTTTGTGTGTTGTCAGTTTTTCTACTTTAAAACGACAGTATATTCTGAAAAACACTGAGGGGGGAAAAAAGGGGATAGAATACCTCGAAACTCACTGCAACAGAACACATTGGTTCCCAAATGTTTGTCTATTTGAAACCTCTACCAGCGAAGACATCTGAAAATATAAAAGCAGACTGTCTATTTCCCTCCAAAAAGAACTTCCATTTCCTATCACTTGTCGAGGTAATATTTACGCAGGGAAATTTAGGCGCATTACAGCAGATAATAATGTATTTGATGTGAACATACGGAAGGGACTCCAGGAAGGTTTCCAAGTCTGAAAAATAAGGTGAAAAAAAAAAAAAAGGCATAGACAAAAACAGAAATGCCAAGTCACCACCACTTCTGACAATAGAGGCAAACTGAACTGCTATAAAAACAGTATGACAAACATCTGGAAAAAGCAGAAGAATCCAAAGAAAAAATAAATAAATCTACCTGATCAGTTCTTTCTATAGCTTTAGTACTTTACGTGTGCTTGGTTTTTCATCTCCTGCTTTCCAACGCATTCTGAAAAACACTGAGAAAAAGTGTACCAGAATACATATACACTTACCAAAGCAGAACAAAAAGGTTCCCATGTGTTTGTTTGGAGTATCTGCCATTTAAGAGATCTGTAAAAGAAATCCAAAGAAAAAAAAAAAACTCCTTTCCCACCCAGATCATCATTTCATCTATCACACATTAAGGAAATATTGACGGATCAATGTATGCAGGAGTAAAAAGAAAAATCTCACAATATTGGAATACTGAGGGTGAGTCAAGTTTCCGATTGCCTATTTAAAAAAAAGGAAATAAAAAAAAAAAAAAGAGGCACAAACACTAAAATATGACATAGTCATAGTTATGAAATCAAACAAAACACGGAAAATTCACTCATCTATACACATCATGGCTAACACAAAGAAAGGAACATCCATTGGTTTATTCATACCAAACTATATTGATATGTTAATAAAAATAGTTAAATGGTAACTATAACACCTCATCAATTATCGAAATCTGATGACTGAACGTCTAAAGTCTTTAGCAGGGGTGCTGAGGTTTTTTACAGACAATTTTACAAATCAAGACTGTTGAAAGCAGAAAAGCACCCCAACCACCTCCAAATGACCATTTATTAAACAGGGTTAGTCCATAAACCATCTGTTGTGCTCAACGCCTCATGTCATTTATTATGTCTCAAATACTTCACAAGGCATTCTGAAAAATACGAAGAAAGAAAAAAAAAAAAAAAAAAACAGAATACCTGCAAACAAATCAGGAGTCCAACTTGTCATTCAGGAACTTCCGCTAGTAAAGACATCTAAAGAAATCCAAAAAGCAGACCATCCTTTCCCCACCCAGAAATCAATTTCACTTGCCAATACATTAACAACGCTTATCCAAGAGAATATACAGATATGTTTGCTGGAGATCAAACAATTTATGATAATGGTGGATATACCGGAGGGGGTTTCAATGCGTTTCTAAACTCGGAAATACAAGTAAGGCATAGAAACGAAATAGGACATCCAAAGACTTTCATCACTTCTGACAATATAGATTAACTAAACGGTTAAAGCATCAAGAAAAGACAGGACCATGTTAGGAAAGTAAACCATCTAATTGAAAAAAAAACTACATAGAACTTCAATATATCATCTGCCATTGTACTACATATGCGTCATTTCTCATCTCACGTTTGTAGTAATTTCCCTTTTGGAATAATAAAATATTCTGAAAATGTCGACAATACATGGCAACTCACCGAAGAACCTTCCCAGTATTAGTTTGAGGAATAGCCGCTATTGCAGAAGAAATCCAAACAAAAGACCTGTCCTTTGCTACCCAAAATCTAATTTCACCCGCCATCAAAAGTCTAGAAAATGTTGAAGTATATCCCAATGTAGACAAGAGCAAAAAGAAAAGCCTTACAAATAATCAACATTTTGAGAGGGCTTGAAGAAATGCTGGCAAACCTACAAAATAAGATAGGGAGGGGAAAAAAAGGCAGACACAGAAATAGGACATATCAAATCATTAAGAGAAACTGAACTTATGTATAGAGCATCATGGATAAAACAAAATTAAAAGGCAAGAACAATTAAAAACATCCGTCGGATTAGTCATACTAAACTACACATTGATATGCTAAACTGGCAACTATAATTATATATAAAGTAGGATACCAATTAAATGTTGGAATTACAGAAACCTGGAGATTGTCCGAGCCTCAGAAGTCTTCTACAGGGGTGCCGAGATTCACAGATAGTCTTCCGATCCTCAAGAATCTGTTGAAAGCAATCAGAAAAATATCCCAAAAACTCCCAAACAAATCCTTCAGTCGGGTCACTCCATAAAGCATCTGCCAGTGTACTTTCAGTCTGTGTGATGTCAATTCTTCTCACATTTGTTTTACTGTAGCTTAAAAACACTTTACAATACATTCTGAAAAACACTGAAGGGAAAAAAATTGAATACCTGGAAACTGCAATGCAGATGAACCAACTCCCAAATTGTTCTCAATTTTCTAGTAGCGAAGACATCTGTAAAATAGATTTTAACAAGACTGTCTTTTTCCCTCCTGCAGGTTCTCTCATTTGCCATCAACTTGTCGAAATTATGTTTATAAAGTCAGTGGAAATATAAAAGAAGGTGGCCCGAGCCTCCGAAGTCTTCTGCAGGAATGTTGAGAATTTCTTGGACAATCAGTCTTCCGATCAAGAATCTGTTGAAATCAATCCAGAAAATATCCCCAAAACTACCCAAAAACGACAAGTTAAAAAAAAAAAAAAAAAAATATAAATAAATAATAAAGCATCTGACATATGCGGACTGTTTTTTTTTTTTAGGTCTTCTTAGTTCTACTATGCAATCTGAAAAACACCTGAGAAAAAAGAAGAAAAAAAACAGTACCTGGAATCTCACTACAACTGAACAAACCGATTCCCAAATGGTCCATCATCTGCAACCTCTACTAGTAAAGACATGGCAAAGAAATTCAAAAAAAATTTTCCTCGAAAACATTTGCCATCACTTGTCAAGTTAAAAACGTTTATCTCAGGGAAGAATCTAAAAAGGTGCATTACTAGGTTAAAAAAGATCTTGATAGTGGTGGACATCTGGAAGAAGGGGCTCCAGGAATGTTTTTAAAATCTGAAAAATAAGTAGGGTGGAAAATATGCATAGACACAAATAGGACATCCAAAGATAAACATTACTTCAGACAATATAGGCAAACTGAAATGTTATACGTAGGGTTGTCCAGATACCGATACTAGTATCGGTATCGGGACCGATACCGAGTATTTGCGGGAGTACTTGTACTCACGCAAATGCTCCCGATACCCTAAATAGAATACCTTTTTGGTATTTATCAACATGTTCTGTGAAAATTCTTTTGAGTTTTTTACTACTGCATGACAAGAAAATAAAACATTTTTACTCTTTTATAATGTCTTGAGTTAGAGTTCTTCATAATTCTAAAGAAAATCTCCTTAGTCTGTATTGTGGTTTGAAAACTGTCACATGACATTTAATTAGTATCGGTATTGGCGAGTACATGGAAAAAAGTATCGGTACTTGTACTCGGTCCTAAAAAAGTGGTATTGGGACAACCCTAGTTATAAGCACCAAGAAAGGTTTACTAAACTACATATTGATATGCTAAAAAGGCAACTATAATTATATACAAAGTACCTCCTCCTCAATTACACTTTGGTCATGACAGGTGATCTCTTTGCCATCGGTGTAGCTTTATATGAAAAAGAATTGTTGGCACTAACCATGCAAAATATGGAAACTGTCCTAGCATCAGAAGTCTTCTGCAGGGGGACTGCGATTTTCACAGAAAAAACATCTTATGATCAGCAAGAATCTGTTGAAATCAATGCAGAACCCCCCCCCTCAAAATAACAATTCATTCCATGAACTATCTGCTGTTGTACTTGCAGTCTGTGTTGTCAGTTATATTTTACCGCTGTTACAAAACTTCATCAGGCAATCTGAAAAACACTAAGGGGATAGAATACCTGGAAACTCGCTGCAACTGAAAAACAAAATTGGTTCCCAAAATGTTGGTCCATTTAAAACTTCTACTAGTGAAGGCATTCTGTGATTTAAAAAAAAATAAAAAAAAAAATACACCAGACTGTCTTTGCCCTCCTGAAGGTACGTACTCTCATTTGTCATCAGTTACCAAGACAATCACATTTCATCCAGGGAAACAATATAAAGTTGCATTACAGCAGAACTCTGTAAAAATGTTTATAAATTTGGACTTGCGGAAGAAGCACCAGGAAAGTCTGAAAAAAAAAGTAAGGTGGGGGGAGAGCATATAGACAAATAGGACATCCTAATATCACCATTACAATATTGGCAAAATCAACAGTAATTAGCATGGCTAAAGTATGATAAAAAAGGTAGGACCATGGTAAAAAAAATCCATCTAATTTATTGAAACAAATACACAGAACTTCAAGATTACACAAGATTTTGGTGGTGGACATACTGAAGCGGCTCCAGAAGTGTTTCTAAAATCTGGAGGAAAAAAATAAATAAAAATACATAGACACAAATAGGACATCATAAGATTGTCATCACTTCAGCCAATATAGGCAAAATGAAACTGCTATAAGCACCATGAAGAATCAAGAAAGTTGTACTAAAACTACATACCGACATGCTAAAAAGACAACTATAATTATATATAAAGTGTCTCCTCAATAACATTTTGGCCATAACAGGTGATCACTATTCTATGGGTGGTAGCTTTACAAGAAAGAATTGTTGGCACTAACCATGCAAAATATGGAAACTGTCCTAGCATCAGAAATCTTCTGCAAAAGGAACTGAGATTCACAGAAGATCCTTCTTACGACCAGCAACAATCTGTTGAAATCAAGGCAGAAAAAAATTCCCAACTCCCAAACGACAAATCATTCAGAGCCATTCTATAAACCATCCGTTACAATAATTTACAAAGCAATCTGAAAAACACTGAGAAAAAGGGGATAGAATAGCTGAAAACTCACTGCAACTGAAGAACAAAATAGTTTCCCAAATGTTGGTCTATCTGAAACATCTACAAGTGAAGGCATCTGAAGAAATTGAAAAAAAAAAAGAAACAGACGGTCTTTCCCCTCCTGAAGGTACTCATTCATTTGTCATCACTTATTCAAGGCATCATATTTATCCAGGGAAACAATGTAAAAAGGTGCATTAGATGTAAAGTCTTATCATTTGGACATATGAAAGGGGCTCCAGGAATGTTTTCAAGTCTGAAAAATAAGGTGGGAAAAAGGCAGACACAAACAGGACATCTGAAGCTTATATTCACTTCATACAATATAGGCAAAATTAACTGCTATAAATAACATGGCTAATGTATTATAAAAATGCAGGGCGAGGGTCACTTGCCAGATTTATTGAAACATGTTACACAGTATCTTGCCAGTATATCATTTGTTATTGTATGTGTGCTTTACATACGCTTCATTTCTCATCTCAGGTTTTAAAACAAACAGATTCTGAAAAACACTGAAGGGAGACAAAATACCTGGCAACTCAAAGCTGAACAGAACATTTCGTAGTGTTTGAGGAATATCTACTAGTAGAGCCATCTGTAAAGCAACGTTAAAAAAAAAAAAAAATGAACACTGTCTTTTCCCACCCAAAACCCATTTCATTTGTCATCATAAGTCTTAAAAATACTTCAACATTTCCTAATGTACACAAGAGCAAAACAGAAAATCCTTACAATAATGGACATATATTGAGAGGGCCTGAAGACATTCGCCAACACCCACAAATGAAGAAAGATAGGAAAAACAGAAATGGGACACCATAAAATGAAACCAGACAATAAAAGTTTATCTTCTCTATACATCAAAACATAATTAAAAATGCAAGACACATTTTGTAAAAAAGCATCCATCTAAAACCATTGTATTCAATTACATATTGATATGCTAAAATTGCAATTATATACAAAGTAGGTTCTCATCACTTACTGGAATTACAGAAATCCATCCAGAAAATATCCAAACTCTCAAATGACAATCTATTCAATATGGCCATTAGATAAAACATCGGCCATTGTACTTTTGATTTTGCGCGTTGTCAGTTTTTCTACTTTTTTAAAACTCTACAGTATATTCTGAAAAACACTGAGGGGGAAAAAAAGGGATAGAATACCTTGAAACTCACTGCAACAGAACAAATTGGTTCCCAAATGTTGGTCTATTTGAAACCTCTACCAGCGAAGACATCTGAAAAAATAAAGCAGACTGTCTTTTTCCCTCCAAAAAGAACTTGCATTTCCTATCACTTCGACGTAATATTTACACAGGGAAATTTAGGCGCATTACAGCAGATAATGTGTGCAATGTGAACATACGGAAGAAGGGACTCCAGGAAGGTTTCAAGTCTGAAAAATAAGGTGTGAAAAAAAAAAAAAAAGAAGGGCATAGACAAAACAAAAATAGAAAATTCCAAGTCACCATCACTTCTGACAATATAGGCAAACTGAACTGCTATAAAACAGTACGACAAACATCTAGAAAAAGCAGAACCAATCCAAAAGGGAAAAAAAAAAAAAAATACAAAAATTCTACCTGATCAGTTCTTCCTATAGCTTTTGTACTTTACGTGTGCACATTTTTTTATCTCCTGTTTTCCAGTGCATTCTGAAAAATACTGAGAAAAGTGTACCAGAATACATGTACACTTACCAAAGCAGAACAAAAGGTTCCCATGTGTTTTTTTTTTTTTTGGAGTATCTGCCATTTAAGACACCTGTAAAAGAAATCCAAAGAAAAAAAAGAGAAAAGAAAAAAAAAACTGTTTTCCCACCCAGATCATTTCATCTATCACACGTATGGGGAAATATTGATGGATCAATGTATGCAGGAGTGAAAAAAAAAAAGTCTTACAATATTGGAATATTGAGGGCGAGTCCAATTTGATTGCCTATTTAAAATTATTATTATAAAAAAAAAAAAAAGAAAAGGAGGAGGCACAAACACTAAAATAGGACATTATAGTCAGTTATGAAATCAAACAAAACAGGGAAACTGAATTCATCTATACACATCATGGCAAACAAAAAGGGCAGGGCCAATTAAAAAAGTTAAAAACATTCATCGGTTTATTTATATTAAACTATATCGATATGTTAAAAACGGTTAAATAGTAACTATAACGCCTCATCAATTACCGTATAGAGTCATTACAGAAATCGGATGACTGAACCGCTGAAGTCTATAGCAGGGGTGCTGAGGTTTTTAACAGACAATCCATTTTACAAACATTTTACAAACAAGACTGTTGAAATTCAGAAAAGCATCCCAACCACCTCCAAATCACCATTCATTAAACAGAGCTAGTCCATAAACCATCTGTTGTGCTCAACACCTCGTGTCATTTATAATGCCCTTCACAAGGCATTCTGAAAAAAAAAAAAAAAAAAGACAGAAAACCTGCAAACTCACTCAAACAAATCAGGAGTCCAACTTGTCATTCAGGAACGTCCGCTAGTAAAGACATCTGTAAAGAAATCCAAAAAGCAGATCGTCCTTTCCCCACCCAGAAATAATTTCACGTGCCAATACATTAACAATGCTTATCCAAGAAAATATACAGATATGTTGTTGGAGACCAAACATTTTACAATAATGGTGGATATACCGGAAGGGGTTTTAATGTGTTTTTAAACTCTGAAATACAAGTAAGGCATAGAAACGAAATAGGACATCCAAAGACTATCACCACTTCTGACAATATAGATTAACTAAACTGCTATAAACATTACGGTTAAAGCATCAAGGAAAAAAAAACAGGACCATGTTAGAAAAAAAAACTACATATAACTTATATAGCATCTGCCATTGTACTACATATGCGTCATTTCTAATCTCACATTTGTAGTCATTTATTTTTTGGATTATTACAATATTCTGAAAATGTGGGCAATACCTGGCAACTCACTTAAGAAACTTCACAGTACGAGTTTTTTCAGGAACAGCCGCTATAGCAGAGATATATGAAGAAATCCCCCCCAAAAAAAAAATATATATAAGATTTGTCCTTTTCTACCCAAAACATTATTTCATTTGCCATCAAAAGTCTATGAAATATTGAAGTATATCCCGAGCGAAAAGAAAAGCCTTACAAATCATCAACATTTTGAGAGGGCTTGAAGAAATTCTCCAAAACCTACAAAATAAGATCGGGAGTAAAAAAAAAAAGGCAGACACAAATAGGACATATCAAATCATTACGACAGACACAACTTATGTATAGAGCATCATGGATAAAACAACATTAGAAGGCAAGACCAATTTATTAAAACATCCATCTGATTAGTCTACTACAACAAAATATTGATATGCTAAAATGGCAACTATAATTATATATAAAGTAAGTTTATCAAATTTTGGAAATAAAGTAACCTGGAGATTGTCCGAGGCTCAGAAGTCTTCTACAGGGGTGCCGAGATTCAGATAATCTTCCGATCCTCAGGAATCTGTTGAAAGAAACCAGAAAAATACCCCAGAAACTCCCAAACAAACTTTCAGCCAGGCCACTCCATAAAGCATCTGTCAGTGTGCTGTCAATTCTCAATTTTTTTTTTTTTACTGTAGCTAAAAAAACACTTTACAATGCATTCTGAAAAACACTGAGGGGACAAAATAAAAAAATAAATGAATACCTGGCAATGCAACTGAACCAACTCCCAAATTCTTTTACTCAATTTTCTAGTAGCGAAGACATCTGAAAGAAATTCAAACAATCCTGCAGGTTCTCTCATTTGCCATCAACTTGTCAAGGTCATTTTTATAAAAAAAATGGAAAATCTAAAAGGAGTTGGATATGGAGACTGTCCCGAGCCTCAGAAGTCTTCTGCAGGAATGCTGAGAATTTCTTGGATAATCAGTCTTCTGATCAAGAATCTGTTGAAATAAATCCAGAAAATATCCCAAAAACTACCCGAACGACAAGTTACTCAAAATTTAATCAAGCATCCGACATACTTGCAGACGACTGTTGTCAGGTCTTCATCTCAGTTTTACAAATTTCACTATGCAATCTGAAAAAAAAAAAAAAAGAAGGAGAAAAAAAAAACGGGGAACAGAGTACCCGGAAACTCAATGCAAGTGAACAAACCAGTTCCCAAATGGTCCATCTGAAACCTCTACTAGTGAAGCCATTGCAAAGAAATTCAAAAACATCTATGCCACCACTTGCAAGTTAAAAATGTTTATCTCAGGGAACAATATAAAAAAGGTGCATTAAGAGGTTATAGAACAGGGATATGCAATTAGCGGACATCCAGCTGTTGCAAAACTACAAGTCCCATCATGCCTCTGGGTGTCATGCTTGTTGCCGTCAGTCTTGCTAAGCCTCATGGGACTTGTAGTTCTGCAACAGCTGGAGGTCTGTTATAGAAGATATTGATAGTGGTGGACATACTGAAGAGGGGCTCCAGGAATGTTTCTAAAATCTGGGAGGAAAAAAAAAATTAAGGTGGACAAAAAAAAAACAGACACAAATAGGACATTTTAAGATTAATTTTGCAGACTAATATTGTCTGATGTAAATTAAACTGCTATAAGCACCATGAAGAATCAAGAAAGTTGTACTAAAGCTACATATTGACATGCTAAAAAGGAAACTATAATTATATACAAAGTATCTTCCCCTCAATTACACTTCGGCCATAACAGGTGATAACTTTACCATCAGGGTAGCTTTATGTGAAAGAATTGTTGGCTCCAACCATGGAAACTATCCTAGCATCAGAAGTCTTCTGCAGGAGAACTGCGATTTTCACAGAAAGTCCATCTTACGATCAGCAAGAAGGTGTTAAATCTGTTGAAACCAATGCAGAAAATTTCCCAACTCCCAAAATGACAATTCATTCAGGGCCAATCCATAAACTGTTGTCAGTTACATTTTACGGCTGTTACAATACTTCACCAATCTTAAAAAAAAATTTAAAAAAAGGGGATGGAATAGCTGGAAACTCACTGCAAATGTTTGTCTTTCTGAAACTTCTACTAGTGAAGGCATCTGTGGAAATTGAAAACAGAAACGGACGATCTTTTCCCTCCTGAAGGTACTCAATTGCCATCACTTATAAAAGTAATATTTACCGAGGGCAACCAGATAAAAAGGTGCATTACAGCAGGATGCTTTGAAAGGTTTATAATTTGGACATATGGAAGGGGCACTTCAGAAATGTTCTCAAGTCTGAAAAAAAGTAAGGTGGAAAAAAGGCATAGACACAGACACAAATAGGATATCTGAAGATCATCTTCACTTCAGACAATATAGGCAAAAAACTGCTATAAATAGCATGGCTAAAGTATAAAATGGCAGGGTAAAAAGTAAAAAAAGCAGTATAACACATCTGTTTATTCATACTAAATTATATAATGATGTTAAAATGGCAACTACAACACCTCATCAATTACATAGAGTGGCATTACATGAATCTGGTGACCGAACCTCCCAAGTCTTTAAGCAGGGGTGCTGAGATTTTTACAGACAATCCAATTTACAAACAAGAATCTGTTGAAATTAATCCAGAAACGCATCCCAACAACCTCCAAATGACTATTTATTAAATAGGGGTAGTCTATAAAACATTTGTTGTGCTTACCCTTGTCTGTGTGGTTAACGCCATCTCGAATACTTCACAAGGCATTCTGAATACAGAGGGGGGGGAAGGGAAAGAATACCTGCAAACTACCTCAAACTGAAGAAGAAATCAGGAGTCCAACTTGTCGTCATTCAGGAAGTTCTGCCAGTGAACATCTAAAGAAATCCAAAAAGCAGACCGTCTTTTTCCCACCCAGAAATAAATTCATTTGACATCACTTGCCAATGCATTAAAAACCATGCTTATCCAAGAGAATACAGATATGTTGCTGGTGAGACAAAATTTTACGATAAATGGTGGATATACCGCAGGGGGTTTAAATTAGTTTCTGAAAAATAAGATGGGGGGCATAGAAACAATAATAGGACATCCAAGGACAATATTGGCAAACTAAACTGCTATAAACAGCACAGTTAAATCATCAAGACAAGACAGGACCATGTTAGAAAAGTAAAACATCCACATTTAAATGAAAAAAAAAAAACACACACATAGAATTCTCTATACATCTGCCATTGTACTATAGGCTTAATTTCTTATCTCACATTTGTAGCAATTTCCCTTTTGGATGAATAAAGGATTTTGAAAATGTGGACAATACCTGTCAACTCACCGAACAAGAAACTTCCCAGTATGAGCTTTCAGGAACAGCTGCTATAGCAGAGATAAAAACACCCTGTCCTACCCAAAATCTAAATTTCATTTGCCATCAAAAGTCTAGGAAATGTTGAAGTACATCTCAGTGTAGACAAGAGGGGGGGGGGGGGGGGGGGGGGGGGGGGGGAATCCTTACAAAAAAAAAGGGACATATTGAGAGGGCTTAGAGACAGACAGACATTCCCCAACAACTAACAATAGAAGAAAGATGGGGAGGGGAAAAAAAAAAAAAAGTCATACACAGAAATAGGACACCAAATCATTAAACTGAACTTCTGTATAGAGCATCATTGACAAAACAAAATGAAAAGGCAAGACCAACTCATAAAAATCCAACCGATTAGTCATTCTAAACTACATATTGATATGCTAAATTGGCAACTATAACTATATATAAATTAAGTTTATCAATTAAATGTTGGATTTACAGATATATGGAGATTGTCCGAGCCTCAGAAGTCTTCTAAAGGGGTGCCGAGATTCATGGATAATCTGTCGTCGGATCCTCAAGAATCTGTTTAAATCAATCAAGAAAAAGATCCCAAAAACTCCCAAACAATTCTTTCATCCGTGCCACTCCATATAGCATCTGCCAGTGTACTTGCACTTTTTTTTTTTACTGTAGCTAAAAACACTTCACAATGCATTCTGAAAACACTGAGAATGGAATACCTGGAAAAAGCAATACTAAACAAACCAACTCCCAACTGGTTTTATCAGAATTTTCTAGTAGCGAAGACATCTGTGAAACAAATTCAAAGACTGCAGGTGCTTTCATTTGCCATCAACTTGTCATGGTCATTTTTATAAAACCAGTGAAAATATAAGGAGGTGCGTGTTAGAAGATAACATTTTATAGATAATGGATATACGAAGGGGCTCCAAAAGGATAGAAAAAAAAAAAAAAGGACAGACAGACAAAAACATCCTAAGATCAACATCACTTTAGACAATATAGACTGCTATAAACAGCATGGCTGAGGCTTTAAAGGAGTTGTAAAGGAAAACATTTTTTGCCTAAAATGAATGTCTGCAAGGTAGACAGAATAGTGTAAAGATTCTGTTAAAAAATGGAGTAAATACCTAATAAATTCCTTCATCTATATCACCTCTGGCATTTTAGTTTCTGTTCTCTCATTCACTTACTGGTTTGTGGCTCTCGTTCATGCAAGAACTACTTTTCCCAGTATGCATTGCGGCACACCCAGTAATTCACACCTCCCTTAAGTCTAACGTGTAGAGAGCGTCTTGCCGCACAGATGTAGTTCCCAGAAGGGGGAGAGCACGTGCTGACCACCACAGTAAAGCCTCCCTTCTCTGTGGTCAGTAAAATCCGACAAGCAGGAGGTGAACAGAACAGAGAAGAAATAGAGCAACTTCTGAGCAAAAACGAACAATGAGGAAGTGAAAAGAGGAATATCTGCAGGTAAAGGATGCCTATAAAAAAAAAAATACATTTTCCTTTACAACCCCTTTAAGAAAAACCAGGACAGGCTTTGAAAAGAAAAACAAACATCTACCTGATCAGTTGCAGAAATTACATAGGACTGCTCTACAAAGCATTGATCATTGAACTTGCACGTTACGCGTGTTCCATTCCTTATCTCATGCTGAAAACGTGGACCAGAATATCCAGCAACTCAAAGCTAAAGAAAAAAGTGCCTTTCAGGAAGTACTGCCAGTAGAGATACAATCTCAGAGAAGTGTGGAAGTATATCCCACAAGAAATCCTTACAATAACGGTGGACATATTGGGATGGTTTGAAGAGGTTTTTGTTTGTTTTTAAACACCTACAAAAAAAAGGCAAGATGGGGAAAAAAAAAAAAAAAAAAGGAACATGCACAGAAATAGAACATCACATTATTAAATCAGACAAGAACTGATCTTCTGTATACATCATGGGTAAAATAAAGCTATGCAATCCATTGTACTAAACTTCTTAATATGCTAAAGTCGCAATTATATATAAAAGTTCTCATGAACTGTCTTGAGCCTCAGAAGTCTTCTGCAGGAATATCACGATTTTCACTATTGGGGTGCTGAGAAAATCAATCTTCCTACTGGACAGGGAGGGATCTGTTAAAAAGTAGGGTTGTCCCGATACCACTTTTTTAGGACCGAGTACAAGTACCGATACTTTTTTTTTTAAATGTGTCCCCAAACGCAGCCATGTATGTTCCCCACATATTGCAGCCATGTATGTCCCCCACATATTGCAGCCACGTCCTGTCCCCCATACCTGTAGATATGATGCCGCCGCATACCGCCGTTAATCCCCCTGCATTATAGCGTAGCGCGCATTACAAGCTTTCGTTCTGAATACTTGTAATGCCCGCGCCGCCATGTATAGACATTCCCCTTCTCGGGATTGGAGGGATCCGTCCAATCCCGAGAAAGGGGGAGTGTCTATACGCAGATTCGTGCATAGACACTCCCCCTTGCTCGGGATTGAATGGATCCGTCCAATCCTGAGAAGAGGAGTGTCAATACATGGCGGCGCGGGCATTACAAGTATTCAAAACAAAAGCTTGTAATGCGCGCTACACTATAATGCAGGGGGATTAACGGCGGTATGCGGCAGCATCATATCTACAAGTATGAGGGACAGGCAATGGCTGCAATATGCAAGTACTCCCGCAAATACTCGGCATTGGTCCCGATAGTATCGGGACAGCCCTAGTTAAAAGCAATCAAAAACATGCCAACATTTAAATGACAATCCTTTTAAAACAGGCCCATACCATAAAGCAAAAAAAAAAAAAAAAAAAAAAACACAACATGCAAATCGGACATTTTAAGATCGACATCACTTCAGGAAATATAGGCAAACCTGAACTGCTATAAACAGCATGACTGAAGCATTAAAAAAAAAAAAAAAAAAACACAACAGGACCAAACTTGGGAAAACATCTACCTGCTCGGTTGTACATAAAACTACATAGGACTCCTCTATAAAAAGCATCTTCATTTCATTACAGCCTGAAAAATTGGACCAGGATATTTGGCAACTCACCAAAGCTGAAGAACAAATATTCTCAAAGCGACCAATTGCTGGTATAAAGATCTGTGAAGGGAGGGTGGGCATCCTTACAAATGATGGGCACAAAAGGTGCTTCATGAAATTTCCCAAATGTCTATAAAGATAGTAAAATAGAAAACAAGGCAGGGACATAGCTTAAAGAGTCCCCATATAATCTTTTGGATGTGTGATTTCTAACGGTTTATGAGATTTTCATGTAGCGGCCAGGTACTGTTGAGGTCAAGAATATTTCAACAGCCCCAAAATGACAACTCATTCAATACTCCATATACCATCTGCCATTGTACGTGCGCCCTGTGTGTTGTCCATTCCTCATTTCAGTTGAGCTTCATTGCAATTCAAAAGCTTCTAATAGCATTCCGAAAAACAGAGAAAAAAAGTAGAGTACCTGGCAGCTTGACCAGAAAGCGAAGGTCAAACCAATTTCCAACTAGACTTCCAGGAAACTCCTAGTGAAGACATCTGAAGAAATCCAAAATGCATACTGTCCTTTTCACACCCAGAAATCATTTCATTTGCCATCACGTGTCAAGGTATTAATATTTACCCAAGGGAACTTTATTGATATATTGCAGATGAGGTTTATGATAAAAAGGTAGGACTACACACTAAGGCCATAAGAAAGTTTCAAATGTCTGAAGAAGCAAAGTTGGGGGGGAAAAAAGGGGGGGCACAAATAGGGTAGCCTGAAATCATCACCACTTCAGACAATATAGACAGACTGATAAAGTGCACATTTTCATCAATATAAACATGCAATTGAATAAATCTACAACGTATAAATGTAGCTAACAGTGATCAATAGCAATACGAATAAAGTGATCAGTGCAAAAATAGTCAAGTGCTCAGTCTAGATGAATCTTGTGAGGGACAGCGAACAGTGCAGACCCATATAGCCAGTTTCATCCATGCAAACTGTGTCCCAAGCCTCTCACCTCAACCCTACGAGTCTAGTCACACCAATCGGGAATATATCCTCAAGATACACGAGTGAAGGCTCTCTTCCTTAGAAATAGTCACAGGAATGGGAGGTTTCCATATAATAAAACCATTCCCTCCACTTTTATCAACCAGGCTCACATGCAATAAAAAATGGGCTTCCATGTGTGGCATCTCAAATGATTAAAAATGTAAAAAAACTCACAAGTGGTGACGCAACGCATAGGGAGGAGCCGGATGATCATCACTTACAGTCGCGGCCGGAAGTATCTGTTATACGAGGAAGCCGTTTGACTTGTTTGTACATGCAAGATACATAAGGGATTCTCTATAAAGCATCTGCCATTGCACTGATTTTATGTGTGCTCCACTTCTCATTGATTGCGGACTGACGCATTCTGAAAAAAATTAAAGTGGACAAAAATGCCTGGCAACGGTGAGTTGACCCAAGCTAAAGAACAAGCACGTTTCCAATGTGTGTCTTTCAGGTATTTCTGCTAGTGTAGATATCCAAAATCTTTTCCACCCAAAAATAAAGTGTATATCCCAAACTTACATAGAGAGAGAGCGAATCCCTAAAATATGGACATAAAGCTTTAAGGAGTTTTTGAACACCTAAAAAAGTAGGATGGAAAGGAACAAGCACAGGAAATATCAAATCAGACAGTCCAGGCCAACTGAACTTCTTTATTTTTGATAAAATGAAACAGCAAGACCTATAAAAAAAAAGGTTAAAAAAAGAATAAAGAAATCTGACCAGGCCTACATATGGATTTGATAAAATATAATAAAGTAGCTCCTATGCAATTACATGGTGGCCCTCACAGGTAATCCCTATGCGATCCTTGTAGCTGGAAATAATGAATTGTTGACGATAACCATACAAATACATTTTTGTAATGCATTGGCCAAACATATATATAATACAAGATGTCTTTCCAAGCTTCAGAAGTCTTCTGCAGAGGTGCCAAGATTATCACAATATATCTATCGGCCAAGATCTGTTGAAGCAATCCAGAAAGATATCCCAACCACCCACCATATGACAATTAAAAAACAAAACACAGCATCTAACATTGTATTTGTATCCCATCTGTCTTCCATTAATCATCTCAAGTGCTCCCCCAATGCATTCTAAAAGCGCAGATAAAAAAGGAGGGACATGATCATCATTTCAAACTCACCAAATAAAGGAGTCCCCCAACTTGTTCAGAAAAAGTGCATATTAAAAATACATCTGCAAAATGACTTTGAATTTAACTATCCTCCTTTCCCACCAAAAAATGATTTGATTTCCCCACCACTTGTCAAGACAATGCTAATGGTTATCCCAGTGAATAAAAGGGTGCATTGGAAAATATGAAATTATGGTGGATAATATTCTGAAGAGACTTCAAGAATGGTTCTAAAATCTGAAAGATAAATAAAAGGTAGGAAAAAAAAAAAAAAAAACTAAAAGACAGAAACCGGGCTTCTTAAGAACAAAAAAAATAAAATTGGTTCAACTAAACATGGGTAGCAAAAAAAAAAAACCATAAAGTAAAAATGTCAGGACCAACTTGGAAAAAAAATCGGCCATCTGGTCACTTGTACAAAGCCACAAAATGGGATGCTGAAAAAAGGAATTTAAAAGAAATTACCTCCTGATAACATACAATGTAGGCATCCACAGATTATATGTATTTGGTCAGCTGTATGTGAATGAAGAATTGTTGACACTAACCATGCATATATACTGTATATCTTCTGTGGGCGTTAAAGAGTGGAGACTGCAAGCTTCACAGGTCTTTTCCGATAAACTTACACCATCAGCCACGAACTATTAAAATCCATACAAAGAAAAAAGCTGCTGTTGTGCTCCATTTCTCATCTAATGTTTCCCAAGCACACGATGAAAAACATTGAGATTTATTGGAACCAGAATACCCAAGCTGAAGAACAAGAGATGATTGACTTATCTTTCAGGAACTTTTTGCTAGTTGAGAACACAAGTCTGCTTTTCTTTCCCACCCAAAATGTATTAATTTGCCATCACAAGTCAAGGAAACTGTGATTATCCCATCATACAGAAGAGAAAACAGGATCCTGATAAAGGACATTACGGAAGGGCACCAGGAAGGTTTCTAAGGTCTAAAAGAAACAGAGAAAAGGGAGACAGAACATCCAAATACATGGGAACTGTCCAAGCTTCAAAATGCTCCTGCAGATGGACCAAGATATTCCATGGATAAGGCAACTTGACAGTGGCTAGTTACTGTTGAGAAATTAAGAACATTCCAAAAACAGCCCCCAAATTATTCACGCAATTATGTCTTGTCCATTCCTCATCTAACAGTTGTGTTTCACTGTGGCCAAGAGGTTTCCCTATGCATTCTAAAAATCACAAACCGGGCCAGAAATTCTAGCAGCTCCCCAAAACTGCTGGAAAAAAAAAAAAATCTCTGAAGTACATCCAAACAGCAGATTTAGTACAGGAGTAGCCCTTTCCCACCTAGAAAAAAAATTAAATTAAAAAAGGAAATATTTTTATACCAGTGACCAAAATGGTGCACTACTAGGAGATAAAAAGGGCGGACACCGAATGGGCTTCAAAAACGTCCCTTAGGCTCCTTACACACTGAGCGGTCCATTTTTCGGTCCGCTCCGTGTGTCCGTCAGCTCAGCGGGGGGTCTCCGCTGAGCTGTCGGGCGGACAGGGCGGTCCCCGCACACTGCAGGGACCGCCCCGTTCTCTCCTCCGCTCTTCCCTATGGGGAGTCGGATGGAAACGGACCGTCTGTCCGAACGGAAGAAAAATAGGACATTCTTCATAAACGGACTTGTAATGAACGGACAGGCGGAGCGGACATGAGAAAGGGCCCTTAAGTCTGGAAAATGGAAAGATACATACAAATGATAATAAGCAACGCCAAAAAATCGTCGCATTAGACAATGTAGGTAATCTCAACTAACAAAGCTTAAGAGAGGGGAAGAAAAAAAAAAAAAAAAAAAACGTAACATTATTAGAGAATCGCATACATACGATAGATCACCTGTAATTCTAAGCAAAGCGCCATCATTCATTAAATGGTCTCCAAATGTCATCACTGCGTCTTTATGGTAGCTGTAGTATAACCTAGATACAACAGAAGCTTACTGTACATTCCGTTTTGACGACATAGAACTACAGAGCTTACCGGCTTCTGCAGGGACTTAAGATTCCATGAATAATCCATCTGTCTGCCTTAAACTGTTAAGGTTTAAGAAATGTTATGGCTAAACCTCAACAACATTATTTAAAAAAAAAACATCTGTGACATGTGCCAGTGTACTAGCGTGTGGTCCATTCATCACCAATATATCATTTTTATTCATCTCTTTATTTTAGAGGTCAACAACGCAGACCAAATGCAAGCTTTCCTACACCCACCAAAAACATTTAATTTGCAATGACTTGTCAAAGGGTTTAACTATCTCAATGTACACGTAGAAGTATTTTGAAGAAAATCTTTTAATGAGTTAATGAAGGCTCATTTAACGATGACATAATTTTAATGCAAAGTTTTTGTCAAGGCAATTTTTTATATTCCTCTTCACCTGTTGAATAAATGGGGGGGGGATGCAATTTCTATCTTGAGGTTTCAGGTTTTTGTAGTTCCACTTACATTTTTTCAGATGGACGAATTCTTGTATAATGTACGATACAGGTGGAGGAGTTCTTGTCATTTATAACGGTATGACAGGTTTCTAAAATACATAAAATAAGTCCCCTAACAGTCTTGTGTAACACAACTGGCTGAAAGTCATCTGCTGTGGTGCTAATCATTGATGTAGTTTAATAGTTCAAAAGAGATTGAAAACATGTGTTATTACTAGACTACCATCTCAAAGCCACTCAACATCCTCTGCTCTTCCAATCAGAAGCAGAGCAAAGATTTTAGAACACTCATGATTGTCATTTTGAGCTATATCAAATAAAAACACCCTTGTAGCAGTCATGCTGTAATAAAGCACAACATGCCCCTCTTTGAATTAACAAAATGCCCCTCTTTGAATTAACAAAATGCCCCCCCCCCCCCCAAACAGATCAAGTGTTCTCATCTGGTTAAAAGAACCTTGACCTTTTTGTGAGGCGATTACCTTTACAGCCAATGAAGTGCTGCATCCTTTAGTCGTTGCAGACTGCTGTCTGGAGCATGCCATGTTTTAGGTATGGTAGTTTTGAACCCGATCAAATCATGCACTTAAACTTTTATGCATGATTTTGTCTAATATTTCACAGTGGTTAAAAACGTAATCAAAAACTTGCGATTTCAGAACCACCACTCAATGTTACCACTTTGTTACACTGTGTTCAATATCCCCCCCCCCCCCCCCACCCCTTTAAAAGCAGCACAATATTATTACAACCTTACATGTGTTGTCTGACTAAATCAGACTTGCTCTCATCCTTGTGCAGTCCCCATAGAGCAGAGCTCAGCCTGTGTAGAAGGCAGCCCAAGGAGTGAATTAGTTGTGCTGCTGCAGAGGAGGAAAGAGCAGAGTGAGGGGGGAAAAAAAAACACAATTGGACGCTTTTCTTTTCCCTGTCCAGTCACTGGCTAAGGTAGACCTTTAAAATTATGGATATGCAGGAGAAAAAAAATATAAATAGGAGAAAAAAAATATAAATGGGGGAAAAAAAAAAAATAAGTCTTCTCTGCTGCCAGTTAGAGCTATGTAAAGTTTTAAGGACTGGACAATCAAACAATCCAGTACCATGCAACAGAGCCTTCCAACAGACATTTCTTTTTTTTAATTGGATTTGTCCGAAGTTCAGCTTTAACCAAATTTGCCTTTTTTTTATTAGTTATTTTATAAAGGCATTCGGTTTGATGAGCATATCCGTTATTTATAGACATTTATACCCCATTATTTCAGAAATACTCAAAAAAGAAGTCTACAAACACAAAGGATTCACACAAATGAGACCCTTTGTCTTGTGTATAAATTTACAAAGCGATCTCATTTTTCCTCAATGAACACAATTTTAGACTTCCCTTTTAGTGCGTTTTCATAAATTTGCACAAAAGAGCAAAGATGGGACTTCCCACTTACTATAGCAGGATCATTAGGGTTACCTTATTACAACTATAACCCAGTTTTTTTTATTCCAAGATTCAAACCATGTGTGAAGCCCAAATGATCTACCCTTACTCAAGATGGCCACACAGCCAGAAATGCTGGGAGTTCAATATGATTTCTCAAAATAGAGAGGAAAGATGGACGGAGGGGGGAAAAAAATTCATTTTAAAAATCAATATAATATTTTGCAGTGCTCAGATGATGTGCGGTTTCACCTTAGGTAGAGTACTGCCCAAGTGCATATTCCACAGGAAACCGGCTTATGCCAGAAACTTTAGCCACATGCTGACATGGAATCAAATCTATACACTCATTAGCCTATTCAGGGATAAACTAGAAGCCCGTTTATAGTCAAGATTCTTGAATGTTTATCCACATACTAATCTGTACAGGTTAGCACTTCCACCATTGAGCCTGCATCATTTTCTTTTACTATGGACAGTTGTAGCAGCAGAAAGTGCTTTGGCATTATGACCTGCTACAATGTATTCACTTTGCACCCACATCCCTCTATACAGCATAAAAGTAATCTTGCATACAGAGGTGGTTATATAGTATAATCGGCTTTGATGGGGGTTTTCCTCCTACTTTGGAGGTACTTACATACATTGGACTTTTCATGAACAAACTGGAAATCTTGTTTGCCATGTTTGAGACAGCTTTTCCACCTCAAGCAACCCAGCAGGAAGGCTACTTAGAAGTATCATCACTTTGGGTAAACTGAAATGTAAAGAGACTAACTAAGCATTAGGCTGAACTGCCCAGTTACATTGCTTGTAACAGTAGAAAATCTCACAACATGCAATAAAAATGAGTTCCATCAAAAAGGTGTCAAAAGCAAATTATTCTGTTTAACTTATAACTTAAAAGTTGCAGTCTAGGAATGATTGTGGGCATAGGTTTCATTTTGTGACAACCATGGCAGTAGATTCATTACATGGGAGGTACATGCCTAATCCGCCTCCATGACCATGCACTCCCCTCACCATAGTGCCAGCTTTGCCAAGTAACATGGGGAAAGGCTCTCCAAAATTACATCCCCAATTAGTCAAGTTACCAAAGCTTGTAAACGTATCCTTAATGGCTGCAAGATTAAGTGCCCAATGTGCTGGTGTGGCTGGACTGTGCTTACTTGACATAACACGTTAGTTTGTCAAAAAGCAAAGTATATTAATTGGGGTCAATACTTGTGTTTACATGCAGTTTAGCAACCATTTGAGTACTTACTGATTTTGAATTGACATCACACCTTGTTTTCTTTATAGTCCTGTAGCACCATATTATTGTACTGGATTTTCACTTTGAAATGCTCTAAATACCCTTTATCTTGGCAGGAAAGCATTCCTCCCACAACAAACTCTTAGCATTGCTGAGGAATGGGGGGTCCAACCGGGTCAGTTCACGGGCACTGGCCAGTTGGCACAGCTCAGTACATACTGGATGGCGCAGTTTTATTTTGGGACACTGTAAACATGAAAATAGAGGCGACAATGAAAGTGGACACTTCGCAGTGTCTGAATTTGTGCAATAAACCAAAAAATACTAGAAGTTTGTGTAATGTTTGTGTTGCCTTGAGCTTAATTGAGCATTTTCTTTTATAGCGGTGTCAGTGTTGATTTACCTGTTGATCTTGCCAGTTTCAGGCGACACCACTATCCCAGCAGCCCCCAATACTGTAGGAGCGTTACCTCCTCTGAAGGACAGGAAGTGGTGATCCATCCAGTGACGCTCTGCTGGTTTCCTGACAGCTGATCTGATCAAACTGCCAAGACTGGGTCCACCTTGCTTCAGTAAGGTCAGCGAAATCCTCAAGCAGCTTCTCCCCTCACGCAACCCCAGAGGGCAGGGATGGGATTACTAATAGCAAGTAAAAAGGTATTTTTATTTTTCATTACAAAACCAGAAGAGTAAATTGTGTTACCTACCCAAACTAAAACCCATTTTTACATGCCAAGTGTTTCCCCCCACCATATTACAGTGCCTGGTCATAAACTACTACATCAGGATCATAAGTACAAGATCCACAGCAAAGTTAAAGGATCATCCAGATACATTGTATAGGTAACTAATATGTTGAATTGCCTTTGAGGCAGAGCAATATGATTTACTGAACCATTTAATTCACTCAGGGGTGAAGAATTGATTTGGTTCAAAATATTTCAACACTAAATATTATACTACAAGCTCAGTGAGTTTGCTTGCTTTGAATGCTCCAGAGGATGAAAGACCCAAGATATAAAGTGTTTACGCAAATTACCTCAACTGTTTGGAGACATTCTTTGAGACAGTTACGTTAGTTACTCGTACACAACTTGATACCTGGATTCTTCAGCCTGTTCTAGATCGCCTGTGCCTTGGAGAGCAGAGGAATGCATTGACTTAGCCTAAATTGTTGTCGCTCAGGGGGCGATTGAAATCCTGCCAAGACCAGTCTGCCACAGCAGGCATAATTTTTCTAGAGTAGCAAAAATGAAAGCAATTTTTAATATTTGTATGGAAAAACCATAAAACTCCCCCTATAGATGCCAGTCTTGGGGCATCACTCAGGTTATTAAGCTGAGCAGTGCCCCTGATATGCAAATGCATAACAGTATAGCAGCAAGTTTTTGTACAAAAAGGCATGCTTTTAAATTTAATAAGCACACTTTTGTATGTACATGCAGTAAATCATGTGCATGATCCATTCCCCTCCTGGCCATACCTTTACAAACTACCTAAAGCCGAGCCATACCATTTCTGCGATGCAATAGTTCTTTCCTATGTGAAAAGCTCTCGCCTGGGCAGAACGGGCCACAGTTGGGGCAAGACTCCGCTTTTAGGACCAAGTAGAGAACGGGAAAGGGGAGGAGGAAAAAACAAACAAAAGGCATGAATTTTGTCTGCAGGCTGGTTATACTTAAACAAAAAGGCCAAAATGTTAGAGCAATCCTTTGTTTTTACATTACATATAAAACCTAATGTTTTGGGGACTTGCTTAAGGACATTTTTTGATAGGGTGGAAAAGGATTAGAAGTAAAAAAAATGCTTAATGGGCAAGTATTTCATTTGGCAATGCTTAAAGGATTCTGTCACTTCCTCTTCTGGAAAGTTTAACACAATAGGGCCCCAAACACTAATAAGTACACCCCCTCCCCAATTAAACATTATCAGTTTTTCACTTTTGTGAAAAGGTGGTCCCATTAAATAGGAACTTTCAAAAAGAAAAAAAAATGCACAATAGTGAATGTTTAACAGGGGCTCAAAGCCCACCAGTAAGCAAAAAAGTAGACCCTTTAAACTCGCTCTACATCTACTTGTAGTGACGAAATTGGCCCACTATGATTTGATGTAAAATTCAACAATACTTATAACCGATGGTGTGGCTGTTGGTGTCCATTGAACATGCAGACTTGTGGTTGATGTTTTAGTACTCATCTGCCAGAGAAGCTGAGAATACCCTTGTTTTCTTCTTGAGATTGAGTAACTGCCCTAAAAAATGAAACCAGAAGTTTTCACAAGTAAACATCCTCACTTTGAGGAAATATAATATTCGAAGGAAAGCCTGTCCACAAAAGCAAGGTTCACCGTTTTGACGAGAAGTTTGTTGGTTACATTTCTTACACTGTACTTCACATAACCTTTGCAGAATAAAGTACTCTGGTGTTCTGGAACACTGCAGTTTTTGTCCGGCCCACTTCAATGTCTGACAAACAGCTCTGAGCACATTGCACATGACCTTTAACAAAGATGTTGAAACAAGACATTTATCTGTAAAAATTTTAATTCAGAAAAATGTATTTGTACAATCACATAAAATGGCAAAAAATATGTATCACATGGGTTACAAATTACAAAAACAGCAAGGAAAGATCTTACTTGAAAACCTCTTAAAGCATTTTCTGAAGAGGCACCAGAAAACCACACAGATAAAATGCCTAGAAAGAAAATCCAAACTTGTCACAATGGCAACTTTATACATATGCTGTGCTCATGATTTGGCTGAATTAGGGAGCTTAAAGGGACTGGTTAACTAGGGGATGGTGACAGTACAAGTAAACTAGGGCAAATAAAGTAATGTTAAGGATACCATTCATTGAACTGGAAAGTATACAGGTAATATAACCATCTAGAATAGAGCTTAATGCCAACGGTATAAATATTCCACATTTAAGGTGCGGTTCTTCTAGACCTAGCATACATGAGTTTAACTTCCTGCAGGAACATTGAGACCAATTGTTAGCAGTCCTGCATTTGAACTGGAGTTGCTATGTAGAATTTACAAGGCTTCCAAAAATATAGTTCAACATAATGTTGAATGGAAAAAAGCCATAAGGACTTACACTGGGTTTCTATATTAGATTCTTTGTATATAGCGGCCAGTTTATATTGGGATGTTTTTTTTTTTTTTGAGCAGGAGACACTCCATTAAAGTATTCTTACCAGATAGAGAATGCTTGGCTATTTCTTGACACCCAAAAACTCTGGGATGGCTCTTGCTTACCAAAACGCTGCACCTGGCCACCCAAGGATGCGGTATCTTCCCCAGGATGTGATATGAAGTATAAGAAGCTCTAAGCTGATAGGAATAAACATACAAATATTTGCATGTTACCAGACTCCAGAACAACTTGCAACAAAGGGTGTCTGGTGTAAGGTTGAGGTCTAGGGTGGAATGAGTTACAATTATGAACATAAACTTAGGAAAAATTAAAAACAAAAGATTACACAACCCCCCCAGTAGGAAACCGCAAGAGGTCTTAAAAGCGGTTATCACTAGATAATTTAGAAATGGTGATGAAAATTTAAAAAAAGGATTTTAACTACAGGATAAAACATACAAATTAGAGACATCCTAATTAAAAAAAACATGAACCAGGTTACACAGCCGTTGGATCCTCATCATCCCACGATTGGTCAAAACGCAAGTTGGTCTCCACAACTTCATGCTGTAGATCTTTCACATGATCAGTCCTTTATGATGGAATAGTCCTTTTTGCACAAGTCCATAGGTACTTTGATTCAACAAGCAATAGATCATCCAAGCAAGCATGACACGTGATCAGCCATCTTAGCGCTCCTGAATAAGAATAGTGCATTCACAGACTGTTTAAATGTACGCTGCGGTATAAATTCACCATTTTACCAACTGCTATAGATTCTGGGCATAGCTTTTCATGTACATCTCACATGGAAATGTATGCAGTAATAAAGAACCCAAGCGGTGTCTGCTTTTATCTATCCATACACGTTTTTTTTCTAGAATAGATTAAGGTTTGATGCCATTTACTGTTAACCGACTACCTCTGCTGGAAGTTAATGCCAAGCACCACCTCCTAACCCTTCTGTAAAATTCCAAGATTAGTTTTGTAATACAAAAAGCATACTTAAAGAAGCGGTACAGAGGGAATTCATAAAAACAGCAGTAGCTGTGCATAGTAACCAGCTTCTTTAAATGACACTAAACTCCTTAAAAAGGAGTTCCACCCAAAAATGGAACTTCCACTTAATCCCCCCCCTTACATGCCACATTTGGCATGTCATTTTTTTGTGGGCAGTAGGACTTGCTGTCCTGCTTCCACTGAGGGGCTGGTAAGGCGAATAAGGCCTAATCGCCTTACTGCAGCCCCTCCCTTTGGCGATAGTCTAGGATAGTGATGGCGAACCTTGGCACCCCAGATGTTTTGGAACTACAATTCCCATGATGCTCAACTACATTGCAGACTGCATGAGCATCATGGGAAATGTAGTTCTAAAACATCTGGAGTGCCAAGGTTCACCAACACTGGTCTAGGACACTGACAGATCCTAGACGATCCCCTGTCCAATCAGCGGCGGGCCGCATGCGCAGTGGGTGCCCGGCTGTGAAGCCGAAGGCGGTCACAGCTGGGTGCCCACAGTCGCAATGAGGATGCTGGCCGGGGGGGGGGGGGGGGGAGAAGCGGAGCCCCGGTCGGCGCGTCGCTGGAACGTGGAGAAGGCAAGTGTTTGTTTATTAAAAGCCAGCAGCTACACTTTTTGTAGCTGCTGACTTAATAAACATTACATTTGGGTGGAACACCCCTTTAATAAAAATGTGATCCAATGTTTAAATGCAAGACTGCCTCTTCTCTTTTCCTTTAGAATTCCAGGAAGAAAAAAAAAGCCTGTGTTTGAAAGACACATTAATGTAGCCACCCTTTGCCGGCCTTCCGCAAGACGATTACACATCTAGACCCTCAGCTCTATGGGTATTGTAATAAGCATAGAGGGATTGAAGTGACCAGAAACCCTGGCAGAGCCCCCTCTACGCTAACTTGAGTTACATCAGCGGATAGGGCAAACTAAAAAGTCTGAAATATCAAGAAAAAAAGCCTTCAAGACCTCATTTACACTAGGGCCATTTTCCTTTGTCTGGACAGCATAGAATATGATTTCCATTATGTTTGACTGCATTTGCATCAAAGCAACATGGTGATGTGTGATATTTGAAAAGAGCCAGCACAGACACATACTTCAACCCTGACACACGGAAAACGCATTTAAAATGCATTCCGATTGTATTCGACAAAGTTGTGTACAAAACCTATCCTCCCCTTGCTACTAAAAAGGCATCCACCTACTCTGGCCATCTTTAGATGATCCCTGAGGGCCAATACACACCAGTGCAGCTGTAAAACGCTGACCGGAACGACATCTGAAAAATTTCCAGTGTCCTACACACCTAAACAGACATCACTGTGCATTAAAAATTACTAAATATACAGACATCTTTGCACAAGTCAGTGTGAAGTGACCCTCAAACATCTCTTCACTGACTCCTATTCCAACTACTGAGCTTTTATTTTTTCTCTATCAGCCCACTCCCCCCCCCCCAAGCTTTTACCTTTTTTGTCCCACTCTATTAGATTGTAAGCTCTTCTGAGCAGGGCCCTCCAAACCCCCCATTGCTTTACAATATAAAGGAAAGCCGTTTTATAACATTTTAACTAAAATACACAACCTGTATAATAAAGCAAGAAAACTACAAACCTGGATTAGATGGCACTAGTAAAGCCAAGCTAAAAAAAAAAAAAATTAAAGCCATGGTACTTCTAAGGTGGAATAAAAAAAAAAAAAGTTTAGTGTCACTTCATAAACAAAAACCAGATGCCAACTGCCATGCACAGCATACCCCGCAACGCGTATCGCCAACATGGAGCCATCTACTGGTCTGAGACTAATTTGCCATCGCTAATATTTCTATAATTTTTGTGAACTAAAACTGTAGATAAATACTAAACAAAAACGGTTTCACCCCAGAAAAGCTTTTCCAAGATAGCTACAATAAGCTATTCCATGCTGGTAGGGAGTAGCTGGTTTATTAAATGCGCAATAAAGATGGCCGCCGAGGACAGGAATGTGGGAGGAGCAATGGTAGATGGGTTACGGCATTGCAGTGTATTACACAAATTGATGCACCCTCCTAGCTCCGCCCACATACTTCCCAGCGCCATCTTTACTGTGCAAGGGGTTACGCTGTTCATATCCGAGAGGCCGACAAGCTTCTAGAAATGTAAACAACCGATTTCAATAACAGCCCGGTACTATGCTAAGACTGGAACATTATGTACAAGGCTGACCAAATGTTCCAGTCCTACCAAACTACTGTGCTGTTATTGAAATGTACACCTCCCCCTATTAAAAAAAAAAAAAAAGAAACAGCTCATCTTTTCAAAAAGAAAACAAACTATGCAGGTAAGGGATGTTTATAGATTAAAACTGCAGCCAAGGTTGCTTTCACACTGCCACGACTGAAAAGTTTAAGGATTTTAAGAAAATGTCAAAATGTAAACAAGGTCTATGGACCTCAACTCACATCAAAATCTAGTACAGGGACTACTTTTGAAGTCGCACAGATATGAATGTTTTACATAAGTAATTGGGGGGAGACTTGACATGGAAAGTCGCACAAGTGTGAAAAGGACCTCAAGACCTTCGCACTATAGGTCTTTTACATACCTCACGAAACCTGACTAAAATACCCCCATGGCATAGCCACATGAGGCCTAGTCAGCAATGCTCACATCCACCATCACAGGAGCCCTTCCTATGAATCAAACCCCCTCACATAGCACTACTGCGGCAGGGCAGAGTGAGCTCAGCATTTGAGAGATCACTGCTGTGATGAAGGGGAGCCCTTATAAACAGCCCTCATAAAAAGATATGTAAATTACATAAATCTGTAGCAAGGGTATTCTTCAACCTTGGTCAGAGCTGCGCAGTTTTTACCTATTGATGCCTCTTCCCTGCATAGGCAGTTTTGCAGTAAAGCTGAACTATGCTTTTCAATAGATTAAAAAAAAATCATGTGAAAATATATATATATATATATATATATATATAAATGGCATCACTTTCACCCCCCCAAAAAAATAACTATCCCCAGATTAAGTTACAATACGCTATTGTACATTGGCAGCATTGGCAGGGCGTAGCTGGTTGAATAACTGAGCAGTAAAGATGGCGACCATGGAGAGGAATGAGGGAGGAGCCAGGGCATACATGTCATTCCCTGCAGTGCATCACAGTGACTCGCATTGCTCTGCTCGGCGGCCATCTTCAATGCGCAGTTACAATAAAAAAAATTATATAATGAAAAAAGAAATGGCATCACTTTTACCCCCCCCCCCCCACCAAAAAAACTTTTCCCAGATAAGTTAAAATGTGCTATTGTACATTGGTAGGGTGTAGCTAGTTTAATAACTGAGCAATAAAGATAGTCGCAATGGAGAAGAATGAGTGAGGAGCCAGAGCGGATGACTCAATCACTGCAGTGCGTCACGCACAATGACTGACCCGCCCACATTGCTCTCCTTGGTGGCCATCTTTAATGCGCAGTTACTATAGTTTTTTTTATAAATAAAAAAAGGCATCACTTTCAACCCCCCCCCCCCCAAAAAAAACTATTCCCAGATAAGTTAAAATGTGCTATTGTACATTGGTAGGGTGTCGCTGGTTTAATAACTGAGCAATAAAGATGGCCGCCATGGAGCAGAAGGGAGGAGCCAAGATAGCCGCAATGGAGAAGAATGAGGGAGGGGCCAGTGCGGATGACTCAATGCCTGCAGTGCGTCACGCACAGTGACTCACCCGCCCACATAGCTCTGTTCGGCGGCCATCTTTAATGCGCAGTTACAAAGGAAAACCCGAATTCCTCGATAGAGGTGTAAGCTATTCCCAGATAAAATTACAATTGCCAATTCTCTAGCTGGTCTATGAACTGGGCAGTAAAGATGGCCGCCATGGAGCAGAACGAGGGGAAAAGCCCAGATTAAGGGGGGAAGGAGTCTACAGTGACGAGCCCGCCCACATAGCTGTGCTCAGCGGCCATCTTTATTGCGCAGTTACAATGGAAGGCAGGAGTATATCTCGGGAGAAGGGGACCCCAGTCATGGTCGAGGCTTTTAAAAACGTAAATTCGGTCTTTCAAAAAAATGCCCGTACTACGGCGGGGCTAGTCCGTCCGGTGAGCCTTGTACATCTTCCCTCAGTCCCGTCCCAGCCTTCTCCCCCCACTATTAGTAGGCCAGTCCGTACTGTACCAGCCTATTCTATTAGTACACGGCCGTTCTTGTCCCCACCTATCAGCCCACGACTAGCGGCTATTCCCTGGCTTACAAAACTACCCGCGGTCAGCCTATAAAACCTCCCTGGTAAAACGGTGAATCTATACCCAGCGCGCACACAGCTATGAAGAAATACCTCACCAGGAGCCAACAAAAAAACAGCCGATAAATAGCACTACATGGACGAGAAGGCGATAAACGTAGCATCGGGGCCCGAGCTTCTCTCTTCGGTTCAAGTCTTCCTCCTTCATTCTTCAAAATCCACGGCGACAGAGACTGCGAAGCGGGGCGCCGCTCCTATTTATCACGAGCGGTGGTTGCTACGCCCCCCCCCCCCAGAACACGCCTACTGGTTCGGTGGGCGTGTTGTGGTGACATAACGAATACCGTGTGCTACAGGGCCAGGTGGGAGATGTAGTTTTACATTTTGTACAGCAGATGGAGACAGAGCACCCACCCTCTGGCAGTGGTAACGCAACCAGTTCCGCCCATAACCGATTTTCCTCGTGTAAGTCCAAGACAACAACGCGGAGGTACACGCATACAAAATACCTTAACCAGTCGTCTCACGTGTATCGCTCCGCGTGACGATTATTTGACTATCCGAGATCTGGAACTAGCCAGAACCGATTGCGTAATTTAACAGTCAAATAACAACAGTGCGGATGGATACACGTGAGACAAAGGTATTTATGCGTGTCCCTCCGCGAGTCGTCTTGGCGATGACACAAGGAGGACCGAAACTGGGCAGAATTGGTTGCGTAATCATTAGAGGTGTTATGTCTCCATCTAGCGTGCAAAAGTTAGAACTACATCCTATCCGCTCTGCATCATCCGAATCTTCATAAAGTTGTTTGTATACAGTAAATGGCACCATCTTGTTATATATACTCACTGATTTATATCGATTATTTTTAGGGCTGTTACTGATCAAAATTTTTGTGTTCGATTAATCGTTTTTTTTTTTTAATCGATTAATCGATTAATTTAGATTAATAATGCACATACAGATCTAACTACTTTTAGCTGATCTCCATGCAGGCTGATTCCCAGTGCAGCTCCACCCACTGGAAAAATGAATAGCAGGATACAAAAAACATACAAAGGCAGCACTCGATGGGAATAGCATTACAATTTTTATAGTCTTCAAATAGGTAACCAAATAAATATTGTACTAGAGATAAAATCGATGTAGCTACATAAACTGTAAATATGGTGCGAGTAATACCAAACGGTACCAAAAGCGGTCATAAAAACATGTAGCTAAGTATGATACTGGTATAAAAATGTGTACAACAATACCACTGCTGAATCCAGATGAGGAGGGGTTAACATCAGTCCATCGGCATGTAGATGTCCCGTGAAGGGAACTATCACAATTCCCAGTGGATGGTTGTAGAATCCCAGGTTAATAGAGGGAAGTGATAGAGGGAAGTGTAACAGCCCTTGCGTGTGGCAGATAGTAAGGTCCCGCCGACATGCAGATATGAAGGCACAGCAGAGGAGCCCTTCAGATGGACACGGAAAGCCCCGCCAGTGTCCGTGATGTTACCGGATCTCCGACGGAACTCCCTGAAGGCCCAGAAGCCGGAAGAGAGGTGAGTAACAATCAAAAGAATTTTAATCGATCAAAAAGATTTTGATCGATCAAAAAAATTAAAGATTAATCGATTAATTAAAAGTTAATTTGCACAGCCCTAATTATTTTATATAAAAAAATAAAAAGTTTATATACTGCTACTATATATGGATCGTCTAGTGTCTTTATTAAACCATTTCAATTTTCAAATATGTAACATATACACACACACACACACACATTATATATATACACACACACTTACATATATATGTAACATATATTCAAATATGTTAACATATGTTCAAATATGTAACATATATAATATAGATGTGTGTGTGTGTGTATATATATATATATATATATATATATATATATATATATAATCCTCCTGTATTGTAACTATACGAATTCTATATATTGTAAAGCACAGAGCAAACAGCACTATAAAAATCATGTTTAATATATAATGTATTATTTACCGTTTATCAATTTTTATAAATTGGTATACAGTAAATACTACATTATACATGATTTTTATTGTGCTAACAAACAGTTTTCTCAGTGCTTTACAATATAGAATCAGTATAAGTTACAACAATACAGGAGGATTAGGGCTGTCCTGCTCATTGTTGGAGCTTACATTACAATCTAACGTAATTATATATACATGGATCGTCTGGTGTCTTTATTAAACCATACCAGCTATGTAACATACACACACACACACATATACATACAGGGACGGTGTAAGGATTTTTTCCAACTAAGGCGAAGGTGCATTTTGCCACCCCCCGGCATGCATTATATCTGTGCTTCATTAACCTTTAATGGTTATGATGCTTGCTTAAAGGGGTGTTCCAGCCTTTTTTTATGTTTATTAAAAGTCAGCAGCTACAAAAAGTGTAGCTGCTGGCTTTTAATAAACATACACTTAGCTGCTCCACGATTCCAGCGACGCGCCGGGGCTCCACTCCTCTCCCCCCCCTCCCCGGCCGGCGTCTTCATTTCAAGTGTGGGCACCCAGTGTGACAGCTTTCGGCTTCACGGCCGGGCACCCACTGCACATGCGCGAGTGGCACTGCGCTGTTCCATTGGACATGCGATCGCCTGGGACCTGTGACGTGTCCCAGGCGATCGCCTACAGGGAGGGGCTGCAGTAAGGCGATTAAGCTAATCGCCCTACCAGCCCCTCGGCGGAAGGAGGAAGTGGGACAGGAAGTCCCACTCCTGAAGCCCCCACCCCCCCCCCCCCCCCCCAAAAAAAATGACATGCCAAAATGTGGCATGTAAGGGGGCGAGGAGTGGGTTAAGCGGAAGTTCCATTTTTGGGTGGAACTCCACTTTAAAGTGATGGTTGAACTTATTTATCTTTTACAGAGAAAGATAGCATAGATGGAGTTATTCTGCATTGCGTTGTATATAATGTACTATTGCTGGGATTTGTAGTCCTCTATAGGTGGTGGTATTCTCCATTGCGCTGTATAATGATTATACTGCACAATGCAGATTACCACTGACCAGTTATAGAGGAACTACAAATCCCAGCAATAATACATTATACAGCGCAATGGAGAATACCAGCAGCTATAGAGAAACAACAACAAATGCCAGCAATACATTATATAAAACACAATGCAGAATACCAGCAGTTACAGAGAACTACAAATTCCAGCAATAATACATTATATAAAACGCAATACAGAATACCAGCAGTTACAGAGGACTACAAATTCCAGCAATAATACATTATACATGCTGTTTAAAGTGGATGTAAACCCAAATAAATCCCTGCAATAATATATTAAAGTGGATGTAAACCCAAAATATATATATTTTTTTATGTCACAATGTCCAAGCAAGAAGAGAGAAACGGACTTTATAATTTGACAAGTTTTTATCTGGAATTCTGTTAATTTGCACTGAACATTAAAAGAGGATTACTCAGCGCTGGATTAACTGTGTGTGGCAAGACTGGGCACAGATGATAGGAAATCTTATACTCTACATTTTGACATAAAAATTACATCCACTTTAACATATTATTGCAGGGATTTGGTGTTTAACCTGCCTGGTGGTATCTCCGAGCGTGACTCGGGGTGGGTTTTTTCTGCTAAGAACGGTATCCCCGAGTCACGCTCGGGGTAGCCATGCAGAGCCTGCAGCGCGCGCTGGCTTACCTTCTTCCTGGATCCAGTGATGCATCCCCGCTGTGTGAGCGAGCGGGTGCTTGCTCGATTCACACAGCGTCCCCGTGTGCCGCCGATCTCCGTTTCCTGCGACGTTACGACGCACGGAAGCGGAGAACGGCGCCAAATTCAAAAAAGTAAACAAACACTTTACATACAGTATACTGTAATCTTATAGATTACAGTACTGTATGTAAAAAATACACACACCCCCTTGTCCCTAGTGGTCTGTCCAGTGTCCTACATGCACTTTTATAAAAAAAAAAAAGTGTTCTTTCTGCCTGGAAACTGTAGATTGCCCATAGCAACCAAAAGTGTCCCTTTATGTCAAAAATGGTTTTAGATCAGCTAGAAAACAGCGATAATAAATTTTAATCACTTGCAGAATTGAGCGATAGTGATTTGTGGTGAAATTCGTCATAAAAAAATAATAATAATGACAGCGACAATTCTGCAACTGAGCAAATTTCAGTGTTTTTGAGTTGATTACATTATTGAATATTTTTTATTATAATTACATTATAATTTGTTATAATTATTTATAGTTTTTTTATTATATAAAAAATTATGATTTTGTTTTTCAAACTTTATCATACCCGGGATGTCTTGTTTGGACAGATTTAAGCAAGTTATTCCTAAGAATTGCAGGCCTACAGTATAAAATGCCAAATTTCCATGCAAATAATTGTACCGCTTTTGGTACGTAATTCCAGACAGAATCATACCGCCAGGGAGGTTAAAAAACAAAAAAACAAAAAAAAAAAACAGGAAACTTTAAAACAGGTCCCCCTTACCTGTTTCTGAAGCCTTGCAAGTCGCGGCGGCGGCACTGCGGGAGTGTGTCCGGCGAGCGCGGCACGGTCTGGACTCGTCCTTCAGATGCCACCCGCAGCGGCAGCCCACACACACTGCTGCCCCCCAGTACAAACCACCCCCCTCCATTAGTACAGACCCCCCCCTCAGGACAAACCTCCTGCTTCAATTAGTACATACCCCCCCCATAAGTAGAGACCCCCCCATCCATTAGTATAGACCCCCCCTCAGGACAAACCTCCCGCTTCAATTAGTACATACCCCCCCCATAAGTAGAGACCCCCCCATCCATTAGTATAGACCCCTGGACAAACCACCCCCTCCATTTGTACATACCCTCACCACAAGCCTTCCCCACAATTAGTACAGACCCCCCCACAATTAGTACAGACCCCCCACAAGCTTTCCCCCTCACAATTAGTACAGAGCCCCCACAAGCCACCCCTCACACAATTAGTACAGAGCCCCCCACAAGCCACCCCCCCCCACAGTTAGTACAGACCCCCTCACAAACCACCCCCATTACTACAGACTCCCCCACAAACCACCCCCCTCCATTAGTACAGCCACCCCCTCGGAACAAACCCCACCCGGGCGGCAGCTGGAGAGAACAGTGTGCAGCTGTGCCGCCGGGGTTTAGAAGATGAACAGCGTGACACAGGAGGGAGGACTAGGAAACACTGTGGTGGTTGGGAGCGCAGGCCTCAAGACAAGGAGAGGAGGAGGGAGAGGCGCACTCTGGCGATTGAGCGCCTCCACTCTGCGGCGCCTGGGTGAACTGCACCCCGCGCTGCGCACTCAAGTCTCGGCCGCAACTGGTAATTCTGCCCTGTTCCTTGGCTGGCGCTGGCGCCATAAGGCAAGTGCCAAAGTTGCCTTGCGCTGGTGCAAACCCTGTCTACATACACACACATCTAGTTATACACATTTGGTATATACATCTAGTTAAACTCATTTGGTATCAGCATGTATAATATAGACTTTTCATGCTCAGCTTACCCTTTAATATATTATTGAATACCTACCTACAGTGAAAGATATTATCCCTGGGTTTAGGCCTCCCTTTGTCTTAAAGGCATAGTCCACCCTGGAAAGCTTTTTATTTTTTAGTGTAGCTGTGCATGGCTCCACCCAAACAACCATGTTATGCTAATTTACTATTGTTGAATACAAGTCCTATCTGCAACTGCCTTTATTCACACCTTCTGGTTTTGTAAACACATACAAACAATTGCAGGTGTTTAGGGCGACCAAATTTCTTTGGTTGCAGGAAAGACATTTGCATGATTTCCCTATAAACTCAGACAGTGTTGACAAGGGGGATCCCTCCTGCCCGCCCTGCTCTCAGCAGGGCGGGCAGGGGAAGCCAGTGATTATTGCTAGTAGAGATGCACAACTCAATATCAATTAGGGGCCAGATTCAGGAACACTTGCGCTGGAGTATTTCGATATGCGCCGCGTAACTGTGATGATGCGCCGTCGTTTCTATGTGCCCGTACCCACCAAACTAGATGCGCCCAATAACGGGTCATTTGCGACTGGCGGAACGTTCCGACGCCAGAGTATCGTCAGCGCTTAATTTCGTTGGGCGCATCAGTCGCGCCTATTGATTTCCCCTGCAAATATGCAAATGAGGGATTTTTCACAATTCACGAACGGATTAGCACCATACGCTGGCTACATGCGCCGCGCGTATCTCGTCCGTCCGGCGCAAAGTTATTTCTACAAAAGGCTGCTTTATCTTTACTCCAGATGGCCACAGGTCAGCAGGAGAGCAGCTACAGCAGCGTTACCGACGATAAGAGCTAGCTGAGCACCCCCACTTGCAGGACAACACCTCTGTCCATGCTTGTCTGTCAAATTTTACAGCCATGGAGGAAGACATCATAGGTCTCCATAGCCGAGATGACGGCTGACAGCTCCTGGCCATTAAAGTTCAGCTTTCTCCTGTGTGTTTGCGGGGAACGGGAGCAGCCATCTCAAAACAAAAGTAACATCACTGCGGGGAGGGGGAGCAGGATATACTTTAGTGCCGAAATGGCGCTTCTACGGGCGCATTTAAACGCCCAACGGAAGGCATTGCGCTGACGTTTCCCGTGAAGTGGTGCCGACGGAAGTTGTGAGCATGCGCACAAAGGGGGCGAGTGGAGCCGCACTCACTGCGCATGCTCCGTGGTTGATGCGCTGAACGTAAGCCTCTGCGCTGGGCTCCGCCCATCATTTACATATGATCACACCCACTTCCACTTGCGTCGGGTTACGCCAGCGCATTATCGTTACTCTGGCGCAAGTTTACGCGCAACTGCTATGTGAATTACAGGACTTGCGCTGAAAGGGTCTTCAGAGTAACGTAAATGAGAAGCGTTACTCTGGAGCAAAGATGCTCTCATCTACCTGAATCTGGCCCTAGGTGGATAACCCACTGGGCCCCCTAAGGGTGGAACGCGACAGACACTGGGGTTGTTAACTCCGCCTCCGACCTCTCGCATACCACCCACCTAGCACTCCCCAGCTTTTATATTATATTACTCCAATCTTATGTAGTCTATTACGCTTAATGGTGTGACTTAAGCGACTTCTCTTTGCGAACTGCTGTGGCATAGTCTGTATTGGAGGATTTGGATCGCCTGTCCTATCCATTGTTTGATTTACCATCAAGCTGGATTGGACCACTTCAGCCTCTCCGGACTAATGATCAGTCTGCCCAACGCAAACTACAAGTGCGAGGACATATTGAGCATTCCCCCCTACTATCTTGAGTACACATCCTCAGCATCAATTGGGTGATCCCCCTCGACCAGTTTTTGCAGTAGTGGGATGTATTATGCCACATCTGAGGCTTTTGCTCTTACCCCCCATATGCCCCTAGTGCTCGTAATCCGTTGCCTCGGTCCACCTCGGGGCTTACTACCTATTAGGCACCATTATGTAATGTGTACTGTATCTGTATTGTATTTTTATCCATTGTATTCTATTGTAATTATTATATTAATTTGTATTTCCCTTTTATATGTATTTTTTTTTCTTACTGGGCTCAGCTGCTTGCCATTCCCTGTTAGTCACAGGTGAGGAGGGGCGTCTCCAAGTTCCTTCCCGATGGCGGCCAAGTAATCACTAGTTCGAGTCAAACTCATGTTTGACTCGAACATTGCCTGTTCGGCGAACAACGAACAAAGCCGTGGAACACCCTGTTTAAGTCTATGGGAGAAATCTAAAGTGCTAATTTTAAAGGCTAATATGCAAGTTATTGTCATAAAAAGTGTTTGGCGACCCGGGTCCTGCCCCAGGGAACATGTATAAATGCAAAAAAAAGTTTTAAAAAAGTTTTTTTTTCCCAGGAGCAGTGAATTTAATAATGTTAAAAGTGAAACAATAAAAGTGAAATATTCCTTTAAATTTCGTACTTAGGGGGGGTGTAAAGTTAGCATGTGAAAAAGTGCATGTTTCCCGTACATAGAACTGTCCCTGTACAAAGTGTCATTTCTGAAAGAAAAAAAGTCATTTAAAACCAACTTTGCGGCTATAATGACTTGTCGGCTCTGGCAATTCAGAGAAGATTCATTCAAAAACAATAAAAAAAAAAAGCGTGGGGTCACCCCAAATTCCAGGGGCAACCCCGCCGTCAATTTAAAAAAAATGATGTGGGGTTCCCCCCAAATATCCATTCCAGACCCTTCAGGTCTCGTGTGGATTTTAAGGGGAACTCCACCCCAAATAAAAAAAAAAGGCATGGAGTTCCCCCAAAAAGCCACACCAGACCCTTACCTGAGCAGGTTAACCTGGCCGGCCGCAGAAAAGAGGGGGGGACAGAGTGCGGCCCCCCTCTCCTGAACCGCACCAGGCCACATGCCCTTAACATGGGGAGGATGACCCCATGTTGATGGGGACAAGGGCCTCATCCCCACAACCCTGGCCGCCCCCTCTGATGCACCCTCTGCTACGTCACTGGGAAAGCCCAGTCTTCCCCCTTGTGTCAGAGGGGGCGGGGTCACATGACGGGTGGCCCCGCCTCCCCTATATAAGAAATGTCAAAGCATCGGCCCCGTCATTTCGCTGGGCTGTACCCAGCGGAGGGAGGATGTAGGCGACGCTGCTCTGGATGGATAGTCTTCTCATCGCTGGACCGATCACCTGTCGCTGGATAGAAGACCACGTTGGAGCAGGGAGCCGCATCGAGAGTGGATTACCACCGCTGGATTTTTTGTCTTTTTTCTTTTTTATCAATAAAGGACTTTTTTCTGCGGTGTCTGTGTGTTCTTTTTTTTAAAACTATTTACACTTCCTTCGTGAAATTGTAGGGGTACAGTGTACCCCATTACCAATTCACATAGGGGGGGCCAGGATCTGGGGGTCCCCTTTGTTAAAGGGGTCTTCCAGATTCTGATAAGCCCCCCCGCCCGCAGACCCCTTGGTTGTGGGGATGAGGCCCTTGTCCCCATCAACATGGGGACATCCTCCCCATGTTGAAGGCATGTGGCCTGGTGCGGTTCAGGAGAGGGGGGGGCCCATTCTGTCCCCCCTCTTTTCTGCAGCCAGACAGGTTAACGTGCTCGGATAAGGGGTCTGGTGTGGATTTTTGGGGGAACTCCACACCATTTAAAAAAAAAATTGGGGTGGAGTTCCCCTTAAAATCCACACCAGACCTGAAGGGTCTGGAATGGATATTTGGGGGGGAACCCCACGTCATTTATTTTTTTAAATTGACGGCGGGTTCCCCTTAATATCCATACGAGACATGAAGGGCCTGGAAATGGAATTTGGGGGGACCCCCACGTTTTTTTTAATGAAGGAATTCTCTCAATTAACAGAGCCGACAATTCATTATAGCCGCAAGTCTGGTTTTAAATGTATTTTTTCCTTTCAGAAATTACACTTTGTGCAGGGACAGTTCTATCTACTAAAAACATGCGATATTTCAAATGCTAACTTTACCCCCCCCCCCCCCAGGCACGAAATTTAAAGTAATTTTACACTTTAAAAAATTATTAACTGCTTGCCGACCGCTCACCGCAGTTATACGGCGGGACGGTGGCACTGCTGGGCGAGAGCACGTAGCTCTACGTCCTACATTTAGCGGCCGATAGGGGGTGCGCGCGCGCCGCCGGCGTCCCGCGCGCCCCCGAGTCCCGCGTGCGTGCCCGGCCGGCACGATCCCTGCCGGGCACGTGGCCTCGTACAAAGCGGGGAACGGGAGCTTTGTGTGTAAACACAAAGCTCTCGTTCCTGTCAGCGGGGGAAACGCTGATCTCCTGTTCATACAATGTATGAACAGAAGATCAGTGATTTCCCCTAGTGAGGCCACTCCCCCATACAGTTAGAACACAAGCAGGAACACACTTAACCCCTTCCCTGCCCCCTAGTGTTAACCCCTTCACTGCCAATGGCATTTTTATAGTAATCCAATGCATTTTTATAGCATTGATCGCTATAAAAATGCCAATGGTCCCAAAAATGTGTCAGAAGTGTCCGATGTGTCCGCCATAATATCGCATTACTGAAAAAAAACGCTGATCGCCGCCATTACTAGTAAAAAAAAAAATATTAATAAAAATGCTATAAAACTAACCCCTTTTTTGTAAACGCTATAATTTTTTTTACGAAAAATATGTAGAATACGTATCGGCCTAAACTGAGGAAAAAAAATGTTTTTTTATATCTTTTTTGGGGATATTTATTATAGAAAAATTTAAAAAATATCGCATTTTTTTCCAAATAGTCGCTCTATTTTTGTTTATAGCGCAAAAAAAAAAAAAAACGCAGAGATGATCAAATACCACCAAAAGAAAGCTCTATTTCTGGGAAAAAAGGACATCAATTTTGTTTGGGAGCCATGTCGCATGTCAGTTAAAGCGACACAGTGCTGAATCACAAAAAGTGCTCTGGTCTTTGACCAGCAATATGGTCTGGGGGTTAAGTGGTTAAATTCACTGCTCCTGAAAAAACGGCAGTTTTTAAAACTTTTTTTTGCATTGATACATGTCCCCTGGGACAGGACCCAGGTTCCCAAACACTTTTTAGGACAATAACTTGCATATTAGCCTTTAAAATTATGTTTGAGTCCCATAGACTTTAACAGGGTTCTAAAGTTCACACGAACATTTGGTGTGTTCGCAAGTTCTGGTGCGAACCGAACAGGGGGGTGTTCGACTCATCCCTAGTAATCACCGCCCCTGGGGCTGTACCTCGTCTGCATGTTGTCCCTTGTGGGTTCCCACCCCTACATCGCGGGACATCGGCGCACGTGTGTTATCTATCAGGCTGACGTCACGCGGGTGGCCAGACGCAGCGTTGCTGCGTCACGACGCCCGTCCGTGTGTCACTGGCGCCAGCTTAGGGTCACATAAATAGGATCCTCCTGCTCCGAGTGCAACAGATGCTGAACCTCGGGTTCACTGTGGCTCTACCCAGCCCACAATAAGTTATCCAATTTCAGCCTTGTTTAGCTACCTGCTCAGCCGCCTTCTCCTCCCTCTAACCTTTTCACCGATTACCACTCATATACAAAATCTTTTTCTCCTCAGGTATCATCGGTTGGCTTCACTACCGCGACGCCACCCTTCCCTCATACACAGTTACCACCAATGAATTTACCTTTTCATCAAGTCAACATGTGCTTCAAGCACATGTCCAAGCTGGCTCCTATTCTCGGGGCACCTTCAATGTATCACTTATCCCCTTGTATCCAAGGTACACTAAACTTTCCTGCCTTTTCCTTCCTTTCCCCCTTCTCCCTTTATCCCCCCCTACCAATCCTCCCCCCCTTTCCTCTCCCCCCATGATCCCCCCTCCTTCCTTTCCTTCCCTCCTTCCCCACACTCCCCCCCCACCCCTTTGCTGGTCTCCCACCCACATCCTTGCATCACCTCTTCATTTAATTGTTATCACTGTTAGCTAACACCTGTGTAGTTGCCCCCATATGTGTGCCTCCTGGCTGCCGCATGGGACTATGTTTGGCCTTCCTCTCCTGCAGGGTCCTTTTAGGTAAGAATCTGAGCCCCTGTTCCCCAATTTACAATTTGTAGCTTTTGTTATGTGAATAACTGTTTCTCAAATTAATTGTAGACATGCTTCTGACGAAGTGGCTCTCGCCGCGAAACTAGTCAAGATGATTGTCGTGACCTTCAACCCACTAATTTCCCCCCCTCTGGGATTATATCGGTGTTATGTATGGTAGTCATTTTAATTCTTTTATTGTGTCTCCTTGATACTGTATCAAATAAAATTATTTTATATTTTCATTTGTATATCCGTTACCTAATTTCACCAGTACCGCAATAGCACAACTGTGCCCCCCCTTTCTTTTGGTTCTTTGGTTTGGGGACCCTAGACCCAATCTCTCTATACTAAAATTCCTGGATGATGGTATTTTTTTATCATAGCGTTTGTGTATATTCACTTTAAAGGCTATACTTTAATTCAAACTTTGAAATCGTGCTACTTTACTTGAAGTATCGCAATTTCAAAGTAGCAAGGTCAGCGTAGGGTGACCACATTTCCAAACTACCATTCAGGGACACCCTCCCTCCCAAAAATCAGCCTGTGCTGTAACGATTTACAGCACAGTGATTGGACACAAGAGGCGGGATTTATGATTCCTCCAATCACAAGCAGGGGTGGGATTGTGCTCCTCCAGGCATTCCGGGCCAGGACAAGTACTGTCAGTGAGTAAAGCGGTGATGTGGCAGCCTTTTTTGGGGGCATCAGATTGGCCCGGGGGGGTGGCGGTGTCAGTTTCATTCCGGGACACTGTATTGTCCTGGAATGAATGTGCCCGGGACAGACCTGCAAAATGCGGTACTGTCCCTGGGCAATCCGGGACACGTGGTCACCCTAGGTCAGTGGGATTTCAGGTGCTACTTGATAGACATTTATGTGGCTTCATACACAGATGTCTATAGAAATCGCACCTGAAATCGGCAAAAGTAGTGCAGGAACTACTTTTGTAAATAGGTGCGGCGCCATAAAATCTGTGTCGCACTGATTGGAACAGTGCTATTGCGGGGGGGGGGGGGAGTGGGGGCTTCAGGAGGAGTGGGACTTCCTGTCCTACTTCCTGCTTCTGCCGAGGGGCTGGTTAGGCGATTAAGCTTAATCGCCTACAGCAGCCCCTCCCTGTAGGCAATTGCATGGGACACATGACAGGTCCCATGCGATCGCCTGTCCAATCAGCGGCGGGCCGCGCCGCTCGCGCATGCGCAGTGGGTGCCCGGCCGTGAAGCCGAAGGCTGTCACGGCCAGGTGCCCACAGTTGTGATGAGGACGCCGGCCGGGGAGGGGGGGAGAGTAGCGGAGCCCCGGTCGGCGCGTCGTTGGAATACTGGAGCAGGTAAGTGTCTGTTTATTAAAAGCCAGCAGCTACACTTTTTTAATAAACACAAATATTGGCTGAACACCCCTTTAAGGTAACATATGCCACCAAAAGTCTAAAAAGGCTTATAGTGATAATATCACAGATGGTCACAACTCAGCCGGTCATCAACTCCTCTCCAGGATGGATGAATGGAAGTGGATGGGAAGCTATGCAGGGGATAATATTCCCTGGGCTGGTGGTCTCATAAATGGTTGAAAGTATAAAGGAAGAAAAGAAAAAGTGGCCACATAGCGCGATACCGTATGGATAAATAAAAAGGTTTGGCGAAGTGCTTTGCCACGAAATGTGTCGGGAGGACTCCATTGCAGCCCCACTTGTATACAAGCGCATTTTATCTCAACCAAATGTAAGTTTGACAGCTGTAATAAACCTTTTTATTTATCCATACGGTATCACGCTATGTGGCCACTTTTTCTTTTCTTCCTTTATACTTTCAACCATTTATGAGACCACCAGCCCAGGGAATATTATCTCCTGTATATAACTATACTGTGTACGTATGTGTGTGTGTAATACACATTATATATAAATAATGACCTATATACATACATAAACATATATAGTTATTATTTATATCAATCCTTAACCACTTCCTTACTGGGCACATATACATACATATTCCTGACCAGGTGAAATTTCAGCTTGTGGCACTGCAACACTTTAACTGACAATTGTGCGGTCGTGCGACGTGGCTCCCAAACACAATTAACGTTCTTTTTTCCCCACAAATTTCCCCACAAATTTCCCCACAAATAGAGCTTTCTTTTGGTGGTATTTGATCGCCTCTACGTTTTTATTTTTTTTGCTATAGACAAAAATAGAGCGACAATTTTGAAAAAAATAAATAAATATATATTTTGTACTTGTTACTGTAATAAATAGCCCCATTAAAAAAAAAAAAGTTTTTTCTCAGTCTAGGCAATACGTATTCTTCTACATATTTTTGGTAAAAAAAAAAAAAATCGCAATAAACTTCTGGTTTGCGCAAAAGTTATTGCACTTACAAAATAGGGGACAGAATTATTATTATTTTGTATTACTTTTTATTTTTTTACTTCTAATGGCGGCGATCAGCATTTTTTTTGTGACTGCAAAATTATGGCGGAGACATCAGACACTTTTAACACATTTTTGCCGCCATTCACATTTATACAGCGATCAGTGCTATACATATGCACAAATTACTGTATAAATGTGACTGGCATTGAAGGGGTTAACACTAGGGGGTGAGGAAGGGGTTAATGTGTACCCTGAATTGTGTTCTAACTGTGGGGGGAGGGGGGGGGTGACTGGGGGAGGTGACCGATGCTGTGTCCCTATGTACAAGGGACACAGATTAGTCTCTCTCCCCTGACAGGACATGGATCACACACACAGATCCACGTCTTGTCCCTGTAACCGCCGATCCCGTGTGCCTGGCGGACATCACGGCCACCAGGCACGCGCATCGGCATGTCAGCGATGCGGCACTCACACGCCCCCCAGTGGCCTGGCGGAGCGCAGGCCGTAAAAACAAGGCCAGTTAGAGATTTAGAACCACCCTTCGGCCGTACGGCCGTCGGGTAGTGGTTAAGCTTGCTTTTGCTGATATTAGGAGGAAAGAAACCTCCTCCTTCACATTACATCACATTCTGAGCTGGAGAATCTGGGATGGAGACATTTTACAGAGATACAAGGCCGGACTGGCCAACCGGGATACCGGGAAAAATCCCGGTGGGCTGGCTGCTCCTGGAGGCCGCTGTGAGGGCAGCGGCGCCAGAAAGAAATATGGCTGCGGCCGGGCCAACCAACATGCAACTGCGCTTGCGCCCGCGGCTCAGCGCAGTTCCGAAGCTAGCCGTGCTCGAGACAGCTCGTACAGGCTCAGCAAGCTTCGGAAATGTGGGCGCATGCGCAGTGACACAACGGCGCTGGGCGGGCGCATTTTCAAAATGCGCGCCGCTAACTAAGGTGAGGTGAGGTCTTGCGTGTGCTGTCACCGCTATGCCTCTGTCTTTCTACATCCCCTCCCTGCAGGCAGCATCTGAACTCCCCCCCCCCTCCGACATCCTGACCGCCCATGCAGCCTCTGACCTCCTGCCCCCCCTGCAGCCTCTGTTCCCCACTCCACAGCACCTGACCTCCTGCCCCCTCTGCAGCCTCTGACCTCCTGCCCCCCCTCTGCAGCCTATGACCTCCTGTCCCCCCCCTCTGCAGCCTATGACCTCCTGTCCCCCCCCTCTGCAGCCTATGACCTCCTGTCCCCCCCCTCTGCAGCCTATGAAATCCTGCCCACCTGCAGCCTCTGACCTCCTGTCCCCCCCTCTGCAGCCTATGAAATCCTGCCCCCCCTGCAGCCTTTGACCTCCTGTCCCCCCCTCTGCAGCTTATGACCTGTCCCCTCCCCACAGCCTCTGACCTCCTGTCCCCCCCTCTGCAGCCTCTGACCTCCTGTCCCCCCCTCTGCAGCCTATGACCTGTCCCCTCCCCACAGCCTCTGACCTCCTGTTTCCCCTCTGCAGCCTCTGACATCCTGTTCCCCCCTCTGCAGCCTCTGACATCCTGCCCCCCCCTCTGCAGCCTCTGACCTCCTGTCCCCCCCCTCTGCAGCCTCTGACCTCCTGTTTTCCCCCCTCCACAGCATCTGACCTCCTGCCCCCCCCTGCAGCCTCTGACCTCCTGTTCCCCACCTCTGCAGCCTATGACCTCCTGTTCCCCCTCTGCAGCCTCTGACCTCCTGCCCCCCTGCAGCCTCTGACCTCTTGCCCCCTCCCCACAGCCTCTGACCTCATGTTCCCCCCTCCACAGCATCTGACCTCCTGCCCCCCCCTGCAGCCTCTGACCTCCTGTCCCCCCTCTGCAGCCTTTGACCTTTCCTCTCCCCACAGCCTCTGACCTCCTGCCCCCCCTGCTGCCTCTGACCACCTGTCCCCCTCTCTGCAGCCTTTGACCTCCTGTTCCCCTCTCTGCAGCCTCTGACCTCCTGCCCCCTGCAGCCTATGACCTCCTGTCCCCCCCCCCCTCTGCAGCCTATGACCTGTGCCCTTCCCACAGCCTCTGACCTCCTGTCCCCCCCCTCTGCAGCCTATGACCTTTCCCCTCACCACAGCCTTTGACCTCCTGTTCCCCCCTCCACAGCATCAGATTTCCTGCCCCCCCCCTCTGCAGCCTATGACCTGTCCCCTCCCCACAGCCTCTGACCCCTTGTCCCCCCTCTGCAGCCTCTGACCTCCTGTTTTCCTCCCTCCACAGCATCAGATTTCCTGCCCCCCCCTGCAGCCTCTGACCTCCTGTCCCCCCCTCTGCAGCCTATGACCTGTCCCCTCCGCAGCCTCTGACCCCCTGTTCCCCCCTCCGCAGCCTCTGACCCCCTGTTCCCCCCTCCGCAGCCTCTGACCTCCTGTTCCCCCCTCCACAGCCTCTGACCTCCTGTTCCCCCCTCCACAGCCTCTGACCTCCTGTTCCCCCCTCCACAGCCTCTGACCTCCTGTTCCCCCCTCCACAGCCTCTGACCTCCTGTTCCCCCCTCCACAGCCTCTGACCTCCTGTTCCTCCCTCCACAGCCTCTGACCTCCTGTTCCCCCCTCCACAGCCTCTGACCTCCTGTTCCCCCCTCCACAGCCTCTGACCACCTGTTCCCCCCTCCACAGCCTCTGACCTGTTCCCCCCTCCACAGCCTCTGACCTGTTCCCCCCTCCACAGCCTCTGACCTCCTGTTCCTCCCTCCACAGCATCTGACCTCTTTCCCCCCCTGCAGCCTCTGACCTCATGTCCCCCCCTCTGCAGCCTATGACCTGTCCCCTCCCCACAGCCTCTGACCTCCTGTTCCCCCTGCAGCCTCTGACCTGTTCCCCCCTCCACAGCCTCTGACCTCCTGTTCCCCCCTCTACAGCATCTGACCTCCTGCCCCCCTGCAGCCTCTGACCTCCTGTCCCCCCCTCTGCAGCCTATGACCTGTCCCCTCCCCACAGCCTCTGACCTCCTGCCCCCCCTGTTGCCTCTGACCCCCTGTTCCCCCCTCTGCAGCCTATGACCTGTCCCCTCCCCACAGCCTCTGACCTCTTGTTCCCCCTCTGCAGCATCTGACCCCCTGCAGCCTATGACCTGTCCCCTCCCCATAGCCTCTGACCTCCTGTTCCCCCTCTGCAGCCTCTGACATCCTGTTCCCCCCTCTGCAGCCTCTGACCTCCTGTCCCCCCTCTGCAGCCTATGAACTGTCCCCTCCGCACAGCCTCTGACCACCTGCTCCCCCTCTGCAGCCTCTGACCTCCTGTCCCCTCCTCTGCAGCTTTTGATTTCCCCTGTACCATTCGCAGCCTCTGATCATCTCTTGTCTTATCAGATCTGAAGAGGAGTCAAGAGTGGGAGTGCTGCCAGGATAGGGGTTCATGGGAAAAGTCAGACATGTATTGACTGTGGAGAGGAAACTATGGGACCAAGCTGGAGACGAGTGACTGAGCCACACATGGTGCACCCGAAAGGAGGTAAGTGACAGCACCGCCAGGCCAGTCTGAGGAGGGGGAGGGGGGTGTCAATACAATATTGTAAGGGGGCACTGATCTAAAGGTTCCCCCCTTATATCAGTAAACCCCCTTACCTTAGTGTTCACTTTCTGCGTTAGATGGTCTCTGGTCACCAGAATCCTCCCCACATTCCCAGAGTTTCCCTTTACATCATAGTCTGCAGGATTCAACCTTACAGTGCAAGGGGGCACTCTGATGTAAAGGGGAATGCAGTAGACTCTGATATAAGTGTGGTCTCTGGTCACCCGTGCCCACCTTTATATCAGAGTTCGACCCCTTTCACACCGAGGCGCTTTGCAGGTGCTATAACGCTAAAGATAGCGCCTGCAAAGTGCCCTGAAAGAGCCGCTCCTGCCCATTGAAATAAATAGGCACCGCAGCTATACTGCCGGCAAAGTGCATGATGTTATGATGTTGGGCTGGTATAATGCTATGGGGCTGGTAGGAAATAATTTCCAGGGCTGGTTTTTATTCCCACTCCGGCCCTGCAGAGATAGCCAGTGAGATCCTCAGATCTCACCTTCATATACTGGTCATCTGTGTAAAATTGAATGACAGAACTGGGTGTGTCTTGTGATGAGAAGTGAAAAACACGTTCTCCACTCCTCATCTCAGCTTCATAAACTGGCACACCTTAGAGATCAGCCGTGATCATCAGGATCTGAGCTCTTCTGTTTGATAAACATACACCATAATGAGAAGCTTCATCTGTCTGTCAGCCTGAGCTCTCCTCCACCTCTCTGGATGTGTGACCTAACTATCCACAGCACTTTTTCACTCAGTTTCAGACAGCTGCTCTCTAAAAAGATACATTGAGATTGGTTGTTTGTTTTTCTAAGGATACAATGTTTTACAATAAAACAATCTACTCCACCTCTCACTGCCATCCTGCAAGCTGAGATAGAGCCATTACACAGGTTAGATCCATCTTATGGATCATGCCAGACAGATTTCTTCTGATGGGCTGTGTGGGGCTCAACAAGTGATTTAGTTGTTGCTCACTGTGGACACATCATTACTGACTTTATTATTTATACCAGGACTTTGATGGGCTTCTAGGGTATGTTCAGAATTCTGGGACTTGTAGTCCATTCTAGCTGTGTGTGTGTGTGTGTGTAGTAGGAGTCTGCTCCCATTCCCCCATGTCCCTTATGCCTCGTTTCCACTGAGCGGATCGGTTCAGTTCGCTATTTTGGGTGTTTCCATTATGAAAGCGTGCCGTAAAACCGAACCGTACCAGCAAGGGTCCTGCTTCAGATGAGGGACCAGAGAGAGTGGAACGGTTTGGTTAGGGCGGACCTACAAATACATCTCACTGATTGGTGGATGCGCTAGGAATTTTTTCTAAACCCTGAATGGTCCCTCACGGTCCGATTTGCAGTGAAAACGCTCACGCGAATAGACCGGTCCCATCCGAACCGCTCCAAAATTACTGACCCAAACAGATCCGTGCAGTGGAAACAAGGCATTAGTGTCTGGTGTACGACGTGGGGGGCCTGGGTGCATGGCAGGAGAACATGTCCTAAAGATTATCGTGGCATTATAGATTTGCTGTATGTATATACATGTGCTGGGATAAATACTTGGCACAGGACAAGCCATTACTGGCCACATCAGACCTCATGGGGAGAGCCCCAATGCCCCTTTAAGCCCTTTTCACAGATAACACAATTGGCCACACCCACTGTTCGCCATGGCAGGATACAAGTGCCACATTACTAATTCCCTGGGGCACACAGAGGTGTCCCAGGTATTTTACAGTCCCATAATACATACTACAAAAAAAAAAAAAAGCTAGTGTGGGTTTGGCTCAACGAATCCCCCCTTTTCTTAGTGTACTCACTTGCTTGGAGGCAGGAGAGAGAAGGGAGGGAGGGGGAGACTTCAGTCATGGACATTGGATGGAGGCTTAGGCATTGATGCCTTTCATCTACAATGTATCTGCCAGTTGCTCCCCTTCAAACTTCCAGCCCACACACCTCCTCCCTTCAGCACAGAACACCAGGGATCAGTGTGTGTGGGCAGACAGAGGGGAAGGGGCGGGAGAAGCAGACCCATCCCCTCTTCTGTCCGTGTATGGGGGTGGGGCCCATGTGCACACATATGCACTCGGCGGTTGTGGTACTTGGTTACTTTGGGAGCCACAGTCCATTCTGAATATTGTGTCTGTGTTTCAGATGGTCTGAAACCCCGACACACGATTCAAAACTAAAGGATGAGCTCCGGTATGTTCGCCAGGAAGTCGGCACTGCGCTGCGCTAATCACAGGCAGTGAGACATTGTCCCGATGCTCGGCTGCAGAGATCAAGAAATGTCTCCTTGCCTGTGATTAGCACAGCGCAGTGCCGGCAGGCTCTGCACGTGGACTGTGCGAACACGCCGGAGCTCATCCTTATTCAAAACCAAGACTGACTGGATGAAACCTGGACATATGGCAACCCTAATCCGAACACACCTGAGCCAATCCCTAATTGCTAGCAACAACAGCAGCCATTAGCGATAATCCCAAGTGAATCCGGCAGACTGGTTGTACCTAGGGTTGCCACCATCCCTTTTCCTGTGACTTGGGACTGCAAAGTCGCATTACAAGTCATACCCCATGGTTTTCAATGAGTACCATTCATATCTGTGTGACTTCAAGGTAGTCCCTGTACTACTTTTGTCCGACTTTGGTGCGAGTCGAGGTCCATAGACCTCAAGTTTACACAGGCATTCCTTGAAATCGCAGCTGCAAAATCGCATGACTTTCAAGTCGCAGCAGTGTGAAAGGGTCCTAAACCTTACACATTTAAATTACACAGGTTCTGAGGCCAATTTAATACAGATAAGGCACTAAGTGTGTTTAATTATCACCTTAATCAACCACAGAACATGTGTAATTGATATGTGTTTGGTTTTAAAGGGATAAGGTGGCAACCCTGGTTGTACCCAATTTGATCGATCAACTTTATACATTCAGCCTGTGCCCATACATGGTTTGAATCTCGGCCGATTCCTGCTGAATCATCCGAGATTTGAAACATCAATGGCAGGCCTTAGGCTCCATTCACACTAATGCATTTTTTATGCATTTTGCAGAAATGCAGGTACATTTTTTAACATGGTTTCCTATGGAACATGTTCACATCAATGCTTTTTTGTGCCTCTGCGTTTTTGGAAAGGGTCAGGGAATTTATTTCTCTGCAAAAAGCAGCATTTTGCATGTAAAAGAATTCAATGGACCCGCATTTTTTTTAACCTGTTTATAGCTGGTTGTCAAAGGAAATGTAAAAAAATAATAAAAAAAACATGCAAATTGCGGTAAAATAGCGGTAAAAACGTGGCAAGCTTTGCAGTGCAAAAACGCTCAAAAGCAACATGCACAGGAGTGAATTGAGCCTTAGGGCACATTTATTAAATTTAGTAAAAATGCATGTTGAGTTTGCAGGGCCATTCATTGTTAATGACATCCCAAATGCATCAAGCAGGCACACGTTTTTGTAATTTGAAAAAAAAAACACCACAAACGGGCCAAAAAATGTGCCCTAGATGCATTTTGGGGGGAAAAAAGCAGATCTAGCAAACCCTCATTGATGTGAATGCAGTCTTACAGATAGCCGTCCAGCGATCCCTCCCCCCTCACTGGCACTGCTGTATTTCTGCAACGCCAACTCCAGCCAGGCCTACTTCCTTACATATCTGAAAAGGTTTTCTCAGAGCCTGTACATTGCACCCACAACACACTGAGCATGGTTGCAATGCTGGCAAAAAATAAAATTGGAATTGCATGCTTTTTCTTTTATGTTGGTGCATTTACTACTCTTTTGTAAAAGCTAAGCCTTTAAGCCTTGGTTCACACTGATGTAATGTGGGAAATGTAGCGAATCTTGTGCGTTTCCCGCACTGTATTAAAATCACACAGCGTCCATGCGATCTGTTGCGTGTGTCAATGTTAAATCAAGGACACCCCGAAACAGCTCACAAAACGCAGTGCAAATGCCAGAATTGAAATGCATGGGTGTTTAAACCAAGTTCGTCACAAATTCCTTACCCTTCTGCATTGCCACTTTGTATTCTCCACTGTAGGTGGCGCGCGAGTAGACTGCACCTGCCTACATTTATTTTACATTTATAAATGGAGAGCAGGACTCAAAGTTGCAGTGGAGAATATGGCTCTCCCAGTGTAATCAATGGAGTGCTGCTGTAAATTTTACAGCGGATCTGTTTATCGGGGGTGCCCATCAAGCACAGCCACTGTGCCATCAAACGCAGCCACTGTGCCCATAAATTGCCGCCACTGTGCCATCAAACGCAGCTACTGTACCCATCAATTGCTGCCAGCTTGCCCATCAATTGGCGCTACTGTGCCCCATCAATTACTGCCACAGTAACAATCAATCAGCGCTACTGTGCCCCATCAATTGGCGCTACTGTGCCCCATCAATTGCTGCCACTGTGCCCCATCAATTGCTACTTCTGTACCCCATCAATTGCTGCTACTGTGCTCTATCAAATCCTGCCCCAGTGTGCACCCCCCACCTGGGACTTACCTGTCTCGGATCACAGCGCTGTCCTCCACGCTCCGAGTCCTCAGTGTCTTCTCCCATCCTCTTCCCATCCTCTGCTATGATTGGACACCTCATAGGCATCCAATCTCAGCACATGTTGCTTTAGCCAATCAGGTGACAGGTAACCAGACCCGAGCACCTGATTGGCTGAGAGGCGGCCAGTGTTAGGGAAGCGATTTACTCATTTCCCTAACACAGCACTGAGTAAACAGCGAACACACAGCATTGCCCCTGCGGTTTACCATTTTGGAAGCCTATTAGGTCTAATCAGGATACCTATTAGAGCCTGCCGCTCTAATCAGGCGCTTTCAAACCCCCCCCCCCCAGCCATTGTTTTTCTGATGCCCGACAAGGGGCCCGACACCTGAATAGGGAGCGGCAGCGGCGAGCATAGATAGATTTATGCAATGCATGAATCTATCTATGGTGATAGACAGGTGCAGGAGAGAGGGGGCGGCGCTCCTGTGCTCTTTATGGATGCACCGCCACTGCTTTTGGGGACTCGCTCTCTCTAGCAATACTCTGTCTGGAATCAAACAGCCACAGGAATGATGTTTCGTGATATATTCCAGAAATATAATACCAGCTCCCAAATGCGTTGTACATATGAATAAAAGCACTAAATAGTGTAAAACCTCAAGACAAATTCTTTATTAAAAACGAGTGCTACTCACACAAGTAAAATGGGGTCCACCTTAACTTCCGGGTAGCGCAATGACATGACGAAGCCACTCCTTCCTACACATTTCATCACATAGGACTTCTGATTATCATGTGTATGTAGCACTACCACCGAAAGAGCTGCTGGTTGTTTGGGCAGTGTATTATGATGCGCATTGCATTTGGTAGAAGTAAAGAAATGGCCACGACAGGTGCTCTTTGCTGTGCTCTTTATTACCCAGCCAGGTAAAAAAAATAACTTGTGGTGAGGAAAGTAAAGTTGAAAGAGGAGAGAGAACTGTAGATTCAGGCTTTATGGTAAGGAAACAGTCCTGTTCCCAAATCTAACACCACCGGAGTGGGTTTAGCGTACCCGGACAGGCCTCTCTCACTGACCTGGCAACCGGAGTATCGCTCGGACAATTTCAGGATAAATTCTCTGCCACAGAACTTGAACTTGAGGAGAAAGTCTCTGCCACAGACTCCCCTCGGTGGTCCTCAGAAAGAAACTTCTGCTACAAGCTACCTTCTGGATTGAATTCTCAGAGGTATCTTTCCTTGGATGAGTTACGTCTGGATCTCCTTCAACTTGTTGCCCAGGTACCGACTGACATGTGATCAATCCCTCCGGTTACCTCGATCCCCGGTGGTTTGTCCAGGCCCTTTTTGGACCACCAGCCTCTCAATGGCGCTCCTCAGACACCCCCCCAACCAAACAGCAGTACAGCTTGAAATCTTCAAAAGTGGCAACCCAGTTCATCACTGGGTCCCCGTCGCTGTTCAGATGCTTCGGGCTAGCATGGCTCCGGAACCAGGAACACCGTGTGGCACGCACGCCCTGGCCAGGTAGGGTGGGTGGGTGCCACACTGGACGAAAAAGACCCTGAACCATTGGTGTCTGCCTCCCAAGCATGCACAGCGAGGTCAAACCCTCCTGATTGGCTGCTGGGAAAGAGCACCCAAACCTTGACTTCACTGCTGCCACCTGCAGCACAGGGGCTGGAAGAACACCCCAGTACAGCAGAATGGGCTCACAGCACAGCCAAGCTGAGACAGAGACCTTGTTTTGCAACTAACAATCTGGACCAGAGTTTAACTACACTCTGATCTACCCTTAAATTTAACTAGCTTCAGTACCATAAAGTACATAGGCGCTACATGTATACAAAAGTGCTAGAAAATGCCTGGTCTGCAAGTGGTTTATTCACATCTGCACTTTGAAGCTTTATGCTAAATAGATGCTTTCAGTCTATATTTACATTCTCATCTGTACCCAGTTGTATGGCTTTAAGCTGGCCTTAGACAGTTCCTTCTGAACCAGCTATGATTCAAACCATTTATGGGCACGCTGAATGTACAACTTGGGTACCAGGGCCGATCCTAGGCAGGGTACACAGGGTGCTTTGCACCCAGGTGCCTGTAGAGGTGGGGGCGCCAAAGTGGCAAAGTTCTCCCCTCCCTCCTTCTCTTTTTGTGTCCGTCCAGAACTAGTGTGCTGAGCATAGGTGTGTGTCTGTCCAGAACTGAAGTGTCTCTGACCGTCTCCTGTACTATGTCTGCAGTCTCTGACCATCTCCTTTACCATGTCTGCAGTCTCTGACCGTCTCCTTTACTATGTCTGCAGTCTCTGACCATCTCCTGTATTATAAAAGGTAAAGCTAAAGCGCTAGCCAACAGTGAATAACGAAACAATACAGACCAGTGAAAATCAAAATGCAGCTCAAATCTGGTGTGTGCTAACAACAAAGAAATGGATATAAATGAAAAGTGATGAGCGCAAATTAACTATACTATAAGGGAGCGGGCAACACTTCTAAAGTGAAAAAACTGTAAACACGTGATAACAGCTGAAGTGAAAAAAATGTGAAAGTTCAAAAAAATATGTAGGCACCGAAACAATCCAGACGAATCTTCAATGACAAATGTGCTCACAGAGCGCTTACCTTCCACCAGGAAGAGAGGAGCCTCAACACAATACTCGATAGTGCTATAGATAACCGTCTCTGGTAGGGAATGTTGTCCAAGTCCAGCCACAATCAGGGTCCGTTCACCGTAAGTTTAAAGCATGGATGGATGTTGAAAAAATAAAGCTCACATAGTGAAGTATGTAAAACTGGGGTCAGTTTAATGGAGCTACAAAAACACTTAGGGCCAGATTCTCCAATATTTTCGGCGGCGTAGCGTAAGCCAGTTACACTACGCCGCCGCTGCTTGCTGGAGCAAGTGCTTTATTCTCTATGCACTTGCTCCGTAGGTTTCGCCTGCGTCGCGTAAATCGCGCAGCGTAAACCCGCGCAATTCAAATGGGGCGGCTTGTATTTAAATTAAGCGCGCCCCCGCGTCGAACGAACTGCGCATGCGCCGGCCGGGGAAAAAGCCCAGTGCGCATGCTCCAGCTCACGTCGGAAAGCGTCGTTGAAACCGACGTCAAAACGACGTGAGCGTCATTTACGCAAGTCCCTATTCGCGAACGAGTTAGTAAAACGACGTAAGCGACGGAAAAAGCCGACGCTGACCCGACGCCATACTTAACATGGCGTCCGACGGGACACGACGGCATCCGACGGGACCTCGTAAGGTTACTCCACATAGAAGCTGGGGTAACCTTACGAGTTCGTAAACGACGTACGCGACGACGGGGCGGCGTAAAAGCGATCGAGAATCGGCGTACTACTTCATTTGCATATGCAAATGAAAAAACAACGTAAAGGCCACCTAGTGGCCGGAGTTGTCATTACACCTACGATCCGAAAATGTAATTGTATTACACTTGTCGGATGTAGAAGCGTATCTATGCAAAAGTGATGCTCAGCATCACTCGCATAGATACGAGACAAAAAAAAAGGCGATACGACGGGGTATCTGAGATACTCCGTCGTAACGCCTCTGAGAATCTGGCCCATACAAGATAAAAACGCCAAACAACGGCACTTCCGGTGGGACGGTCAGGGTGTCACGTCACTTCCGGTCAACCTTACGCGTTGTGTCACGTCACGTGACTTCATCAGAGGTTACCAAGGGCCTATCGGTTACTGTCTTTTATAGGTGTATAGCGGAAATGAACTCGCGGCCATTTTCGATCAAGCGTCAAAACGGAAATATCGCTGCGGCCATTTTCGACAAGGGAAATAAGTATTGTCTGCATGAATCCACAAGGCAAATTAAGGCAAAATATGCACAAATACATATGGCAGGAAATTACACTGTATTGACTACTGTGCTTCTGTGGATCCTGAAATCACGGCCATATTCGATCAAACGTCGAAACGGAAATACCGCTGCGGCCATTTTTGAAAAGGGAAACGAATAGTGTCCACATGGAATAGCAAAGGTGAATTCAGGCAAACGCCGCACAGGAAAGGATGTTGCGTGTATTACTGCTGTGCTTCTATGGAAGCCAATAATAGACTTAAAGCGGATGGTTCACCAACAAACAAATATTAAAAGCCAGCAGCAACAAATACTGCAGCTGCTGACTTTTAATATTAGGACACTTACCTGTCCTGGAGTCCAGCGGCGTCCGCAGCAGAGGATGAGCGATCGCTCATCACCCTGCTGCTCCCCCCTCCATCCACGGCGAGGGAACCAGGAAGTGAAGCGCTCCGGCTTCACTGCCCGGTTCCCTACGGCGCATGCGCGAGTCGCGCTGCGCCCGCAGATTGGCTCCCGCTGTGTGCTGGGAGCCGAGAGTTCCCAGCACACAACGGGAAAAGCCCGTCTTTTGCCCGAGACTGCGGGCCGGAAGTGGGTGCGGATACCTGTCTTTAGACAGGTATCTGCACCCCCCTCCCCCCTGAAAGGTGTCAAATGTGACACCGGAGGGGGGGAGGGTTCCGATCAGCGGATCTTCACTTTAGGGTGGAGATCCGCTTTAAATAAATGAAGGCTACACCAAAACCATACGGTTATGGCCCAAAATGATATAAAACCTAGAATAAAATTTGACTAGTGGTAAGATGGTATAAAAAATGGGAGAGGGGGTGACCAACCGGAAATGAGTGCCACCCCTTCCGCTTACATCAAATACATTTACAATCTTCCTAATAATATATATCAAATGGCACATCTATATCATGATTTAAAACAAGTAAAATATTAAAATGGAATCCATAAATAAGATAAAAAATTACTCAATTCAAAAAAACAATTCAAGTCGAACTCCACGTTCAACCCATTAGGGACCATGGTATTCAGAGAGTGAATCCACTGGGATTCCATCTGGCTGATGGGCCTAACCAGATGAGCTCCTCTCCAAGGCTTATTAAATGTATCTATGCCCCAAAAAGATAAATGTTTGGGGTCTTTGTTTTTCCACAAAATGTCGACTAACGTTGTGCTTGGAAAAAACATTTTCAATATTCACAACGTGTTCTTTTATGCGAACCATTAAAGCTCTTTTCGTCCTTCCTACATACTGTAGGTTACAGCTACATTGTAGCACATACACCACGCCTTCTGTATGGCAGCTAATGAAATTCTTGATTTGGTGGCACTCATTGGTGTGAGTGCCAACAAATTGTGTCCTCTTCTGTTGAGGACCCTTAGATGGTTTACAGGCATAGCAATATTTGCAAGGAACAAAACCTTTTGTGTTGAAAAACGTATAACCACTTCTGGGTGGAGGATCAACTACATTTCTCACAAGTAAGTCCCTAATGGTAGGGGCTCTTTTATATACACCTATAAAAGACAGTATCCGATAGGCCCTTGGTAACCTCTGATGAAGTCACGTGACGTGACGCAATGCGTAAGGTTGACCGGAAGTGACGTGACACCCTGACCGTCCCACCGGAAGTGCAGTTGTTTGGTGTTTTTATTCGTTTTTCTTGTAAGTGTTTTTTTAGCTCCATTAAACTGACCCCAGTTTTACATACTTCACTATGTGAGCTTTATTTTTTCAACATCCATCCATGCTTTAAACTTACGGTGAATGGACCCTGATTGTGGCTGGACTTGGACAACAATCCCTACCAGAGACGGTTATCTATAGCACCATCGAGGATTGTGTTGAGGCTCCTCTCTTCCTGGTGGAAGGTAAGCGCTCTGTGAGTACATTTGTCATTGAAGATTTGTCTGGATTGTTTCAGTGCCTACATGGATAGAACCTCTCTACTGGTTGATGCACACATTATCACTGGACTGCATATATTAATTTGGAAAATATTTTTTTGAACTTTCAATTTTTTTTCACTTCAGCTGTTATCACATGTTTACAGTTTTTTCACTTTAGGAGTGTTGCCCGCTCCCTTATAGTATAATTAATTTGCGCTCATCACTTTTCATTTATCTCCTGTATTATGTCTGTAGTATGTCTGATAGTCTTTCTAACAGACTCTCTAACAGAGGCCATCTCTGTGTTCATCTCCTGGTCCCAATACTAGTACTCTGCTTCTCTTCCTGTATTTTGTTTATTAAGAGATCATGAAAGGATCCCAGGGTAATGAAGACTTTGTGGGGGAGCATCTCTGTGGTTGAGTCATTGCCATTGAAACATTTGTAAAGGGGAGGAGTTAGTAAAAATGACCACGCCCATGTGGGGGAGCCAGAAATATTTCTGCACCCAGGCACCTGTGACCCTAGAATTGGTCCTGTTGGGTACAAACAAACTTATGGATTTCACATGTGATAATCACTGGGAGAACACAATAACTCAGTGGGAGGGATTTCCCTGTCAGCACTGTCTGTGTTTTTGGGGAATCGTGCCAACCTTAGTCATTGTTTTTTGCCTTATTTGACCTCATTGTTTTCCGGAAATCTCATCAATTGACCTAACCCTACCCGCTCTATATGTTTACCCATCCCTTCTGCTCATGCATTAATCTGACTACATTTACAGCTTTTTTTTACATTTTACATTCAAGCAGTGTGACAGCAAGCGCTATTAGAATGCTGGTCTTCCAACAAGACTATTCAACAGAAGCCAGTTGGTAGACCAGCTTTAGTTGAACAGACAGCAGGACACACATACCAAAAGTCGGCTGGTTCATGAGATACTGGCCAATTTTCAGTACGTATGTACCAGGCTTTTAATATTTTCTTTTAGCCTAAACAAAAATAAAATCTAACAACTTCCTCCATCCACACTATACAGCACAGATGGATATATCTCCCTGCTATGTTCTTATTATTCTTTTAGCTGTCAATGGTGGATGTCAGAATACCCGAATTCAGCTTCATCTGATTGGATGTAGAATCTGTTCAGCCAATGAATTTCCACCCGGCTTCTCTGATTTTTCAGTTCAGGCAAAAACATGATCGCATCACAGGAAGTGGGTGGCGCTGCAGACACAGTGCAACCCGGAAGTGTTAGGACGCCAGGAGACAGCGTGGAGATTGGCGTGGAAGGTGGTGGAAATCGGTTGGTTTGCTGTACCAGCCCCTCTAGCGGTACCAGCAGCCCAGGACCCAGCCAACCTCCTCCTGGAATAAGAGAAAGGAAAGGCAAATGCGACTGCAGGCAGATCCAGGTTGGGGACCGGTGAGTACAAACCTCCCTTGTAAATGGAGGAGGAAATGGAGTGCGAGGTCCTGGCTTCCAAGGTCTGAGATCACGGGGCCAGCCACAAAAGGAACCCAACAAACGGTGGGTTTATGGTAAGGGAAATAAAAAGAACAAATTACTGTTCCCCTCTCCCAAAGCTGGTGCCAAAGAAACTTAGTGACGCCAAGATCAGGGAGGGGGGGGGGGACAACTGTCTCAATTTGTTCCTCAGTGGGAAAAGATTTCAAACAGCACGTACATCTGTCGAATCTTACGAGAAGATTATCGTCTAGAATTTTCGGCAAAACCCTCCTCTATGATCACTCTTACACATCCTCCCAGGGATGCCCTAAAAAGATCTGCCCTCCTGAAGGGATATCCAGGAATTGGTCAAACAACAGGTAGTGGTACCAGTACCAAAACAACAACAATACCAGGGATTCTATTCCCACGGATTTGTTGTCTGCAAACGATCGGGAAAATACCACCTAATAGTAAATTTAAGAAACCTGAACAAGTTTATGGAATACAAAAAATGTAATATGGAAAGTATCTACTCGGTACGCAAGAACCTCATGAAGGAAGCCTTCATGACGACTCTGGTCCTCAAAGATGCCTACCTGCACGTGCCAATCCATGTGGACCATCAGGCATATTTGAGGTTTGCAGTGGTAGTTGAAGGAGAGATTCTTCACTGGCAATTCAGAGCCCTACCATTTGGACTAACAGCCATTCCAAGGATTTTTACAAAAATCTTAGCAGAGGCAGTAGCCTTTCTGCATCTCCAGGGTATATCCCTAATACCTTACCTGGACGATCTATTGATCTCCAGGCAGTCAGCCTCCCAGGTCACATTGGATTCCAACAAAGCAGTTATCAGTCCTGGAAAACCTGGATTGGATAGTCAATACAGAAAAATTCTCCCTTGAACCAGAACAGGTCAAGACCTTCCTGGGCTACATAGTTGACACCAGGCAGCAGAAGCTCTTCCTGCCAGAAGTCAAAGTGGCAAAGCTAGCTTCAGCAGTAGGGGATCTGATAAAGACCCTGTCACACTCCAGAAGGGAAATTCTGAGAACCCTAGGCCTGATGTCAGCAAATATACCAGCAATAGTCTGGGCACAACTCCACTCAAGGACGCTTCATTTCTTCTTCCTGTCCTCTTGGGACAAAAAGGAGTCCTTGGATCAGGAGATACTGCTAACCCCTTAGGTCCTGTCCTCTCTGGAGTGGTGGACAATTCCCCAAAACCTAAAGGAAGGTCCACCATGGGCTCAGTGGAACCCGGTAAAGGTCACCACAGATGCCAGTTCCTGGGAGTGGGGAGCCCACCTAGAGAAAAAAAAGCCCTAGGGCAATGGAACAGCTCACTAGCTCGGTTGTCATCCAATTACAGGGAGCTAAAAGCAGTAGGGGAGCCCTAAAAGCCTTTCAGAAAGACATCAATCAGTGACCAGGGAGGCACCAGGTCCAGACCCCTACTGAAACTATCCAAGTAAATCCTGGATTGGGCAGAAGGAAAAGATCTCTCCATTTCTGCCATACACTAAAAGGGGACAAGCAATGCAGAGGCAGACTTCCTCAGTCATCAGCTGATAAGACAGGGGGAATGGGAATTAATCCCAGAGGTGTTTCAAACCCTGGTGCAGTACTTTGAAAATCCAGAAATAGACCTGTTTGCCAACCGGCAGAACAGAATAGTAAAGAGATATTTCTCGATTTCCCAAGAGAAAAAGTCCGAATATTTAGGTGCACTGACTCAGACCTGGCATTACAGGCTGGCATACACCTTCCCGCCCTTGGCCTTGATTCTGAGGGTCCTTCAGAAGCTCATTAGATCTCCACTGTGGCCAAGGATAGCTTGGTTTGCAAGTCTGAAATCCATGGCTGTAGTGGAACCACTGAAGCTCCCAAATAGGATAGATCTTCTCAGGCAGGGGCTCTACACCCAAGGCCGGAATTTTTCCAGCTGACGGCCTGGTTAATGAGCTCCAGATCCTGAAGCATAAAGGCTGCTCAGAGAAGGTAATAAATGCTCTCCTTTTGAGTAGAAAACCAGTGACTAAAAAGATGTATTTAAACATTTGGAAGACTTTCTGCTCTTGGGGTAAAGAAAGACAGATGACCTTCACTACTGTTCCGGTTATCCTGAAGTTTCTCTAGGACGGAGTCGATTTATGCTTAGCAGTCAGTACCTTTCGGATCGAATTAGCGGCCCTCTCAGTCTATCTTAAAAGAAGACTGGTGAAAGAGGACATCATTAAATGTTTTCTGTTAGCAAGGGAAAGAGTTTCCCTTGTCCTTAAGGCCCCTTTCACCCTGGGGCGGGAGCCATGGTGGCGGTATAGCGCCCCCAAAAATAGCGGCGCTATACCGCCGGAATCAGCCGCTAGCGGTGCGGTATTAACCCCCGCTAGCGGCCGATAAAGGGTTAATACCGCCCGCAGTATTGCCGCGGTTTTACATTGTTTTAAATGTGAAGGAGTGGTGAAGGAGCAGTATACACGCCGCTCCTCTCACTGCTCCAAAGATGCTGCTGACAGGAGATATTTTTCTTTCCCGCCAGCGCATCGCCTCAGTGTGAAAAGCCCTCGAGCTTTCACATTGAGTAGGCAGTGCAGGAGTTTTTAAGGCGGTATAGCAGCACTATTTTTAGCGCTGTACCGCCTGAAAAACTCCTCAGTGTGAAAGGGGTCTAAATGTAGTTTTCCGCCTTGGGACTCAACTAGGGTGTTAGAGGCGTTATCTAAACCATTCGAACCTATAGAAATGGTTCCCTTTAAGTTTCTAACTTTAAAATTAGCATTTTTGTTAGCAATTACTACAGCCAGGAGAGTAGGGGATATGTAGGCTCTGCCCATGAGTCACTCTCAGGGCAGATCCCTTGTAGCTACCAAAAGTAGCATCCTTATTTCATAAGACGCAAGACATAATATTGCCGTCCTTTTGTGATGAACCAAAAAACGAGAAAGAAGAGAAATTTAATTGTCTGGATGTAAGAAGGTGTCTTCTTACACATCTAGAAAGAACAACAAATTTTAGGAGATCCAATCACCTACTAATTCTGTATGCTGGACCCAGGAAGGAACTTCAGGACTCTAAAGCCTCAGGCCCAGATTCACAAAGCACTTACGCCGACGAAAGTGCAAATGTGCGCCGGTAAGTGCAAATTTGCGCCGGCGTATCTGTGCGGCAGACCCACAAACCAACATACGCCTAAAAACTGGTCACCCTACGCCGACATAGCTTACATACCCTGGCGTAGCGTGGGTGCACTTTTCGTCTGGACGCATGTTGCTGCTCCCATTGATTAGGCATTCAAACATGCAAATTAGGGAAATACGGCGATTCACAGACCTATTGTCAGAACTGTCAGGATAAGTACTCACCGAGGCCGAGATGCCGAGGGCGGCTGCCTTTGCGACTCTGTGCACTTTACCCCCTGGAGGTGGAGACAGCGGGGAAGGGCACAAAGGGGCACCGGCTACCAGCGGTAGGTGTTGTACTGATAGTAGATCTCTGAGGACTTGGCCTATGGTCACAGGACAGGGCCGTGGCAGGCGTGGATAGTGATCCAGGAGCAACAAAGTTCAGCAAGCAGAGAATCAGTTCAGGTCAGGACTTTAAGCAGATCCAGGATGCGAGCCAATGGTCAGGGATTGGAGAAGGCAGAAGGTCCACGATACAAGCCGGGGGTCAAGAGGTACAGACAGCAGCAGAACCGTTGAGACGAGCCGAGGGTCAAAGTGCAGGAGAAGGCGTAGAGAAGTCAGGTCCGATCCGGGTCAAATAGGTCAAGGCTTTCAGGTTAACAAAGGTACTATAGCAGGATAGCTGACAACAAACCAGCAACCCGCCATGAGCCTGGGGCTGGTTTAAATAGGCCGGGCTGAGACTTGATTGGCGGACGCGCGCGTGGATGCGTGCGCAGACGTGCGCACAGGCGCGCACAGGCGCGCGCCCGCGCATGCGCCGTAGCATAGAACCATGTTGAAATGCGCCGCGCACGGGCATGCGCCGTGGCGAGGATCGGCAGCTGGAGTTACTGGTACCCTGACAGTGCCCCCCCCAAGGGGCGGACTCCGGACGCCCAGGCTGGACATCAGTTCTGGGTGGTCTTGGTGGAAAGCCCGAATGAGCCGTGGAGCGTGTAAGTTCCTTGAAGGTTCCCATAATTATCTTCCGGAGGGTACCCCTTCCACTTGACCAAGTACTGCAGCTGTCTTCCTCTCTTTCTGCAGCCCAGAATGGCCTCAACTTCGAATTCCATCTCACCCTCGACTTCCACTGGTGATGGCGGAGATTCTTCCCTCTCTGGGAAGGACTCAGGGATGACAGGCTTCAGTAAGGAGACATGGAAGACGGGGTGGATCTTGTAAGAATTAGGTAGAGCTAACTCGAAAGCCACATCATTGATTTTTCGTTTGACTTTGAAGTGTCCGATAAACTTCTGTCCTAACTTCCGAGAAGGTATGTGTAACCTGAGATTCGCAGCTGACAGACAGACTTTTTCCCCAATTTCAAAGGTCGGGCCTTCCTTTTTCTTCCTATCAAAACATTTTTTGTGATCCTCCTGGGCTTGCCGCATCATCTCCTGGAGTCTCTTGAAGTTCAGTTGAACAGAGGTTATGTGCTCCTGCACGGCTGGAACCGACGTCTCCGGAATAGGACTAGGCAGAAATGAGGGGTGAAACCCGAAGTTTGACCAGAAGGGGGTTTGGTTGGTTGTGGAATGGATAGAATTGTTGTATGCAAATTCCGCTGATGGAAGCAGTGAGGACCAGTCATCCTGGGAGGCTGAACAGAAGCAACGGAGGTATTGCTCCAGGGTCTGGTTCGTCCTTTCGGTTTGACCATTGCTCTGTGGGTGATAGGCTGATGAAAGACACATTTTTATATCAAGAGATTTGCAGAGTTCTTTCCAGAATTTGTACGTAAATTGTACGCCTCTGTCAGAGAGGATACTTTTGGGAGTCCCGTGAAGCCGGACTATCTCTTTAAAGAAAAATTTAGCCGTCTCTGTAGCGGAGGGGGTGCCCACCATAGGTTAGAAGTGCGTCATTTTGGAAAGGCGATCAATGACTACGAAAATTGAGGTAAACCCCCCGGAAGAAGGGAGATCCACAATAAAGTCAATGGAGACCTCCGACCATGGTCGTTCGGGGATGGGCAGAGGCTTGAGCAGGCCCCTTGTTGCGTTGGCAACGAGTACATACAGACACATAGGCTTTGCAATCCTGCCTCCAGTTTGGCCACCAGAAGGTGCGGGAGACCAGTTTTGCGGTCTTTCGGGCTCTGAAATGGCCCGCCAGCTTGTGATCGTTGAAGGTACTCAGAACTAGGTGCCGGGTTTCCAAAGGAATGGAAATCTTGTCTCGAGACCAGAGCACTCCGTCCCGTTTTTCAAAAGGGAGAGAGCCCTGGTTAACTACTTGAGATCCGCGCTACAGCCGAATGACGGCTCTAGCGCGGATCTAAATTGTCAACAAGCCGTCAATTGACGGCTTGTCACTAGCTGTTTCCCGGCGCGCGCTCCAGAGCGCGCTGCGGGGAAACACTGTGTTCAGAGTGGCCGTTTGCGATGCGATCTGTGCGGCCAACGAGAGATGATCTCATAGATCATCTCTCATTGCCGTTTTACATAGAGACAGTGTCCTGTCTCTGGAGAGCAGGAGACGGATCTGTGTCTCTTGTACATAGAGACACAGATCGGTCACCTCCCCAGTCACCCCCCCTCCCCCCACAGTTAGAACACTATGCAGGGAATACATTTAACCCCTTCCTCACCCCCTAGTGTTAACCCCTTCAATGCCAGTCACATTTATACTGTAATTAGTGCATATTTATAGCACCAATCGCAGTATAAATCGCAGTATAAATGTGAATGACGCCAAAAATGTGTCCGCCATAATGTCGCAGTCACAATAAAAATCGCAGATCGCCGCCATTTCTAGTAAAAAAATAATAATAAAAAATAATAATTCTGTCCCCTATTTTGTAGGCACTATAAATTTTGCGCAAACCAGACGCGTTATTGCGTTTTTTTATTTTTTATTTTACCAAAAATATGTAGAAGAATACGCATCGCCCTAAACTGAGAAAAAAAAAGTTTTTTTTTTTTTAATTGGGATATTTATTATAGCAACAAGTAAAAAATATTGTATTTTTTTCAAAATTGTCGCTCTTTTTTGTTTATAGCGCAAAAAATAAAAACCGCAGAGGTGATCAAATACCACCAAAAGAAAGCTCTACTTGTGGGGAAAAAAGGACGTCAATTTTGTTTGGGAGCCACGTCGCACGACCGCGCAATTGTCAGTTAAAGCGACGCAGTGCCGGAAGCTGAAATATCACCTGGGCAGGAGGGGGGTATAAGTGCCCAGTAAGCAAGTGGTTAAGATAGTGCTTGGACGCGGTCCTAATAGAGGTTAGGAGATCCAGTTGCGGGAGTAACAGGAAGTTTTGTGAAGACAAGATGGTGCCAGGCTCAGATGCTCCGGGGGTTTCCAAAAACATTCTGGAAAGGGCATCTGCCTTCCCATTCTTGGAACCGGGCCTATAGGATATGAGAAAATTAAACCAGGTGAAGAAAAGGGCCCAGCGGGCTTGTCTTGGTCTTAGCCGTTTTGCAGATCACAGATATTCTAGATTCCTGTGATCTGTGAAGATCATAACAGGGTGAACTGCCCCCTCCAACAAGTATCTCCACTCTTCTAGGGCGAACTTAATCGCCAGCAATTCTCTGTCACCGACATCATAATTTCTTTCTGGCGGATTTAATTTTCGAGAGGCAAAAGCCACCGGATGCAGCAGGGCTTTTAGTCCGTGTCTTTGGGATAGGATTGCTCCCACAGCTGTCTCGGAGGCGTCAACCCCGAGTATAAAGGGTAGTGCCAGATCGGGATGGCGTAAAATGGGTGCTAAAGTAAATGCTGACTTGAGCTGAAGGAAGGCTTCTTGGGCCTCCTGAAACCACACAAAACGGTTGCCTTGACAGGTAAGCTTGGTGATGGGTGCTAGTATGGCGGATAACCCAGTGATAAATCGTCTATAAAAATTAGCAAAACCGATAAAACGTTGTACTCCTTTCCTGTCTTTGGGAGCCGGCCAGTCCTGAATGGCTTGAACTTTTTGTGTGTCCATGGCGACTCCACTCGTGGAAACAATGAACCCAATAAATTGTACTGTACTCTTTTCAAACTCACACTTCTCGGCTTTCAGGTACAATTTATGGAATCTGAGGGTCGTAAGAACTATCTTGACATGTTCCCGATGAAGCTCAATGGAAGCGGAGAAGATAAGGATATTGTCCAAATAGACTACCAAAAAGTCATCCAAGTGCTTCCGAAAAATGTCATTGACAAAATGCTGGAAGGTTGCTGGGGCGTTGCAGAGGCCGAACGGCATTACAAGATATTCGAAGTGTCCGAATCTGGATCTAAATGCAGTCTTCCAAGGGGTTGTAAGCTCCCCGGAGGTCTAATTTGGAGAAGACTTTAGCAGACCGGAAGCGCTGGAAGAGTTTGGGGATGAGGGGTAGCGGGTATCTGTTTTTGACAGTAATCTTGTTCAATTCCCTGTAATCTATGCAGGGTCTGAGAGAGCCGTCTTTTTTTTCCACAAAGAATATCCCTGCTCCCGCAGGGGAAGAGGAAGGGCGAATAAATTGTTTTTTAAGGTTCTCATCGATATAGGCCTTGAGGGCCTTTAGTTCAGTCTCTGATAGGGGAAAATATGGCCAAACGGGATTTCCGCGCCGGGTAGTAGGTCTATCGGGCAATCGTAAGGCCTGTGAGGTGGTAGATGGTCGGCCTGTTGTTTGTCAAAGACGTCTGTAAATTCCCGGTATGCTGGAGGGACGATTCTCTGCCGTGGTGGTAACGGTGAAACAGGCGGTGGTAACTGGTGCGAGGCAATGTGCAGAGCAGTGGGAAGAAACAAAGCTGACTTCCTTGCTTCCCCAGTCAATATGCATTTGGAGTGTGTGCAGCCAGGGAAGGCCCAAAATGATAGGGAACATTGGAGATGCAATTAAGTCCAACTGTAGGAGCTCCTGGTGTCCGGAATCTGTGATGGCCAGAACAGGATCGGTCTGCTGTGTGACTAATCCTGAGCGAGGGAGAGAGCCGTCCGCCAGACGTACTTGTAAATGAGGATCCTTAGAATGAAGGGGAAGATGTAGCTTCAAAGCTAGAGCAGAGTCCACAAAGCTACTGCAGGCGCCAGAGTGAATGATTGCTGGTAAGCGAGTCACCCCTTCCGGTAGCTATAGAGAAAGAAAGAGAGTAAGGTAAGACTGTAGAGCGCTGACAACACGGCAGTCCGAAGCGGGCCTGGGTGCACACTTACTGGGTCTCACCGGACAGGTGCGAAGAAAGTGGCCGGAGCCACCACAATACAGACACAGGTTGGCTTGACGCCTGCGTTGCCTTTCTTCCGGAGTGAGAGGAGAGCGGACCAGCCCAAGCTGCATGGGTTCTGGGTCGGGAACTGAGTTGGAGGAGGAGACTGGAGGCGGTGGGTACGTAGGAGTTGGTCTCGGAGGAATCCAGGTTGGACGAGGCGTGTGGAGGTACTCGGAACGCCTTTCCTGTAGACGTCTGTCCAATTGGGTAGCGGCTTAAATTAAGTCCTCCAGTGTGGCAGAGGGTTCAGTTCTGGCTAGCTCATCTTTGAGCGCTTCTGAAAGTCCCTGCCAGAACTGATACTTTAGGGCTGCTTCGTTCCAGCCGGTGTCGGCTGACCACTTCCGAAACTCGGCTGTGTAGTCTTCTACTGGTCTCCTCCCTTGGCTGAGGTTGTGAAGGATGGTTTCAGCCATCGCAGTGCGTTGTGGATCATCGTAGAGTCTGGCCATTTGCTCAAAGAAGGTGTCAAGTGTATCCAGCACCAGACTTCTCTGTTCCATGAGGCCATGTGCCCATGCCTGTGGTTCTTCAGAGAGGAGAGAGATAACAAAGCCTACTTTTACTGCCTCTGAAAAGAATGTTCTAGGCTGCAGCGCGAGATACAGAGAGCAGGCGTTTTTAAATGCACGATACTTTCTGCGATCGCCCGTGAATCGATCAGGAGTCGGGACTCTGGGCTCAGGGTGAGTCACTACCACAGATGGATTTGCGGAAGCCTGTGGGGCTGCAGTCTCAGTAGGGGGAGCTGCGGTTGGAGTGGAGGGACCAGGTTGTCCAGTCAGCTGCTGAAGACGGCCGTCAATTTGGAGGTACCTGTCCTGCAACTTCTACACTGCCGCCGTAAGAGCCGAGACCTGCTGGCATAAGGTCTCAAAAGGCGAGCGCACCCTGTTGGCCTCTGACAACTGTCTGGTTTGTATTGTCAGAACTGTCAGGATAAGTACTCACAGAGGCCGAGATGCCGAGGGCGGCTGCCTTTGCGACTCTGTGCACTTCACCCCCTGGAGGTGGAGACAGCGGGGAAGGGCACAAAGGGGCACCGGCTACCAGTGGTAGGTGTTGTACTGATAGTAGATCTCTGAGGACTTGGCCTATGGTTACAGGACAGGGCCGTGGCAGGCGTGGATAGTGATCCAGGAGCAACAAAGTTCAGCAAGCAGAGAATCAGTTCAGGTCAGGACTATAAGCAGATCCAGGATGCGAGCCAATGGTCAGGGATTGGAGAAGGCAGAAGGTCCACGATACAAGCCGGGGGTCAAGAGGTACAGACATCAGCAGAACCGATGAGATGAGCCGAGGGTCAAAGTGCAGGAGAAGGCGTAGAGAAGTCAGGTCCGATCCGGGTCAAATAGGTCAAGGCTTTCAGGTTAACAAAGGTACTATAGCAGGATAGCTGACAACAAACCAGCAACCCGCCATGAGCCTGGGGCTGGTTTAAATAGGCCGGGCTGAGACTTGATTGGCGGACGTGCGCATGCGCCGTAGCATAGAACCATGTTGGAACGCAGCGGCGTGCACGCGCGCCGCGCACGGGCACAGGCATGCGCCATGGTGAGGATCCGCAGCTGGAGTTACTGGTACCCTGACACCTATGTGCGCCCGACGCATGCTACGTGAGGTGCGGCGTAAAGTTATTCCCCATAGATGAGGTGCAACCCGGCAACAGACATGCAAAGGTCTGCACCAGAGAACACAAGCCGGCGTATTGCATTGGACGTGTGTCTGGCTGGGCGTACGTTAAGTTCACGGCATACGAGGTGATGAGGCTTAGCTTAGGCAGTTGTGCCGGCGTGGTTTTGAGCATGCGCATAAGGGTGCTGTTTCATGCGTCCACGTCACCGCAACGTCATACGCCGACCGTAAAACACTGCACCATGCTCGGACCATCATTTGCACAGGGTCACGCCTATTTCCACCTACGCCGACCTGCGCCTTTGAAACCTACGCCATGCCGACGCAGCGTTGGGAGCAACAGCTTGCTGAATGCAGTGCTCGCCTCTCCGCGCTGCGTCGGCATAGCGTACAGCGTTTGAGATACGGCGACGTAATGTGCGCCCACTCTCTGTGAATCTGGGTCATAGTCTCCAGATGGATAAGAGAAGCTATCTCCAGGGCTTATGTATGCTCTGGGATCCCAGCTCCAGCGCAAAGCGCATTCAACCAGATCTCTAGCAACTTCCTGGGCTGAAAAAGCAGGGGCCTCCTGGGAGCAAACCCACAGTGCGGCTACCTGGTCCAGTCAACATACTTTCCTGAAGCACTATTGTGTGGAAATGTCACAGCAAGACTTGGCTTTCGGTCGGAAGGTCCTACAAGCTGTGGCCCCACCCTGAAGGTAGGCCTGTGGTTACTTGATTATCCTCTCAGGTGTGCCGTCTTGGAAGGTGATAAAAGAAAAACTACATTAGACTTACCGGTAACAGGCGCAGAGCATGCACAAATAGAATGACGGAGATCTCCGAGGCTGATCAGCTGTTCTTCAGGTGTACACGGCGCATGCGCAAGCAACACGCTGCTCGCTACCGATGCTCGGGGGCAGCTTATACATTCAATTACATCAAGGGATACAAGGGGCGTATCCTTTTCTCAAAGAGGCAGGTACATTCTTAAACATTCAAAAAACTACATGTCTTTATAAGGGGCGGATGCTTTTCTCAAAGGGGCGCTCTTCAGTTGTGTAAACACGCCCCGCAAAGACGTGTACTTCATTGAGATAACCACTCCCCATAAGAGCATTGCTCAAGAATACATCCGCCCCTTGTTGTATTCCGTCCCTTGTTGTAATTCAATGTATAACCCGCCCTGAGCATCGGGAGCGAGCAGCGTGTTGCTTGCGCATTGCGCCGTCTACACTTCAACAACAGCTGATCACCCTTAGAGATTTACACTGACTCTGTTTGCGCATGCACAGTCCAGCCCGGGCATTATTCGACGGGAAACCCTTACCGACAGAACACCGGCACCAGACTGTCATGTGCAAATGCTCCCTCTTTTCTTAATTAAATTTACCATTTCTTTACAAGTTTCATCATACCTTCAATCACATAATTTCCTTAGATACCCACCCAATAACATAAACAGCCACAAGTCCCTTTCCCCACATACTGCCTGTACTCCACTTCCCTTCGGGATTACATTACTCTTATCCAATTCCTCTGTAGCACCCTCCTAGTTAGGTTGCTAGAATGTTAGGTCAATTTAGTTCTTTTTGGCTCCTCTGTAATCATTGGAGCAGTTGTTGATTTTGTTTGGCTGTTCTGAATTTCACAGGCTGCAGGTTAGATTGCTCTTCCCTGCCTTCTAAAAAGATCTGGAAACAAGTGAAATATTCCTTTAAATATCGTACCTGCTGGGTGTCTATAGTATGCCTGTGAAGTGGCATGTGTTTTCCGTGTTTAGAACTGTCTCCTTTCATTTGCAAGTAGGAGCCATTTGTTAGTTGGATGTTTGAAAGTTTGGGCCTGCCGTATATACTTTGGGCCCTAGGTGTTGGTGTTGCCACAACACTGTAAGCCCTCACAGTTAGTCTTGGTGGGTGCTGGAACGCCCTGCTGTAAACTATTATATCAAGAATTGTAATTACATGTCATTGTTGAACAGTGGTAGAAAAATTGGGCCTTTGGGGCTGATGCTACAACACTGTGGGGCTGATTTACCAAGCCTGTCTCCTGACTCACAGCGCACAGGCAAGAGTAAAAGTATTTTTCACATTTACTAAAGAGATACGCTGGCAGTGCAGTGTATTTTTTTATTTACTAAAATGCCTAGTGCGCCCAGGAGAGGGCGCATTGAGCACCACAATAGACCTGGCGTACGGCATTTAGAAATGTAAAAAGCGGGGATTTGGGCGGGAGTTTATTAGGGGAGGGAGGGGGGTGATGCAGGGTAAGTGTAATGACACGTGTTTGAGTGTGTGGCGCGGGCCGAATTAAAAGTGAAAGTGACTTTTGAGAACCGATCCCCGTACGCTTGCACAGTACGCCTGAACCTTGGAAGGTTAATTTGCATACTGGGCATGACATTTTGGGGATTCACGTGCGGCTTGTCAGTACGCCGAGAAAATCTTGGTAAATACTAAGCAGGGTAGCTGTAATTCCTGTGCGTGATGCGGCGCACAGAAATCCCCAATCCCCAACCTGTTTTCAGCCTGCTCTGATCATGAAGGGGAACTCCGTGCCGAATTTCAAACAAGAAACCGGCGCGGGTCCCCCTCCAGGGGTACATTAGGCTCTTCGGCTTGGTCTGGAACGTGAGGGGTTAAACCCACGCTGAAAAAACAGCGTAGGGTTTCCCCCCCAGATCCATACCAAGCCCTCATCCCAGGCACGCAGTCTGGCCCGGACAGGAATGGGGGTGGGGACGAGCGAGCACCCCCCCCCCCTCCTGAGCCGTACCAGACCGCATGCCCTCGACATGGGGGAGTGTGTGCTTTGGGGGAGGGGGGCACTGCCCCCCAAAGCACTCTTGTCCCCATGTCGATAGGGACAAGAGCCTCTTCCCGACAACCCTGGCCGTTGGTTGTCGGGGTATGCGGGGGGGGGCTAATTATTTATTTTTGTTACAAAATAATTCACTAAGACCTCCCCTTCAGGCATGAGTTCAGGGGAAAAAACATAGCTCTCATGCTTTCAGAAGCCATTGCAGCTTTGTTCCTGCATGTGAGCTGCACTGAGCATGCTCGGCACTTAGAAATGTTTTACTTCCTTTTTGTGGGTGAAAATCACTTGGATGTCTCTGAGCATGCTCATAGAGCATGGGTGGGTTAGTAATTTAAAGAAATCCTTAACAGGTGTAACCACTTACAAGTTCACCCAAACTAGAGACTGAAATTTGTTCATGTGATTTCAATTGCTTCATAAAGTGTGCTGTGTACTTTCAATAAAGTGTGTCCTGTTACATTCAGCATTAAGCCATGGCTCATGTGTGGATTATTCAGCGATTCCAGGGAAATTCCTAGTCGGGGAATATTGGGTGATTTATTTAATGGAGAAGAAGGGAATGCTTGACGGGGATATGTTCGACTACCGTCACAGCTTCATTAGCACATGTTATAAAAAGCGTGGATAGAGCAGTCCTCAGCTGCCCTGAGAGGGGGCAGGCTGGCAGGAATGTTGTTGCTAAACAGATGTGTTTTGGAGCATGTTTTTTTTTTTGCCAATGTTTTTTGTTTATTTTTAAATTATGTTCACTTTGATGTATTTGTCTCTGCTGCCTTATTTTGAATAATATTTCTGAAGATGTTGGGACAGTTAACCTATGTTTATTTTATTTTTTTTAATTTATTTTTGTTTGTGTGTGTGTGTGTGTTTTTGATGGTTTTAACATCCAATCCTGTAGAAGCAAAGTTTTTTTTTCCTTGCTTGTCCACTTGTAATGCAAAGTGGATTTGCCTTTAGTAAATGGACCCCCCAAAGTCCAAGATTCCTAATAATGTACACAGCAAAATGCAATTTCCATAATGGGAAATTATTTAGATTGATCTGTGTCCCCAACAAAAGACATTAGTAAGGTTTTACCCTCACTTCCTGTTTGGCTATGTGACAGGAAGTGAATGAATTTGAAGTAGAAAGTGACAACATTTGTGAGGTGTCTTCACCCTATTAGGGGTGCAGGCATCACCCAAAAATGAGCAGATAATACTTATTTGCAAATTAAGAAAATTGTTTATTTAACATTGGGTGGTGTTTGTGGGGGTCCCTAACACACATTCATACATATTAGCAACGCTGTATCCTGGCCTATTGGCATGGCTATATTTTCTTAGGCCTCTCAATAAAACTCTCTGAAATGTGTGCTTAAACTTGAACTATAATCAACACTTTTTATTTTCTTTCATTTTGGATGGAGTGAGGGAGGGTTATAGGTCCTGTCAGTTTTTTTTGTATTATCTGTGTCCAATTGGGGAGATTTGCCTTCACTTCATGCCCCATAGCCAAACAGGAAGTGAGAGAAAAACTATGCAAATGATGGGAATCCAGTGCCCCCCAGAACTAGTGTGTGTGTTCCCTGAAAATTCCTGGGCAGGTCATACAAAAACAGGGTGTGGCCTTGACAGGAAGAATGGGTAATTTTTCTATTAGGAGGTGCAGAAATGTAGTCAGGCCTAGGGCAGCACAAATCCTAAATATACTACTGCATATTAGGGCTTATTTAGACAGGATCCGATTTACAGCATGTTTTTAGATTGTGGGAGGAAACCCACGCAGGCACAGGGAAAACATGCAAACTCCAGGCAGATGGTGTCACGGATGGGATTCAAACCAGCGACCCTTTTGCTGCTAGGTAAAAGTGCTATACACTGTGTTGATTTTTACTGATGCCATGTGGGTTGATTTTTACTGATGCCATGTGGGTTAATTTTTTACTGATGCCATGTGGGTTGGTTCTTACCAATGCTTTACCGGTTGATTTTTACTGATGCCATGTGTCAGTTGATTTCTACTGATACTATCAGAGGACATCAGTAAAAATCAACTAACATTTCAGCATAGCATTGCTTGATTGATTGGTTTTTACTAATGCTATATGTCGGTTTATTTTCACTAATGCTATGATGGTTTATTTTTTTTATTGCTGGATATTGCTCTTCGCATTACCCTCTCTGGATTGCTTTAATAGTTTGATTTATTGGCTTGAGATACGAATATACCTGGCGAGTAAAAATGCTGTCCCCCCAGATTTGCAAGGGTTCCTACACCCATGCCTGGGGGGGGGGGGTGTAATGTCAGCATGTGAAAAAGTGCACGTTTCCCGTGGTTAGAACTGTCCCTGCACAAAATGACATTCTGAAGAAAAAAAAGCTGTTTAAAACTGATTTGCGGCAATAATGAATTGTCGGCTCCCGGCAATTGTGAGAGATTCATTCATAAAAGAAAAAAAAAAAGCGTGGGGGTCCCCCCAAATTCCATTAGAAGGCCCTTCAGGTCTGATATGGATATTATTAAGGGGAACCCCGGTGACATTTTTTTTTAAAAAATGACGTGGGGTTCCCCCCCCCCCCCCAAATATCCATACCAGGCCCTTCAGGTCTGGTGTGGAATTTAGGGGAACTCCACCCCAAATTAAAAAAAAAATGGCGTGGAGTTCCCCCAAAATCCACACCAGACCCTTATCCAAGCACGTTGACCTGGCCGGCCGCAGAAAAGAGGGGGGGACAGAGCGCGGGCCCCCCCCCTCTCCTGAACCGCACCAGGCCACATGCCCTCAACATTGGGAGGGTGCTTTGGGGTCCCCCCCAAAGCACCTTGTCCCCATGTTGATGGGGACAAGGGCCTCATCCCCACAACCCTTGCCCGGTGGTTGTGGGGGTCTGCGGGCGGGAGGCTTATCAAAATCTGGAAGACCCCTTTAACAAAGGGGCCCCCCAGATCCCACCCCCCTGTGTGAAATGGTAATGGGGTACATTGTACCTCTACCATTTCACAAAAAAAAATTGAAAAGTGTAAAAAAAAGACAAGAGCCGGTTTTTGACAAGTCTTTTATTAATATCTTCTTTCCGCTTCTTCTTCCATCTCCTTCTTTTCTTCGGGTTTCTTCCTCCATCTTCTTTTTCTTCCTCTGCTTCTTGCTTGGGTCTTCTTGTCCCGCATCTCGTCCGCATCTTCTTCCATTTTCTTCTCCTTCTGCCGGCCTTCTCGTCCGCATCTTCTTCTTGTTTCCCAGAGGCTCGGCTTCCAATTGAATTCCTCACTGTGTGCCACTCCTGGGACCACGCCCCCCTCTGACGCCTCTGGGAAAACAAGAAGAAGAAGAAGATGCGGACGAGGAGGCCGGCGTAAGGAGAAGAAGATGGAAGAAGATGCCGGTCAAGATGCGGGACGAGAAGACCCAAGCAAGAAGCAGAGGAAGAAGAAGATGGAGGAAGAAACCCGAAGGAAAGAAGATATTAATAAAGGACTTGTCAAAAACCGGCTCTTGTCTTTTTTTTTTACACTTTTCACATTTTTTTTGGTGAAATGGTAGAGGTACAATGTACCCCATTACCATTTCACACAGGGGGGGCGGGATCTGGGGGCCTCTTTGTTAAAGGGGTCTTCCAGATTTCGATAAGCCTCCCGCCCACAGACCCCCACAACCACTGGGCAAGGGTTGTGGGGATGAGGCTCTTGTCCCCATCAACATGGGTACAAGGTGCTTTGGGGGGGACCCCAAAGCACCCTCCCAATGTTGAGGGCATGTGGCCTGGTGCAGTTCAGGAGAGGGGGGGGGGCCGCGCTCTGTCCCCCACTCTTTTCTGCGGCCGGCCAGGTCAACGTGCTCGGATAAGGGTCTGGTGTGGATTTTGGGGGAACTCCACGCCATTTTTTTTAAATTTGGGGTGGAGTTACCCTTAAATTCCACACCAGACCTGAAGGGCCTGGTATGGATATTTGGGGGGAACCCCGCGTAATTTCTTTAAAAAAAAATGACGGCGGGGTTCCCCTTAATATCCATATCAGACCTGAAGGGCCTTCTAATGGAATTTGGGGGGACCCCCACGCTTTTTTCTTTTTTTTTTGTTTTATGAATGAATCTCTCACAATTGCCGGGAGCCGACAATTCATTATTGCCGCGAGTCAGTTTTAAAAGGCTTTTTTCCTTCAGAATGTCATTTTGTGCAGGGACAGTTCTAACCACGGGAAAGGTGGGCTTTTTCACATGCTGACTTTACACCCCCCCCCATGGTACAAAATTTAAAGGAATATTTTACTTTTATTGTTGCACTTTTAGCATTATTAAAATCACTGCTCCCGGAAAAACTGACGTTTTTAAAAATAAAAAAAGCATTGATACATGTCCCCTGGGGCAGGACTCAGGTCCCCAAACACTTTTTAGGACAAAACTTGCATATTAGCCTTTAAAATTAGGACTTTAGATTTCCCCCATAGGGCCAGATTCAGGTAGATGAGAGTATCTTTCCTCTGGAGTAACGCTTCTCATTTACGTTACTCTGAAGACCCTTTCAGCGCAAGTCCTGTAATTCACATAGCAGTTGCGCGTAAACTTGCGCCAGAGTAACGATAATGCGCTGGCGTAACCCGACGCAAGTGAAACTGGGTGTGATCATATGTAAATGATGGGCGGAGCCCAGCGCAGAGGCTTACGTTCAGCGCATCATCCACGGAGCATGCGCAGTGAGTGCGGCTCCACTCGCCCCCTTGTGCGCATGCTCACAACTTCCGTCGGCACCACTTCCTGGGAAACGTCAGCGCAATGCGTTCCGCTGGGCGCTTAAAAGCGCTGGCGGAAACGCCATTCCGGCGCAAAAGTAGTTCCATTTCCCCCCACCCCAGGGAAGATACTTTTGCCCTGTAATGGCTGCTCCCGCTGCCCCCAAAGAGAGGAGGAACCTAAATTATAATGCCCAGGAGGTCACAGTGATAATATCGGCTATGGAGGCATTTAATGATTTTCTCCATGGTAAAAAAAGCAGGAAGACCAGCCGGGAGAGAAAGCAGGCCATCCTGGACACCATAGCTGCCAGGGTCAATGTGCTGGGGTACTCCACCCGGAGTGCTTCAGACATTCAAAAAAAAATCAATGACCTGCGGCGCAAGGTGAGGGGCAAGGTGTCCACCATTAGGAGCCATGAGAGGGGCACAGGTGGTGGTCCCCCATGTCCTGTCACCCTGACCGCGGAGGAGGAGGTGGTCGCCCGCTGCCTGGACAGGGAGCAGTTGGAGGGGGTCCCAGGCTATGATTCCGTAGAGGAAGGCTCCAGGACAGGTAAGTGATTTTTACCCCCTTTTTGGTGTGTTGCATGTGGGGCGGGGGTGGGTACATGTGCCAAGTGTGTGGGACCACCAACATGTGTCTGCTTTGTGTCATCCACAGATGACGGTGCTGGGCCATCTCGTGCCGGCCAGTCCACCCCAACCTCCCAACGGGATGCTGCTGACGAGGCCCTGGGTGCTGGAGACACCGAGGTGGAGGAGGAGAGTGCCCACACCACTTCAGCAGAGGTGGTTGTGGAGGAGCCTGTCCCTGAACAGGAGTTCATTTTAATGTTGGAGGAGTCCTCCTCCTCTGCAGGGCCCTCTGTGATCCCCTCCCCCATCCTAGGTAGCCCCTCAAGGGCGACTCCATCCCCACGGGGACAACCTTCCTCTGCCCCCAGGAAGGCCACCCGGAAGACCAGGGGGGTGTGTGATTTGGTCGAAGACCAGGTGCTTTTGGACCACGCGAAACAGACCCAGCAAATGGGGGAGATGGCTGGCCACCTAGACAGGGTCGCAGACAGCCTGGGCTCTATGTCACAGCTGCCCAGTCGCGTGCAGGGCGTTGTGACCAGCCTGGGGGAGGTGCAGGCTGATATCCGGCACTTGACAGCAGCTGTTCGAGACAACACTGCTGCCATTCGGGAAGAGGGGAGGCAGCGGCAACGTGACCAGCGGCATCAGATCACCCGCCAGCTGAGGATGCAGGCCCAAACAAATTTGTATCTGAGCCGTATCGCTGTGGCATTGGAGGGCATGCAGCCAACAGCTCCCAGGAGTGGCCCACCCGGGGATCAGCCTCCTCCTGATGCCCCCCCACCCCCACCACCACCCACTCCCTCCAGGCAGATGAGGAGCCCGAGAGTGCCCCCAAGGAGGAGCCCCCGTCATCCCAGATGAGGGTTTTTTGTTTTTTTGGTTGTTATATATTTTTGTTTATACTCAGGACATGAGTTTTTGTTTATTTTTTTATTATTATTGTTTATACTCAGGACATGAGTTTATTTATTTTATTTATTATTATTGTTTATACTCAGGACATGAGTTTTTGTTAATTTTTTTGGTTCTCAGGTTATGAGATTTTTTTTTTTTTTTTTGATACTGCACACGTTGCAGTGTGAATGGTGTGTGAATGTGAGAGGGTGGCACTCCTGAAAGTAAGGGGTGTCACCCTCGGCCGTGGTGGTGAAGTTAACCCCACGGCTGAATGAATGACGTGTGAAAGGTGTGTGAATGGACAGTGACATCATTGGGGCCTTGACGCTGGCGTTGCTGCTCCCAACTCCTACATGCTGGACTTGGGCTAATCCAATGCGATGTGCATGTGATGTGTGTGATCTAGGGACATCAGTGGTGTACACGCATGCACTGTCTGTGTTAGTAATGTTTTGGTTTAGTGTCCAAAGATGCCTACGGCGAGGACCCTCCTGACTGCTCTTCCATCAGCAGACTGGGTGTCCTCTGGCAGGTGGGGACTGTGTGGGTCGGGGGTCAGGTCATCACGTATGTCAATATGCAGGCCTTTTCTCATAGCAAAGTTATGTAGTATGCAACATGCAGCGATGATCTGACACACAAAGGTAGGGGAATACAATAGGGTCCCCCCAGACTTATCCAGGCAGCGGAAACGGGACTTCAGGAGCCCAATTGTTTGCTCCACCACTCCACGGGTTTTGATGTGTGCTTCATTGTATTTTCTCTCTCCTCTGGTTTGGGGGTTCCGGAAAGGAGTCATTAGATGGGGTCCCAGTGCATATGCAGAGTCACCTGTAAGGTAAAAGACAGGAGAATGTTAGTCATGCATGTGCGACTTCTGTTGTGCATCACGGGAGGGGATAGTCATGCCTGACTCCCTTGTCACTCACCAACCAGCCAGCTGTCCCCATACATGTTCTGTTCGAATTCTGCTGGGATGGGACTCTGACGGTATATGAAGCTGTCATGGCTGGACCCGGGGTGTTTGGCACGCACGTGCCATATGAAGCGTTGGGCATCGGCTATCACCTGTACGTTGATGGAATGCCAATGCTTCCGATTGCGGTATATGTGCTCTGTGGCACTGGGGGGCTGTAGGGCCACATGTGTGCAATCAATGGCCCCGATGGTGCGTGGGAATCTGGCAATGTTGTAGAAATCTGTCATTGCCTTCAGCCGCAGCTCCTCAGTGGTGGGTCTGATGAACTGGTTGGACATGCGTCTGAGGATTGCAGGGACAACCTGGTGCACACATCTGCTTATGGAGGACTGTGACATCCCAGCCACCACTCCACTTGTACGCTGGAATGATCCACTGGCAAGGAAATGAAGTGTTGCCAGGACCTTCACCAGTGGCTGCACTGCTTGTGAGCGGTGTGTCTTGCTGGTGATGTCACCCTGCAGGGTTGTGGTTAGTTCAAGTATTACATCTGGGCTGAATCTGAAGAGGCGATACACCTCCTCATCCCCCATGCCAAAGAGGTTCATACGAGTGCGGTATATCCTCTCACGTGCCCGCCTCCTCCGTAGCGAGGGACCCAGTACTAGTCTTAGGACCACGAGTGCCCCTGGCATGTTGGCACACAGAGGTGTTGTCCTTGCTAGTGTTGTTGTTCAGCTTGCTAGTTTCGTCGGTAACGCTGCTGTAGCTGCTCTCCTGCTGACCTGTGACCGTCTGGAGTAAAGATAAAGCAGCCTTTTGTAGAAATAACTTTGCGCCGGACAGACCAGATACGCGCGGCGCATGTAGCCAGCGTATGGTGCTAATCCGTTCGCGAATTGGGAAATCTCCCTCATTTGCATATTTGCAGGGGAAATCAATGGGCGCGACTGATGCGCCCAGCGAAAATAAGCGCTGACGATACTCTGGCGTCGGAACGTTCCGCCGGTCGCAAATGACCCGTTATTGGGCGCATCTAGTTTGGTGGGTACGGGCACATAGAAAAGACGGCGCATCATCACAGTTACGCGGCGCATATCCAAATACTCCAGCGCAAGTGTTCGTGAATCTGGCCCATAGACTTTAAGCTCAGGGAGATCGGCGTGGCTTTACATATCAATTGCATTGCGCTGCTGCTGCTACGCTGGTTCATGCTCCTAATTAAGGATTCATCCAGCGCACTAATTAAGCCATGAACCGGCGCAGCGCATAGACAATAGTAAATCAACCCCCGTAAGTCCTCACAGTTACTCTTGGTGAGTGCAGGAATTGGCCCTGCTGTTAAATATTAGATCAAGAATTGTAATTACATACCCCTGTTGAACAGGGGCAGAAAAATGGGGCCTTTGTTGGTGGTGGTGGTGGTGCCACAACACTGTAAGGCCGCGTACACATGATCAGTCCAAACCGATGAAAACAGACTGAAGTTCAGTTTCATTGGTCCAAACCGACCGTGTGTATGGCCCATCCGTCTTTTGTCCTTCAGTCCAAAGTTTTAAAACTTGCTTTAAAATTGGACTGATGGACACCTGACCATCGGTCAAAACTGATGGTTAGTATGCAAAAGCTTCGGTTCAAAACCCGCGCATGCTCAGAATCAAGTCGACGCATGCTTGGAAGCATTGAACTTTTATGTCACCATGTTATGACACGATAGGTTTCTGGACTGATGGTGTGTAAGCACATCAGACCATCAGTCTGTGAACCGATGAAAATGAACTTCAGTCCGTTTTCATCGGTTTGGACTGATCTTGTGTACAAGGCCTAAGCCCTCACAGTTACTCTTGGTGGGCGCAGTAATGGGCCCTGCTGTGAAATATTAGATCAAGAATTGTAATTACATGCCCCTGTTAAACAGGGGCAGAAAAATTGGGCCTTTGTTGGTGGTGGTGCTAGTGCCACAACAGTGTAAGCCCTCACAGTTACTCTTGGCGGGTGCAGGTTTGGGCCCTGCTGTGAAATATTAGATCAAGAATTGTAATTACATGCCCCTGTTGAACAGGGGCAGAAAAATTGGGCCTCAGGCACTGGTTCCACAACACTGCAACCCCTCACAGATACTCTAGTTGGAGCACAGGAATATGCCCTGCTGCAAATTATTGCATCAAAAATTGTAATTACATGCCCCTGTTAAACAGGGGCAGAAAAATTGGGCCTTAGGCACTGGTGCCACAACACTGCAACCTCAATGGCCGCGTACACGCGATCGGTCCAACCCTATGAGAATGGTCCGACGGACCGTTTTCATCGGTTCACAGACTGATGGTCTGATGGTGCGTACACACCATCAGTTCAAAAACCGATCGTGTCAGTGACATAAAATACAAAGACGTGCTGAAAAAATTAAGTTCAATGCTTCCAAGCATGCATTGACTTGATTGTGAGCATGCGCAGGTTTTTGGACCGATGCTTTTGCGTACTTACCATCGGTTTGGACCGATGGTCAGGCGTCCATCAATCCGATTTTAAAGCAAGTTTTAAAACTTTGGTCCAACGGACGACGGACCGATGGGCCGTACACAGGTCGGTTTGGACTGATGAAACTGGACTTAAGTCCATTTTCATTGGTTTGGACCAATCGTGTGTACGTGGCCTCACAGATACTCTAGTTGGAGCACAGGAATGAGTCCTGCTGCAAAGTATTGCATCAAAAATTGTAATTACACGCCCCTGTTAAACAGGGGCAGAAAAATTGGGTCTTAGCCACTAGTGGCGGTGCCCAGAACCAAAAATGTTCTTACAGGCTATCAGCATGATTATTGAGGAGGAAAAGGATAGTCACTCAGCATAACAGGATAGTCACTCAGCATCAGCATAGGCAGTCTTGAAGGGATCTGACATTTCCAAAAAAAATTGGTCAGTCGATCAACCGAATTGGGGGAGAGGCACACCTTGTGATCGGTTACAAAGCCTCCAGCAGCACTGAATGTGCTTTCAGAAAGAACGCTGGATGCAGAACAGGCCAGTAGCTCAATTGCATACTGTGCAAGCTCTGGTCAGTGATCCATCCTCAAGACACAGTAACCCAGAGGATTTTCAGTGGGAAAGGTGTCCAAGTCTGATCTTGCCCCTAGGTATTCCCGGACCATGTAAAACAGACATGGCTTTGGCCAATTATGGCTCAGGGGGTTTAGTACACACCCCACACTATAAATGGCCGCCTTAAAGTTACAGTGTGTAGAGGATATATATACATTCCTGGTGTTGTACATATATTTATACACTGTATCGTTTTTTTTTCACAAGAAAATACACTGTATAGTTTAGCTAGATCAGTTCTTCCAAATTTACTGTCAGACAGTTGATTGCGCTAGCTGTAGTATTCTCAAGTAGCACCTAAAGCTACTTGGTGTGTACAGCACGTATCCTCTGTAGTTTGCACCTAAAGCTACTTGGTGTGTACTGCACGTGTGCTCTGTAGTTTGCACCTAAAGCTACTTGGTGTGTACTGCCCATGTGCTCTGTAGTTTGCACCTAAAGCTACTTGGTGTGTGTACTGCCTGTGTGGTCTGTAGTTTGCACCTAAAGCTACTTGGTGTGTACTGCACGTGTGCTCTGTAGTTTGCACCTAAAGCTACTTGGTGTGTACTGCCCTTGTCCTCTGCAGTTTGCATCTAAAGCTACTTGGTGTGTACTACCCGTGTCCTCTGTAGTTTGCGCCTAAAGCTACTTGGTGTGTACTGCACGTGTGCTCTGTAGTTTGCACCTAAAGCTACTTGGTGTGTACTGCACGTGTGCTTGCTAGTTTGCACCTAAAGCTACTTGGTGTGTACTGCCCATGTGCTCTGTAGTTTGCACCTAAAGCTACTTGGTGTGTACTGCCCGTGTGCTCTGTAGTTTGCACCTAAAGCTACTTGGTGTGTACTGCATGTGTGCTCTGTAGTTTGCACCTAAAGCTACTTGGTGTGTACTGCATGTGTGCTCTGTAGTTTGCACCTAAAGCTACTTGGTGTGTACTGCACGTGTGCTCCGTAGTTTGCACCTAAAGCTACTTGGTGTGTACTGCCCTTGTCCTCTCCAGTTTGCATCTAAAGCTACTTGGTGTGTACTGCCCGTGTTCTCTGTAGTTTGCACCTAAAGCTACTTGGTGTGTACTGCCCGTGTGCTCTGTAATTTGCACCTAAAGCTACTTGGTGTGTACTGCACTTGTCCTCTCCAGTTTGCATCTAAAGCTACTTGGTGTGTACTGCCCGTGTTCTCTGTAGTTTGCACCTAAAGCTACTTGGTGTGTACTGCCCGTGTGCTCTGTAGTTTGCACCTAAAGCTACTTGGTGTGTACTGCACGTATGCTCTGTAGTTTGCACCTAAAGCTACTTGGTGTGTACTGCATGTGTGCTCTGTAGTTTGCACCTAAAACTACTTGGTGTGTACTGCCCTTGTCCATTGAAGTTTGCATCTAAAGCTACTTGGTGTGTACTGCCCGTGTCCTCTGTAGTTTGCACCTAAAGCTACTTGGTGTGTACTGCACGTGTGCGCTGTAGTTTGCACCTAAAGCTACTTGGTGTGTACTGCACATGTGCTCTGTAGTTCGCACCTAAAGCTACGAGGTGTGTGTACTGCCTTTGTCCTCTGCAGGCCATTAATATGTCTGGAAGGACAACAAGGAGAGGCAGAGAGTCACGAGGGCAAGCAGGCTCTGCGTCTAGAGGCAACAGAGCTGGTCGTGGACACAGTGCATCCTCATCAGCACGTGGCCGTTAGACACGCTCATCCTTGTTTTCGGCATGTTGAGCCGCAACATGCCGAAGACTTGGTAGAGTGGATGACCAAGCCATCCTCATTCTCCTCATCCTCTCTCACCCAGGCTCAGGGTACTTTGTCTGGCAAAGTAGCTGCCAAGGCGTTTTCTTCCCACTGCTCAATGGCATCACTCACTCCTTCCCTAGCCCCACCATGTCCTCCTGAGGAGTCCCCCGAATTGTTTGACCACAGTATTGGGTCCATCCTGAACTGTCCATGCTGCATGAGGATGCACAGCGTTTTGAAGACTCCGATGATGGTACACAGATAGAGAAAGGCAGTAACGTAAGCCCAGAGAGAGGGGGGGGGGGAGTGCCCAAGAAGGACAGCAATCTGGCAGTCATGTTCCCCCAGATGCAGCATACTGCCATGTTTTCTACAGTCATGTGGAGGGAGGGGATGATGAGGTCACTGACTCTACGTGGGTGCCTGATAGGAAAGAGGAGGAGGAGGCAGAGGCACATCTCCAACGAGGCAGGATGCCCTCCAGGGGCCAGCTTAAGGGCAGCACACCAACTGCATCACAACGCAGAGCTACGCATGTGCAGGGCACTGCTGTGTATCAGCATTATTCCAAACGTTTTTTGGTGTGGGCCTTTTTTGAGACGAGTGCATCAGATCGCACTGCTGCTATTTGCAACATATGTCTCAAGCGTATCTCGCGTGGCCAAAACATCAGCCGCTTGGGCACCACATGCTTGACCAGACGTATGTCGACCTGCCCTGCAGTTCGTTGGCAAGCATACCTCAAAGACCCACACCAAAGAACAAAGCGGACCTCCCCTTGCCCCTCATCAGCTGGGATCTCCAACCCCACTATACCCTCAGTCCTCTCTCAAGCCTGCACTGATAGGACTGAATGTGAAGAGTTAGGTGTGTCACAGCCTAGTACATGCGGGCAATCTATCGGTACACCGATGGCAGATTGTACCAGACAAATTTCCCTGCCCCAGCTGCTGCAGCGCTAGAAGAATTTCTCTCCCAGTCATCCACATGCCCAACAGTTGAATGCTAGCTTAGCAAATTGCTAGCACTTCAACTGCTGCCTTTTCAGATGGTAGATTCTGCCCCCTTCCATGAGTTTGTGGAATGTGCGGTACCTTAGTGGCAAGTTCCCAAACGCCACTTTTTCTCCGGCTCTCTACCGCCATGTGGAAGGCAATGTCCATGCCTCGCTGGACAGGGTGGTCAGTGGTAAGGTGCATATTACCGCTGACTCATGGTCCAGCAAGCATGGACAGGGACGTTACCTATCTTTCACGGCCCATTGGGTGACTCTGCTGGCAGCTGGGAAGGACGCAGGACAAGGTACAGTAGTGTTGTTCTGCCACCAACCCTCCAAAATGCTACTACTGGTTGTGACACCTCTCTCCTCCTCTTCTTCCTTTGTGGCCTCTTCTTCTTCCTCTGTGGCCTCTTCCTGTGCTGATGTGTCCTCAGAACCAGCGGTGCTCCGTAGGCGTTCAGGGGGCTATGCAGGTACGCAGGCAAAGAGATGCTATGCGGTGCTTGAGCTGGTGTGCTTGGGGGACAGGAGCCACACTGGGGCCGAGGTTCTATCAGCTCTGCAGGGGCAGGCTCAGAGGTGGTTGACGCCATGCCAGCTTAAGCCAGGAATGGTGGTTTGCGACAATGGCACCAACCTCTTTGCTAGATATGTGTCTAAAATCACAATGTGAAAAAATTGCAAAAGGATACACGTTAACAGCGCTATTTAAGCTAAAAAAAAAAAAAGCTCAGAAGAAAATAATTATGTTGCCATAAACTGCTATAAATAAAATCTCAAATGAGAGCTGCTTAAAGATAAGCACTTCAACATAGGAGACAGATGGATACAGGGTAAATGATATATGAGTCCTCAATAATAAATACTGCTAACTCCTAATATATATCATTAATATGGTCAGACAAAAGTCCATCCATTAATCCTGGAAAGAAAGAAGACGCTCTTCAGCCCTTATTCATATAAAACCAAAATAGACGAGTTGACACGTCGGGGTCCCCTGCTAGGACCTCACTCACCAGATAGCTGTCATCAATTGGCAATGAACTCTAAGTGGTGTAATGCTGGTCAGCTGGATTTCTCCTCTGCTTCCTCCTGGCCAGCTCTGGTGTCTCTCATTGATGGGTTATAAAGTGATGTAATCATGTAATGATAAGAAGAAAGCTCCACATAGTGTAACAATGCTTTATTATGTAGGCACACACACTCTTACAAGATATGCTTACAGCGTTAAAAATGTAGCAGCGCCTGTCACAAGCTGGGCAGCTCTCACTGGTGTACAGTCGTGGAGATTCCTGCTCCTGACACTGAGTCCCGGGATCCTGCTGGGCGGTCGAATCACGTGGCCACGCACTGACAAGTTTTGTGATTGGTTGCACGTCTTCAGAGGACGTCTTCACCAACCTCTTCTCCGCCCTGCGACAGGGACAACTGACCCATGTGCCCTGTTTTGCGCATGTTCTTAATTTGGTGGTGCAGCAGTTCTTGGGCAGGTACCCGGGCTTACAGGATGTCCTGAAGTATCTATGCCAATATGGCAGCAGAACTGGGTCAGGGGAGGTTGGTTTCCCCCCCCCCCCCCACGCCAGTGGGCCTTGATCAGGGGGGGATTCATGCATTGTACGGTCACATTTTGAGGAGGCCACAAGGATGGTGAGCAGTGACAGTGCATGCGTCAGTGAGACTGTCCCTCTTATTCACACGTTGGAGCACACACTGCATGAAATAATGGACAGGGCCCTTGAGGCAGAAAGAGGAGGACTTCCTTACCTCTCAAGGCACCCAGGACAGTGGTCCTGCTTGCCCGCCTATCACACAGGAAGAGGAGAAGGAGGATTGTGTCAGCAAGGAGTTGGAGCCTAGCACTCAGCATCAACAGCAGTCTTTAAGGGATCAATTACAGTCCCAAGGAACCCATGTCTTTGTACATGGCAGGGATGAGGTGGCTGCAGATCCTGTCATCCTCAGGGACCCAGAGGACTCTGCACCGAATGCCTCAGCAAACCTACACTGCATGGCCTCCCTGATCCTGCAAAGCCTGCGTAAGGATCCTTGTATTTGTGCTATCAAGGAGAGGGATCATTACTTACTGGCAACTCTCCTTGATCCACGTTACAAGAATAAGGTTGCGGACCTCATCTTGCCGGCGCAGAGGGAGCAGAAGATAAAACATCTTCGGGAGGCCTTGTGCAATGCGTTCCCAGAGACTGGGGGGGTTTCCAAATCCTGGACAACATGTTGCTGAGGCTTCGGTGAGTCACAGATGGAGCGGTGGCCGTCTGACAGATGCGTTTAGACAATATTTTAGTCCGCAGCCCCAAGGTATGACCGGTTCCAGCAACCATCGCCAGCGTCTGTTTTACATGGTGCGGGAATACCTAGGGGCAAGATCAGACTTGGACTCCTTTCCCTCTGAAAATCCTCTGGGTTACTGGGTCTTGAGGATGGATCATTGGCCAGAGCTTGCACAGTATGCAATTGAGCTACTGGCTTGTCCTGCATCCAGCGTTCTTTCAGAATGCACATTCAGTGCTGCTGGAGGCTTTGTAACGGATCACAGGGTGTGCCTCTCGATCGACTGACATCATTAAAAATGAATCAGGTTTGGATCACCACCAGCTACCAAGCACCTGATGCAACTGAATATTTTCCGCAACGGGGGTTAATGATGGGATGTTGGGTGAGATAAAAAAAATATAGATCGACAGAGAGAGAAAGAAAGATAGATATAGATAGAAAGATAAAGATTGAAAGAAAGGAAGATGGATTGATAGATAAAGAAAACCGATAGATAAAGATAGAAAGAAGGGAAGGAAGATAGATAAAGAAAAAAGATAAAGAAAAAAGATAAAGAAAAAAGATGGATAAAGATAGAAAGAAGGGAAAGAAGGAAGGAAGATGGATAAAGAAAGAAAAGATAGATAAATATAGAAAGAAAGAAAGAAAGGGAAGGAAGGAAGATAAAGATAGATAAATAAAGATAGAAAGAAAAATGCGAATGAAGGAAGATAGATAAAGAAAGAAGGGAAGGGAAGGAAGGAAGATAGATAGAAAGGAAGATATGTAAAGAAAGATAGATAAATATAGAAAGAAAGAAGAGAAGGAAGGAAGGAAGATGGATAAATAAAGATACATACATACATATAGAAAGAAGAGAAGGAAGTTAGATAGAAAGGAAGGAAGATATATAAAAGAAAGACAGATAGAATGGAAGGAAGGAAGATGGATAAAGAAAGAAGGGAAGATAGATAGACAGAGAAAGATAACGATAGATAGATAAAGATAGATAGACAGTGGCGGTGCATCTATAGAGGGCGCCGGAGCACCACCCCCTCTGGCTCAGCTGCGACAATGGGCACAGTGGCATCAATGGGCACAGTGGTGACAATTAAAGGGCACAGTGGCTGCGCTTGATGGCATGGAACAGCGGCTGCATTTGATGGCATGGCAGAGTGCCTGCATTTGATGGTATGGCACAGTGATGACAATTGATGGCACAGTGGCTGTGTTTGATGACATGGCACAGTGGTGACAATTGATGGCACAGTGGCTGTATTTGATGGCATGGCAGAGTGGTGACAATTGATGGCACAGTGGCTGTGTTTGATGGCATGGCACAGTGGCTGCGTTTGATGGCATGGCACAGTGGTGACAGCAGAACAGTGACTGTCGGGGAGAGTGGAGGAGAGCAGTAGAAGCAGATCCTCTCCTCTAACTGGTCGTCCGGGCAGCAAGGGGAGGGGAGAAGTGTCATAGCTGGCTTTGATATGCCCAGCTCATCTCTCTGTATCTGGCGCTGTGTTGGTGGTGTACACCCCTGGGAGACGTGACATGCGGGCCGCCGATCACGGGCCGCGATCGGCATACAACCGGCCCACCGGCATTTGCCCGGTATGCCCTATGGCCAGTCCGGGCCTGCCTGTGAGGGGTTGCAGTGTTGTGGCACCAGTGCCTAATGGCCACATTTTTCTGCCCTTGTTTAACAGGGGCGTGCAATTACAATTTGAGGCATTGGCATGGTTATTTCTTCTTAGTCCTCTCCATAAAGAGGTCAGAAATTTGTGCTTAAAAAATAACTATAATCAACACTTTTTTTCCATTTTGGATACAGTAAGGGAGGGTTATAGCCCCTGTCAGTTTATTTTTTACTATCCCTGTCCCATTGCAATGATTTCTCTTCACTTCCTTCCCCATAGCCAAACAGGAAGCGAGAGGAAATCTATGCAAATTAAGGGAATCCAATGCCCCCACTTGAAAATTTCAGGGTGAGTCTTAAACAGAAATGGGTGTGGCCTTGACAGGAAGGGGTGTGTCAAATTTAAATTAAGGGCTGCAAGAGTTTAGTCAGGCCTAGGGCAGCACAAAACCTTAATACACTGATTATGGAGCATCAAGGGACACATAGTAGGGATCAGGACACATCAGAAAGCACAAAAGAGGGAACTGGACACATCAAGGGGCAGACAGCAAGACACTGGTCACACAACAGCATACAAGCAGATGCACTTTACTTTTTAGATGCAGAGTAGTGCAGGAAGTGGCCATACAGAGATTTCTTGTGATGCACTCCTCTCGTCTATCCAATGCAATGACAAATACAAGCACCTGGTGTGGACAGGAGGGGCCAGTTCTCGGTCAGATTTTGTAATAAGTGACGTTCTGTTGCCACCATCTTGCTACACCCTGCACTCATCCACACTAAGGATACAGTGAGAAGTCAGCAAGTGGATTTATTTTTTTACACCCACCAGAGTCTTGCATTTCACACTTAACCGTAAACTCAGCTTATATAGTACGACAGCATTTAGAAGTCTGTTTTGATGTTGATTTTTCAAAGCAGTGTTTAGCAAACACTCTGACATCAGCAGGCTTGCTGCTACTTTATTTAAAATTCCATCTGACTGTTTAGATGTTGAATTTTCAAAGTAGCAGCAAGCCTGCTTATCTCAGAGGTTTGCTAAACAGATTTTATGTTTAGTTTATGGTCAAGTGTGAAATGCAAGACACCAGTGGTGTAACAATATCGACATGCTACTTTCTCACTGGACAGGTGTAGCAAGATGTCAGGAACAGAATGTCACTTTTGTTAGAAAAAAAAATCTGATGAAACCCAGGCAGAGAGAAGCACATCACAAGGGGTCCATTTACACTGAAGTCTTTAGCAGGGACTTGGGACCTTATCTATCCATCAGCTAGCTGTGATTGAGGGGTAGATCGAAGCGTGAACAACTTCTTGTAGGGCCACTTGGAAAGCAGATTTTTGCCTTTGGTGGTATGGATGCACAGATCACTTCCTACGATGTTAGAAAGTCGCAAGAGTATAGATTTGACAGACTTCAAAATAGATTTGACAGACATTAATTTTGTTACAGACTCTGTAATTTAGCAGAGCTGTATACATTTGCCAGTTTAACCACTTTAGCCTCGGACCATATTGCTGTCCAAAGACCAGAGCACTTTGTGATTCGGCACTGCGTCGCTTTACTTGACAATTGCGCGGTCATGCGACGTGGCTCCCAAACAAAATTGGCGTCCTTTTTTTCCCACAAATAGAGCTCTCTTTTGGTGGTATTTGATCATCTCTGCAGTTTTTATTTTTTGCGCTATAAACAAAAATAGAGCGTCTATTTTGAAAAATGCAATATTTTTTAAATTTTGCTATAATAAAAATCCCAAAAAAGATAAAAAAAAAATCCTCAGTTTAGGCAGATACGTATTCTTCTACATATTTTTCGTTTAAAAAAATAAAAAAATAAAATAAATCGCAATTAGCGTTTATTAATTGGTTTGCGCAAAATTTATAGCGTTTAGAAAAAAGGGGGTCGTTTTTTGGCATTATTATTATTTACTAGTAATGGCAGCAATCAGCATTTTATTCGGTACTGCGATATTATGGCGGCCACATCGGACACTTTTTGACACATTTTTGGGACCATTGGCATTTTTATAGCGATCAATGCTATAAAAATGCATTCTATTACTATAAAAATGCCATTGGCAGTGAAGGGGTTAACACTAGGGGGCAGGGAAGGGGTTAAGTGTGGTCCTGGTGTGTTCTAACTGTATGGGGGGGGGGTGGCCTCACTAGGGGAAGTCACTGATCTTCTGTCCATACATTGTATGGACAGAAGATCAGCGTTTCCCCCGCTGACAGGAACGAAAGGTATGTGTTTACACACATACCTCCCATTCCCTGCTCTGTAACAAGCAATCGCGGGTGCCAGGCGACGATCGTACCCGCCGGGCACGTGCGCGGGATGCCGGCGGCGCGTGCCCCATTAGCTGCTACAGGTAGGACGTAGAGCTACGTGCTCCCGCGTAGCAGTGCCACCGTCCCGCAGTAAAATGACGGCGGCCGGTTCGGCAATTAGTTAAGGACCGCCTACTGTACATTTACATCAGCAGAATGGCACATCAACGTGTATATATATATATACACATGTTGGTTTCTAGTACCCAGCCGTGGGTCACGCGCGCATGCCCGTCATCCGGCCCGAAGCTCCGGGACTCGATCGCCACTGGAGTGTGGCGATCAGTCCCCGGAGCTGAAGAACGGGGAGAGCCGTGTGTAAACGCGGCTTCACCGTGGCCGCAGCATCGATCACGCCATCCGTTATAGGGGGACGTGATCGATGACATCACACCTACAGCCACACCCCCCTACAGTTGTAAACACACAAATCCTACAGCGCCCCCTTGTAGTTAACTCCCAAACTGCAACTGTCATTTTCACAGTAATGAATGCAATTTAAATGCATTTTTTGCTGTGAAAATGACAATTGTCCCAAAAATTTGTCAAAATTGTCATAGGGGTGCCATAATGTCGCAGTCACGAAAAAAAAATAACCGATAAAACTATCCCTTATTTTGTAAACGCTATAAATTTTGCAAAAACCAACCAATAAACGCTTATTGCGATTTTTTTTTTTTTACCAAAAATAGGTAGAATACGTATCGGCCTAAACTGAGGGAAAAATATAAATTATATATATATATATATATATATATATATATATATTTTGGGGGGATATTATAGCAAAAAATATTGCATTTTTCTTAAAATGGTCACTCTATTTTTGTTTATAGCCCAAAAAAAAAAAACCGCAGAGGTGATCAAATACCACCAAAAGAAAGCTCTATTTGTGGGAAAAAAAATAAGAAAAAAGCCCAATTTTGTTGGGAGCCACGTCGCATGACTGCGCAAGTATAGCTAGAGTATTGCATGACCAGCAATGCCAATTTAACTGGCAAATGCACAAATAGGGAAAACAGCTCTGGTCATGAAGGACCCTGCCAGAGCACAAGTGGTTGATAGAGTAGGCTGGAACATGTATAAAATTGACCACAACACTGAAGGATCCTTTCCAGGGATGTCTTAAAGCAAGGCAAAAGGGAGCCTATGCCGTCTGTTTTCTAGCTGGGATCTGGCTAGCTAATTAGGGTTGTCCCGATACTAGTATCGAGACCGATGCCGAGTATTTGCGCGAGCACTTGTACTCGCGCAAATACTCCGATGCCTAAATAGAATACTCCCCCCGCCGTATCGCGCCGCCAAATCGAAAGCCGTCGCATCGTGCCGCTGCAGCAAAGGGTTAAACACTGTGCATGACCATCACAGCATTCATTTGAATAGCTGTAGTGTTCCCGCCCGTATAGACACTCCCCATTGCTCGCGATTGGATGGGTGATCGTGATATGTCCAATTGCGAGCAAGAGGGGAGTGTCCATACGGGCGGGCTATTCAAATGAATGCTGTGGTTTTCTCTACAGGCGGCTTCGGCGGCAAAGGTAAGGGAAATGGCTGAACTGACATTGCTGCATATGTGAGGGACGTGGCTGCATATGTGAGGGACATGTGACATTGCTGCATATGTGAGGGACATGGCTGCATATGTAGGGGACACATGTAAAAAAGTATCGGTATTGGCGAATACATGAAAAAAAGTATTGGTACTTGTACTCGGTCCTAAAAAACAGGCATCGGGACAACCCTAATGTTAATACACAAGCGCTGCTCCTCCAGACATGCAGCTGTTCTGCAAGCACACTGATCTCAGAATGCCAAGTACTGAGGAAATGGTGACAAGAATGCTGTGAATTTAAAGGGAGTTATGGGTGAGCTTTAAACTGCAAGGGGGGTGGGGAGAAAGAAGTGATTCACATGACCCTGGATTAAAGGAACACTTAAACATTTTTTTGCCTTAACATGTTATACTTCCCTCCGCTGTGCAGCTTGTTTACACAAACTGTCCCCAAATCCTGTCTTTTGGGGTCCCTCGGCAGCCATCTCGGCTCCTCCTCGCACTTTCCACCTTCATGCGAGCGAGCATGGTAGAAAGCTTTTGCAGGCACCCTCCCGCGATACAGCTGTGGGAATAGCCGCTGACTGCATCACTTGGCCCCACCCCCTGCATCATCAGATGTGATTGACAGCAGCGCCAGCCAATGGCTGCGCTGCTATCAATCCGTCCAGCCTAGCCAATCAACGCCCAGGCACCGAAGAGGATCAAGAGGGCACACGTGGGACTTTAAGGGGCGATGTAAATAAAACGGGGGTTTGGGGGCCCGTACCGCCAGATGTTTTTCACTTTAATGCATAGTGCATTAAGGTGAAAATTACCAGTTACTTACCGGTAGCTGGATTTCTACGAAGTCTTACAGGACGGCACCCTGAGAGTAGACTGGCTCACCTGACAGGAAACACAATCAAAATGAGGTTTAAAAGGCCCCACCCCTCCCGTGTGCCTCAGTTTAAGATAAGTAACCGCTCTTTAGAACACGGTATAGACAGAAACTAAGAAAAAGGAGGAATCTAGATAGAAGTAAAAGGGAGGGAAGTAGGCCTGCCGTCCTGTAAGACTTCGTAGAAATCCAGCTACCAGTAAGTAACTGCTAATTTCTCCCTCGTCTTCCAGGACGGCACCCTGAGAGAAAAGCAAGTAATCTTCAGGCCTACCTTAGGGCGGGACCACCGTCTAAGACCTTCCTACCAAACATCAGGTCTTGAGGAGACAGTAGTTCGACTCTATAATGTCTGAGGAACGTATTCCGGCTGGACCAGGTTGCCGCTCTACAGATCTGCTCTATGGAAGCTCCTGCCCTTTCTGCCCAGGAGGTTGCCAGAGAACGCGTGGAATGAGCCTTAATAACAGGAAGTGGTTTACCTGCCTGTGTGTATGACAAGGAGATAGCCTGCCTAATCCATCTGGAGATGGAAGCCTTAGTTGCCTGTTGACCCTTTTTCTGCCCTGAGAAATTAACTAAAAGGTGAGGGGAAGTTCTGAACTCACTAACCCTCTCTAGGTAAACTAAAAGGCAGCGTCTTACATCCAGGCAATGGAAAGTGGCTTCCTTTTCATTGCTGGGATTTGCGCAAAAAGAGGGAAGTATAACTTCCTGAGACCTATGGAACCTGGTTGCCACCTTGGGAAGGTACAGAGGACCCCGAGTCAAAATAACCCTATCTTCAAAAACCCGCAGAAAGGGTTCCTTGATAGAAAAAGCATGCAAGTCTCCAACTCTCTTGGCAGACGTGATGGCTAACAAAAAGGTAAACTTAATTGTAAGAAATTTTACAGAAATGCTGTCTATAGGCTCAAATGGTGCCTTAGTCAGCTGCTCCAGGACCAGGGAGAGGTCCCATGAGGGAACCCTGGAAATCTGCACAGGAGAAAGTCTGTCCCTAGTCGTCAGGAATCTCTTGATGAGAGGGTCCGCTGAGAGGCTCTTCTCCAAAAAGTATGATAAAGCTGCCACTTGGACTCTTAGAGTTCTGGTAGCTAAGCCTAGTTCCACGCCATCCTGAAGAAACTCCAGGATGGCGGGAGTTTTGAGAGAAGAGATCTGTTTTGTGGTGCACCAACGCGAAAAGACTGTCCAGACCTTTCCGTAGATGTGTCTGGTGACCTTCTTGCGGCTGGATAGTAGGGTATCTATAACTCTATTCGAGCAGCCCCTCTGCTGCAAGTTCCGCCTCTCAAGAGCCATGCCGTCAGGCTGAAGAACCCTGGGTTCGAATGAGAGATCGGCCCCTGCTGCAGGAGATCCGCTCGGAGAGGAAGGGGAAGCGGGGGAGCTAGAGACCAGAGCTTCAGAATGGGAAACCAGGATCTCTGGGGCCACCAAGGAGTGATTAGGATTAATTTTGTCTCCGAGGAGACCAGCTTTTGTAAGACCCTTGGGATCAGATTCAGCGGGGGAAAGCGTAAGCCAGACGGAAATCCCAGGCCTGGGCTAGCGCATCCACCCCCTGAGAACCCTGTCCCTGCAGAAGGGAAAAGAATCTTTTCACTTTTCTGTTTTCCCTGCAGGAAAAAAGATCTATCTCCGGAACGCCGAACCGCCAACAAACCCAGTCGAAGGTTTCCTGGCACAATTCCCACTCCCCCTGAAAAATGGGTCGACGACTCAGAAAAGTCGGCCTCCAGATTGGTGGCTCCCCTTATGTGGATTGCCAGAATAGAGGGTACTCTCTGTTCCGCCCAACCCAGGATCTCCAGGGAGTGTCAGGAGAGATTGGGACCTGGTGCCTCCCTGTCTGTTGAGAAAGGCGACTGTTGTAGCATTGTCGGAAAGGACATCCTTGCCCTGAATTCTTTCTTTGAATGCCCTCAGAGCTTCTCCCACTGCCAGTAATTCTCGATAGTTTGAGGAGGTCCGCCTTTGATGGGGATCCCTGAGCCCGTAGTTCCTGTACATGGGCTCCCCAAGCACTGGCGTCCGTAGTGACCTTTACTGGATTGGTCTGACTCCACGGACGGCCCTTCAGGAGGTTTTGGTGGTGAAGCCACCAATCTAGGGAGTCCTTGACTAGGATCGGGACCCTGACCCGGGAATCGAGAGTGTCTTCCTTTCCGTTCCAGACGGAGAGGAGGAACCTCTGAAGTGGTCTTGCGTGTAGTTGGGCCCAGGGGACCGCCGGAATGCAAGCAGTCATCCGACCCAACAGCTTCATGATCTCTCTGAGGGAGGGATTTTCTGTAGCCACTAAAGACCCGATCGTCGTCACAAGCCTCTGGAACTTCTCTTGGGGAAGAAAAAGCTTATTTTCTCGGGAATCTATGATAACCCCCAGATATGCCTTCCGCCGTTCCGGCAGAAGGGAGGACTTTTGCTTGTTGATTATCCCACCAAGCGACTCCAGAGTGGTCATGACGACGGTCAGGTCCGAAAGGAGCTGATCCTGACTTGGGCTGAAGAGCAGAAGGTCGTCTAGATAGGGGACGAGGGAGACCCCCTTCAGATGTAGATGAGCCATTACCTCCGCCAGGACCTTCGTAAACACCCTTGGGCTGGAGGCCAGACCAAAGGGGAGGGCAGCAAATTGCCAGTGCTGAATTCCCTGTGCGGAGGCGAGGGCAAATCTCAGAAACCTCTGATGTCCCGAAAAAATAAATAAAAAATGAAAAAAAAAAAAAAAAAAAAAAAAAAAAAAAAAAAAAAAAAAAAAAAAAAATCGGGACATGCAGGTAGGCGTCCCTCAAATCTATGGTCGCCATAAAGACGCCTTCTAACAAAAGACCCCTTAGGCTGTGAACACTCTCCATCCGGAATCTTTTGTAGAGGAGATGGGAGTTCAGGGTTCTCAGATTGATTATCAATCTGAACTTGCCGTCCGGCTTGGGAACCACAAAAATGTGGGAGTATACTCCCTGACCTTGTTGGTCTGGTGGGACTGGGATTATGACCCCCTGTTCTGCCAGATTTGCAATATTCTGGGAGAGGCCTACGGCCTTGCTGGAGTCCCCTGGGAGGTAAGTGAGGAGAAAGGTCGGGGGGGGGGGGGGGAAGCTCTCTGAACTCTAAATGGTACCCCTCCCTGATTATCTGCAGGACATGGGGACAGGGCCGTCTTTAATATGTTTTTTTTGGGGCCCCCTTCAGCTTATTTTGGGCCTGGCTGATTCACATGTATGTGTTTTGGCGGCCCTCATTTGTGCAGGCACAGCATTGATTTGAATGGGCTGCCATGCCTTTGTTTCCTGCAGAAAAAAGGTTCATTCAGCATTTTAAAAATCAGTTGCCTTGAAATCCATTCTGCTTTTGCACCATGCTACTTACCTGCAGTTCTTGCACACACAAACGCACTGTGTTTTTAAAAGCGTGACCTAAACGTCTAAAAATGCAGCGAGTTTGACAGTGCGGGAACTGCAGATAAGTCACAGCAGAATGGACAGACAGTGCTGTATTTCATTGCTTGATGGGCATAGGTGTGCCGTGTGCTCAGCCTATTACATGAGGCATCAAATGAATGGGCTGCTGTGCCTGCACAAATGTGGGCCGCCAAAACACATACATGTGAACCAGTCAGGCCCAAAATAAGCCCATCAAGCAGTTAAATAAAGACAGTAATGCCATGTGCTCTGAGGCCTTACTCAGCCTGGACTGCAGGTCTGGTCTGTGACTTAAAGAGTTCCTGTATTTTACACATGGCATGGCCTGGGGTCCCATGGTGCTAAAGCAGAACGGACAGACGGTGCTGTGACCCCATGCCATGTGTAAAATACAGGAACTTTTTAAAACACTGACCAGACCTGCAGTGAACCATCAAATATTATAAAGACTTTGGGCACACTCCAGAAAACTTCTATTTACAATATAGATTAGCAAACAGTGACATACATTGAGGAGCAGGACATGAAGAAGTCAGCCGCATCGGGAAGAGCAAACTGGGGATGTTATAAAATCACATTCTAATTCACTTTTATATACAAGCAGCACCCAGTGGCAGGAAGGGAGAAGTGCACGTCTAAAGGGAAGCCAGGGGTTCTGTACATTTTAAAACACTGGGAAGGGAAGCAGTACTGTCACCTGGCTGTGTGCCGCTGATGATTTTCAGCCTGATTTGTGGGCAGCACAGGGGCTTAATGGGCAGCAGGGCCGCCATCAGGAATTATGGGGCCCCTTACACAGCTTCAGGCATGGGCCTCCTGGAGCAGAGAACCGGGGGGGGGCTGCCCCCTTAAATTGAGACGCGGGGGGGCGGGGCTGCTGCAAATTTAGACGTGGGAGGCCCTTTACAAAAAAAAAAAAAGATTTAATAAAGAAAAATATATATAAAAAAAGGGGTGTTGCCATCCGGGACCTCTGGACCCTTTAATAATAAAAATAAATATATTAAAAATAAAACACTTATAAAAAAAAAAGTGGGGTTGCCATCCAGGGCCCTGGGAACCTCTGGGCCCTTTAATAAAAAAATATATAAACAAAAATAAAAAAATAAACATTTATAAAAAAAATAAAGGGTGTTTGCCACATGGGGCCCTGAGCCCTTTAATAATAATAACATTTATATTATATAATATGTATATATATATATATATAAAAAAAAAGTTTTTTTTTATAAAAAAGGGGGTCTTCATCTGGGGCCCTGGGGAACTACAGGCCCCTGGGGACCTCCAGACCTCTAAAAAAAACAATTGTCCCTTTAATAAAAAAAAAAAAAATATATATATATTTTTTTTTTTAAATAAAAAAAATAAGGGGGTTGCCATCTTGGAACCCTGGGGGCCTCCGGACCGGGTTGCTTTGGGCCCCCAACAGTGACAGGGCCCTGGGCAGCTGCCCCTGTTTACCCTATGGTAGAGACGGCCCTGCATGGGGACTCTGGGTTATGCTCTCCCAGGCAGGAAGAAACATGGAGAGCCTGCCTCCCACCTTCCCGTCACTTGGTGTCCTTTCCGGATGGCTTGGGACTGGAAAAAAGGATCCCCTTTTGGTGTATCTTTACCAAAGGTCCAACGTTGGCTGGTGGACGGTCTTTTGTCCGGGGCCGGAATCTCTCTGGCTGGGACGAAAGGACCGCTTCCTACTCTGCCTGGGTTTTGAAGGGAATTTATTCCCCTTCTCAGAAGACCTGGACAAAGCCTGATCTAAGGCATCCCCAAACAAGAGGGAACCCTTGAAGGGGAGTGCACATAGGCGGCGTTTAGAGACAAGATCACCCCTCCAGGTTTTTAGCCAGACGGCCCTCCTAGAGGCATTAATAAGGGCCCCGGTCTTGGCTGAGGCGAACGGTTTCCACCGCCGCGTCTGCCAAGTAGGCCACTGCCTCGCTAATAAGCTGGAGGGAATCTCGTATCTCCTTTGTCTTGGAAGAACTGGGGAGATGGTCTAGAAGCCCGGAAGTCCAGGCGTCGGCATTTCTTGCCACGCAGGCCGAGGCCAATGCAGGACCAAGGGCGGCTGCATTGGCTTCCCATGCTCTACGGAGAGAAGTGTCATTACACCTATCCATGGCATCCTTTAAACTGCCTCTGTCCTCAAAGGAAAGGTCTGACTGTCTGGAGACCTGTGCCAAGGGGGCATCAAGTTTAGGGACCTTAAAAAAGGTGTCTACTACCTCCGTCTTAAAGGGACAGTGGCGTTTCCAAGTTTTGAAACTTGGTAAGCTTTTTTCAGGTTCTGCCCACTCCGAGGATAATGTCCTTTAGTGACTGATGGACAGGAATGGTCTTGGTTTGAGGCTTTATTAAACCCATGTACATCCTGTCCTGGGCTGAGACCTGCTCTGCTGGTTCTTGAATATGCTCGGTAGCATAAACAGCTGCTAGAAGGCCCTCCATATCATCAGCAAGAAACATGTATTTTCCTGTCCTGGCATCCTCCTCCTCCGCCTGGCTGTCAACCAGGGTTTCACTACGCAAGGTCAACTCAGACTCCCCAGAATCCGAGGGGTACACTCTACGAGCCTGTAAGGGTACAAACGGACGAGAGGCAGAAGAGGATTGGCCCGGAACCGGAGAATCAATGTCTCTAATTTAGGGAAGATTGAAACTCCTTTAGGGTGGATAGCATTTCGGTCTGAACCGAAAGAAATTGCTTCATAATCTGTGAGGTCTCCTTCCCTGTTAGTTTACAGATGCACTTAGAACAGAATGGCTTGTTATGCTCAGCTGGTAATTTGTCACCACAATTGCCACATTTCCTAACACGCTTAGCCACTCTGCTGGACTCCCCCTGGGCAACAGGGTCTTCACCTAAACATATCAGGGAGAAACATATGCCCATTAGCCCTCAACCTCTCAGGTTTAGGGGAGGTGGGGTTGTTTGGGAGACAAACCCCCCCCCCCCCCCAAGAAAAAGGAAGGACTCACCCTTGGTGGTTTCCTCTGCAGCCATGGGAAACAGACGGTCCTCCTCCATAGTAGCGTCTTGTGCCAAGAAAAGGGCTTCCATGAACACGCTCTGAGGCCGCCAGGCCCCTTTATCTCCCTGGCTGCTTTATAGTGCTCCCCGATCGCCTGCAGCGTTCGTCCGGTGGGGGCCGCCATCTTGCCGCGCGGAATGACGTCACGGCGTCATCAACAGGCGCCCGAATGCTCCTGGCGCTGCCTAACTACCCGCCATGCGGTCCAGCAACCCCCCGGACGGAGCCAGCAGGAAGGGGGAGGCCTTAGCCCAACCTCCAAGGTAGGGAACCAGGCGAGGGGGGGGTGGGTGGGGGGGGGGAAGAGGATGTGGCCTCTTCGGAGCACTGGAGAGCCCTGCCCTCCTAGGAGGCTCTGGCGTCCAGGGGAGTCTGTCTTCTCCTGTTCCCCCCTGGACTAAGACGAAACCCCCTGGGGGGTAGCAAGCTACACTGGACCCAACGGCCTTAGGTCACAAGAAAAAAAAAAAAAAATATATATAAATATATATAAATATATATATATATATATATACACGCTGAAAGGGAAACACAATCAGAACTGAGGCACATGGGAGGGGTGGGGCCTTTTAAACCTCATTTTGATTGTGTTTCCTGTCAGGTGAGCCAGTCTACTCTCAGGGTGCTGTCCTGGAAGACGAGGGAGAAAAACATTTAGCTTTACAACCCCTTTAAGCTTTGCAGCATTACCATTGTGGTAGAACATGACTTCCCCCTTTAAATTTCACTAATGAAAAAGAAAGACACTAGAAACCAGCTGCAGATCACATGTTTGTGTATTTTGGCAATCATACAAGGCAGTTTCAGAAGTTTGTAGTAAGTGCTAGTTTAAGAAAAAAGTGCAGCATTGGCGATTCAGTACAAATTATGCCATGTTTAAACATTTGTTCAAGCTTCATATCCCCTTCAACTCCCTTTGCAAACCAAAACAGTGTCCAGTTACTTATTCTTTGAGGTCTTCTGGAGTTTCTGGACGCTCAACGATCTGAGGTGCGAAAGGTCCCACTACCCAAGTCAACGGGGTGTTTGCCATTACATAGCTGAAGAGCTCGTTCACGTGATCGTGAACCTGAGTGGCTTTTGCTCGGCTCTGTGCCAGAATTCCAGCTGAAAGGTCTCCAAGGGAGCGAACTGAGGAAAATGAGGTGTGCAGTTCTTGTACATTCTGCCTCAGGTTCTGCATGCGCTCCTGGATGTTGGCTGGGAGGCCTTGAGCCCCAGATATCAAGGTGAAGCATGTTGTCTGAAGCTGTTTAGTCATCATTTGGGTCATGCTGAGCACTCTGGATTCAAGAGCCTGTAGAAAAGAGGTTCATATTTACTCACCCAAGAACTAAATTCACACAATGTAATAAAAAGACTGACCAATTGAGTTTCAAGTCCAGTGGGGACAGAAAAGACAAACTTCAGTATCCTTTTAGGCAACTCTTCCAAAGCTCCCTATAAGGCATCAGTTCAGAGCAATATTTTTAGACGTACATAACTCTAGTGTGTGCAGTGATATGCAACATGTGTATTGCAGATGAAGTTTTCATGTCCACTGCCACAAATTGGGGGGGGGGGAATGTGCACCCCGTTTTTAATCGGATGATTTGTAGGTGAAAGATTCTGAGACATGCAAGGTCCAAACCTTGCATGTCCTCTGGGCTCCACTGAATGCATTTCATTGCAATACACTCTTACTGGGTATGCTAGCTGGGGTCAGAGGCTGATCCTGAAAGGACAGAGCAGACATGTGTCTGCCGCCACCTACCAGCAGCTGCTCTGTCAGTCTGCTGTGCCTGGAATACATGGCAGAGAAGCCTGTACCAGGGGTGTTGAAGGCAAGTGCAGAAGACAACCCAGGGAGAGGGTTACCACAGGAGGTGGTGAGGGGGCTGCTCTGATATACCATGTAATGTATAATAAAAATGTTTAGAACACACACACGAATGTATGCTTTTAAAACCACTTTAATAAGGCATCATAACTGCCCCCCACACTGCCTGTACATGGTAGGCCAACAATTGGGCTTGGCATAAAGTTAATGCAACCAGAATTCACCCTATCAGTCTTAGTCTGGGATAGAGTGGAAAGTTCAGAATTAATTTGTCATACTTGCAGTCTGAGATTTGTCACCGGAAGGAAAATTTAAGTTGTGAAAAAGTTATATAGGCCCCCTAATCACACTATGGGACAAGGTGTTGCATGTTTGTACTGGCAGGTAAGTCGATACAGAAAACTATCCCATGCACACTAGACAGGTATTGGCATGTTTCACATCAAGATGGTGCAGTGTTTGGAGTACCAGCAACAATGAAATGTCACCACAAGGTTGCGTAAACTGAGGGGGACAACTGGTTTAGAACACATAAAAGGGCCACATATTCAGCTATATAAACTGCATGCAATAGTCATATTAAAGATGGTCTATACCAGGGATAGGCACTTAGTGGAAGTCCAGCTGTTACAAAACTACAAGTCCCGTCATGCCTCTGGGTGTCATGCTTGTGGTTGTCAGTCTTGCCATTGACGCGTCATTCGGCTACCCCATCAGAGTGCTCCGGAAGTGCTGCGTCGGCCAACTGCGCATGCGTTCCAATGGCTTTACGACACTGCACACCAGCGAAGCCGTCATTCAGAGCGATGTGGACTTAGGGGAAAGTGGCCAGTCGGCCTCGCTTGGCTCGGACGGCTCGCTGCGCTCGCTCGGCCTCCTGGCTCTGTTTTTAACATCCTCCAATCCACAGGGATGTTAAGGAAAGAGCCTGGATGCTGAACGACGGCGTCGCTGGTGTGCACTGTCGTAAATGCTTTGGAACGCATCGTGCATGCGCAGTTGGCCGCCCAGCACTTCCGGACCATTCTGTGATGGGGAGCAGAAAATAACACACCATGTCTCATGAGATTTAGTTCTGCTTAAGGTCCGTCAAAAGCATATCACTAGTTTATACACATACCCCTTTTGATGTGTAATGAGGGTTTGGGACCACATGTTTTTAATATTTATAGAATATCCCTGGGAAGAATTAAGGTCAACTGTTCAAAGTGACATATGATGCTGTCCCTCAATTGCACCAAGTGTCCCCATAGGTACTGTGAATGGTAAACCTGGGAACACCCCCTCCGAAACAGATCAAATGGATGCATGGTACTTTTAGATGAAAAGCCAGAGATGGTTGTATTGATTGCACTGTCAGATACCATCTAGTAGTGCATTTTAGCATTTCTCCATTACAGGGACCTCTATAGTAAACATTTTATGCAGCCAATATGAAGCTCAGTAAGGGACTGATGTGAAAGTACACTAAAGGCCCTCCCCAACTCATACTAAGGCCAATTAACCTACCAGCAGTCTTGATACTAGAGGAAACCCACACAGGCTCAGGGAGAACATGTAAACTCCAGGCAAGTAATGTCAGTAAAACAATGAAAGGCTAGAGTTCCGCCATACTATCAACGCATTATAATGCTTGCTAGAGTTCCTCCATAGTGATTAATGCTTGTATGATTATGTATCCTTGAGCTTTTAGGATCAGTTACACAAAAGCCAGGAACCTGGCCAATATTGTGTCCTAGGCAAAGAACATAACATTAGATAAGCTGCAGTAGGAACCAGGATCAGTCAGGCGCCCAGAAGACAGATTGTTTTTACACACGATGTATAATTGTGACAATTACTTGTATAACCTAATAACTTAGATATGATTGGCTGGGACAAGGGTGTTCATTTCTTGTATGATTTGATTATGAACAAGTACGCATTAGAAAATAAGTCTAGTTTGGACATACCATATCGCCGTGTGGATGTTTTCACTGGCCCAATGCATTGGGGAGTTCCATACATCCAGATTGTCCTTAAAGCCCGTGTCTAGTTGAACCAGCAACCTTCAACAACTTTAGTGCTCTCAGGCAGAAAAGTTAACCACTGCTTTTGTCCTCTACACCAAGAGCCATATTCTGGAATTGGGGCAATCACTAGTTGGAGAAATACATACGAGCCCACCATCCTTCCTGTGATAGCCGACTGGGCCAATATACAGGGAGGTTTTAAGGTTCCCTTAGGTTACCCATGCCTCTGTACAAAGTTTAAATATGGCCATGTTTAAATGTTTAATGCGAATGCAAGTGTGCTGGCTTTTGGTTTTATAAAAATATTTTAATTATATTGATGGTTAAAGATGTATATAGCAGTGGTTCTCAACCTCAGTCTTTAAGTACCCCCAACAGGCCATGTTTTCCTTTGCACAGCTGCTTAAATCAATTACATGGTATTGATATGAGGCCTTTCATTTAAGGTAAGTTGCCAAAACATGGTTTGTTAGGGGTGCTTGCGAACCACTGGTATTGGAGTTGCTTACCACATTCATGTTTACATGCAATATGGAGCACATTTCTCATAATCCATTACCTGATCCTCACATCCAATTTCACCAGTAGCAGACGCTTCTGTTTTTGGCTGCCGTTTGCTCCAATCCACCCACAGTTGGTTCAGCTTCTCTTTTCCTCCCTGAACACTCTGATTGAAAGACTCCACCTTGAAGTGTGAGGGGGGGGGGACAAAAACCAATGACTACTTCCCAATTGTTTGCGTTGCATAGGTTACATGTATCAATCCAACATCATTCCTACCAGATCAAAAGTTTGGTGCAGCTGAGACAGAACCTCGGCAGTGCTTGTCTGGGCATTCCTCACCTTGCCCAATGAGTGCTTGTATGCGCGGTGACGAATTCGTGAAGACAGGGAGCCCAGGCGCACATAGTAAGTCTGCTGATCTTTCTGCTGCTGCAATGGTGCAACCTCAAAACCCTCCACAGTGGCTGCAAGCTGGGCTGTATAGATAAAGTCAACATAATGCATTACAGAACAAACATTTTCATAACTTGACAGGTAACAAGCTCTCCAATCTCAAGTGTTTGCCTTCAGCCAGGTAACAAGACCTGTGTACATAGTATCAAGTGTAGTCTTTGGGATAAGAGCCTGTTACCAAGTCTTAAAGCTGGTATTATATATTCATACCTAAACCTGCATGCTAGTTCATAGTACATTTTGCAATATATTTAGGATTCATCTCTTAAGAGCAAGAACTGCTTTACCATGCCCCACATAAAGCATATTTGTTACTTGACTGGTGTGTAAACTACAGACCTGGACCAAGTCTTTACTGTAGTATGCTTTTATGCAAGCCAACTGAGGTCAGTGGCCTAGTCTACTTTAGGTTTTATAGCATTGTCAAAATTTTACATGGTCTTTAAGATGTAGTCTTACAAGAGACTTTAAGGGCTCATTTCCACTGGAGTTTTTACAGCCACTTTTCTGAGCATTTTTGCAGCTTAAAAACGCCTGTCCATGTTAGTCTATGGCCTCATGCCCACCATGACGTTTTTGAGCTGTAGATGGCTAAGCTGCAAAAAATAAATAAAAAAAAAAAAAAGCGGGACCAGTGCGTTCTGAAGCTCCAGCAATAGAGCTGTAAAAAAATGTCAGACGCTCAAAAACGCGGCCGCTGCGTTTTTAAAGCTCCAAAAACAAACATGGACAGGCGTTTTTAAGCTGTAAAAAGGCTCAGAAAAGTGGCTGTAAAAATGCCAGTGGAAATGAAGCCTAAATGTGGCCAAAGCTTTTTTGGCCCCCTTTTTTCTTATGGATCACAGACATGCAGTTTGTTCTGCAAATCTGTGTTGGCTTTCAGCTGACAGCTGTTCCAGTAGAGATCCACCCAGAAGCCTGGACTGACAGTTTACCAAGCGCCTGAGAAACTCCATCCCAGTTTAGTACTCCAGTGAGTGCTGGAGGGGCAGAGCAGCAACTGGCAGTCTCTGCAGGCCATGGAGTGAGACCAGTAGTGTTTGACTGCCGAGTTCTTTTCTGGAGGCAGGGGACAGCTGCAGCCATCCAAGTCTATACTTTTGCAGTTTCCATATGTCTTTAAGAACAGTATTAAACCCCTATTGCAGTGAACCAGTTTTTAGCTAAACCCTCTCCTGCTGTTCAATATCACTTACAACGAGCTTTAAAAATACAAAAAATGTGAAAGCCCTGCATTCTGATAAATATTAGCTTGAGTGGATGCAGGAATTCTTACACCAACCCCCCCCCCCCCCAAAGGCAGAACTCCAATACAGCCTGCCAGATTACAACAAAGGACAAACCCATGCAACCACCACATTCCAAGGATGTAATATTGTAAGTTAAACCCCCCTACATTTTTTTCAAAGCAAAAATATCACTTAGGCTTTTGACTACTTACAAAGGCAGAAGCAGCAACACAAATGTTCCCCCCCCTACATTTTTTGCAAAAATGGCGACTACTTACAAAGTTCTTCATCTGTCATGGGAAGGTAGTGATCAACCCACTCCTCTGTTTTCCCCAACACCGAGTCCACACTGCTGGTCACAAACTGTCCCACTTGAGACTCCATAACTGTTGAAACTGCAGAGCGAGTGGCACTGATGCTGCCCTGAATGGCTCCTGTTGCCAGGCCCATGACACCAGACACCGCACCAGACACCGCACTAGTTACCGTATCCCGAGCACCTGTCACAGTGCCTGTAACTGCACCAACAACTGCATCACGAGCTCCTGTCACCAGAGACTTTGCATCAGATGCCACCTTTGGGGGAGAAGAAAGAAGTCAACATTTAAAATAGAGTTGTCTTGGTAGAACCAAAACTTCATATTGTGTCCCCCCCCCCCCCCCCCACTTGGCTATGGTAGGATCAACACTTTGTATGCTTGTTTAATTGCATGTTTCCCTGCCTTGGCCACGTTAAAACATGTCCTATTCTGCTTGGCCCACTGAAGGTGTTCCTACTGTGGCTTGCCAAGTGAAACGATGCAAAAGTTAACTTAACCATGTCAAACCAACCCCCCCCCCCACTTTGAAGTGGGGGGGGGGGTCAGGATCAGAAAAGGAGCTGATAATCATAAGGGAACTTTAGTTTCAGATAAAAGCAAAACAAAGTCCAATGTTAATCATGCAACAAGGCTTACATTCACATCACTGCTGCAAGAAAAGCAGTAGCAGGACTATACTGCCTCCGCACCCCCCCAACCAATCTAGCATGCGACAAACTGCAAGAAGCAGTTGCGGCACCACGAGCATTCCACTCATTTATACCCACCTTTGGGCAGCTGCAGAGCAGGAGAGAGGGATGGGAGTCAAGTCTTAATGAAAGTGACACGTTGTCATGACAGTTGCAAGTTATAAAGTTTAATGAGTGCCATAAACTATTCATAAAAAAACTTTATTGGATATGTTAAGCAAATTGGTGCAACAGTGAGAAGTTGTGCAGATTGCGATTTTAGTACACTTGGCCAAGTCAAAAACCCAAAGATAAGGGCTCCCTAGTTAAGCTGTGCTAATAAAGTTGACTTTTTCAACTTCTTGGCAAGGATGTAAAAGAAACCCCAACAATGCAATTTATACAATTAAAACGGAATGTGTCAGCCAATTTCTCATGTTAGCTCAATAGAAACTGATCACATTTTTTAAAGAAAATGCACACTACCTTTGCAGACACCCACCATATAGCCAACACCTATTAGGTGCCCAACACATTGCGCTGCATTTCCAGGAGCCAATATAAGAGCAAAGTCCCATAAGCCAGTGGTCATCAACCCTGTCCTCAGGCCCACCAACAGGCCAGGTTTGCAAGATAACTAATATACATTACAGGTGATAGAATTTGCTGCCCAGTGATTGCAGTATTCTAGTCTGCATCTCTCTAGGGAGATATACAAAACCTGGCCCTGAGGACAGGGTTATCAACAAGCTGTTATGACCATGTGCCATCTCCAGCCTCCCTTTTACCAACCTAGTGCTGGGTGGCTTTGCTGTTTAAAGGGAGGATAGCAGAAGACAGACAACTGCCCCATTCACACAGGTCAAAGGGTCACCAATAAAAACAAATGAAAAGTTCTAGAACTTGAGCTTCAGGCTTTAAAGGGGTGGTTCCCCTAAAAATAAACTTTTAACATTGCATTTCTCTTAACATCTAGAATCGGCTGGTATTTAAAAAAAATCCGTCCGTACATACCATTTTCGGCATGTAGTCTCACCACCGCTTCCGGTATGATGGTTGGGGACAGGCATCCGATTGACACATACAGCGCGTCACGAGATGCCGAAAGACAAACGTTGGTCCGGCTCTATACAGCGCATGTGCACCAACATTCGGCTTCTTCCGGCATCTCGTGAGGCACTGTATGCGTCGATTGGATGCCTGTCAATCAAGTAGGCACACCCTACCCCGACCATCAGACCCAGAAGTGGTGGTGAGACTACATGCCGAAAATGGTATGTACGGACGGATTGTTTTTAAAATACCAGCCGATTCTAGATGTAATTAAGAAGAGAAATGCAATGTTAAAAGTTCATTTTTAGGAGAACCACCCCTTTAAGTGTTCTGGAGTGCAGATGTGAACTATCGCCATAGAGGATTGTTCACACTCCCCCCACCAGCATTTTGGAAGCATCAAGCTACAAAACACTTAGGTGTGAATGGGGGGGGGGGGGGGGGGCTTAAGCCAGTCCTGACCAAGGTTTCTTTTTACTCTAATGCAGCAAGCATTAGATCCATGTTGATTATACTGGCAGGTCCAAAGTCAGTTAAGCCCCACCCCCAAGAATTTTTTGGAAGAGCATGTCAAATTACCATGTAGTAGGCACTTACCTTATCAGCTGGTTGCTGGAGAATAGGCAGAGAAGATTCCAGTTTATCAAGACCTTTGCAAGCCAGTTCATTAGCTGTTGCAACTGGAGAAAGAATTTGACAAGTTAATCCATGAATTTGACAAGTTAATCCTTAAAGCAGAGTTCCCCCAAAGGGGGCACAATTGGCACCTTTTGGGGGGGGGGGGAAGAACAGGCTAACCATCTATGACAGGTATCCTTTCCCTACTTCCGGAGTCCCTGCTGCAGAGCCGTGACATCACAGCAGGGCTTCCTCCTTCCCTGGCCAATAGGAGATAGAAAAAGCAGGGCTTCATGCATACGCAGTAGGGTTCCCAGCATGAAGCCGAAAGGCTACACTGCCAGGTTTCTCTACCCGCAATGGTGGTGGAGCACCCAACAGCTAATGTAAACATCAGCTGCTGACAAATCGCTGGACTCCAGGACAGGCAAGTTTCCATTTATTAAAATCCAGCAGCTGCAGTATGTATACCTGCTAGCTTTTAAGGCCAGAACACCATTTTAAATAGCAATGAAATCCAATGTTTGTCTTGCTACTACTTCATTACAAGGAGAGATGGGGGGGGGCAGTCTTGCAAGTCTGGCATGGCCACTATTCTGACAAAGCAGAAACCTGAATTAAACAAGTGGCAGTTCTTTCATTGGCAGACTGTTAATAGATACAGAACTATACCAACTGTTCCCACCCCCCTCCGTAATGCAGGAAGTGAGGAGGAAATTGGATTGCATGGTACAAAAAAAAAAAAAAAAAGTTGCAGGACAGCTTAAAAGAAAAAAAAGCCAGCACTGAGCACAGAGTGGAGCGATTCAAAATGGGCTCAAATTGCACCACACCGATTTGCACAGGAACCTCAAATGCAGGCTATAGGGAGAACTAGGGCTTGCTATTTAAACACTTTGTTGGCTGCGTTTAGGAAGGTTACTTTCAATTATCACTGCAAACATTACTTACTTTGTGGCTCCAGCCTGCTTATAATGGGTTTTGATCCAGTGACAGCAGCCCCAGTTAAGGTCTTTGCTCCCATCTCTGCGACATCACACACGCTGCGGATGTAGGGATGACTGTCCTTGGTAGAGGTGTAAACTCCACTGACCATACTGCAGGCTGAGCTCACAAGGGGTATATTGGCAACACGTTCCACCAAATTCTAGAAGAAAAAAAAACACTTTTTTAAGAGTGACTACATGATCTATCCAAATTCAGCAACAAAACTGAAGTTAGAGCGGCACAATTTAAAACAAAAACACAAAAGTGACCTTAATGCAGATTCTTTCATATAAAGTGGAGATACCCTTTACTCACTCAGCTGTCTACCAAGTTTAGATCAGAGGGATAAACTTGTGTGTAAGCCCAGGTTCACACTGGGCTGCGGGAGTGAAGCAGTGCGAGTTCAGCTGAACTTGCACGATTTCACTCCTACCCGACAATCCTGATTTTGGCCGTGATTTCAAATCGCGGGCCGAAATCGCAAATAGTAGTACAGAGACTACTTTTTGAAATCGGTGAAATGCCGCAACGCACTGATTAGGACAGTGCCATTGCTGGCAAAATCCACCGTTTTGACATGCCAAATTGCACCAGGGCTAAAGAAAAAATCTGGGCAGTCTGCCAAGTTTAACATGGAACATTGTAACCAGCTTCCTTCTCGGAGGAAATTTGTGTGTAAATGCAGGAAGTTAACCACTTCAACTGTCAGAAAAAGATTTGGACCCAAGTTAAAAATGTAATATTTTTTGCTCAAAAATACTTGGAACCCTAAACATTTTAGCAGAGGCCCTAGGAATAAATGGCAATTGCTGCAATATTTTATGTCACACTGTATTTGCCCAGTGGTCTTTCAAATGCCTTTTTTTGAAGAAGACACAGCGGATAGATTTATGGATTTTTTTATTTTATTTTTTTTATTAGTTATGGTGGAGATCTGCAACTGTGCCTGACATGACAGCATTTTGGGCCCATTGCATTTTTATAGCACTGATCACTTTAAATGACACCGGCAGGGAAGGGGGGCAAGCATGGGGGTTAGGCGTGTCCTAGGGAGTGATTTCAACTAGGGCGGGTGGTCTCAAACCATGAAAGATCACTGCTCCTGATGACTGGGAGCAGTAAATCTGTCATGTTGCCAAGCAGACCAGGGAAATGACTGGGAGCAGTAAATCTGTCATGTTGCCAAGCAGACCAGGGAAATGCCTTGTTTACATACTCTTCTCCCCATTCTGCCTCTGTGCCAGGATCATGGGACAAAGGCGGACAGAGTCTGCAGCACCATCATGCAGTATGCTATGGGCACACACCCTGCATCCACTAGACCGCAAATTAAGGAGGGGGGGGGGGGGATGTACAGGTAAGCCCATTTGGCCACCACTGTTATTGTGCCAACTTAAATCAGCGTGCAGCTGTTAAATATACTTTTGCCCCAGCAAAACATGAGCAGCCCCTCAGCTTAGGAGCTAGTGCAGATCACTGGAGTAGCAGTGTCAAATACAGTGGTTTCTAGATGAATTCATCCCACCAGGTATGGAGTATACATAGTTACAGCATTACAAGCTGGAATAATGTAATCAAGGAAGGGGGGGGGGGGGAACAAATATATATAAATCATTTTCTCACACACATGGAATCCTTAACTTTGCCATCAGTCAGAGTTAACCCCACCTCTATATAGAGAAACATGAGATCCAAACTCAAGGACATTGTAAACCAAAGCAGCAGCATCAACAAGCAGTGATATCTTTCAACATAGAAGTCAGTTGAATGTGACCAGCTACTAGTTATACCATGATAGGAACCTTCAGACCCTCAATAGGAAGGGGGGGGGGGGGTGGAGGAACAGGACAACCTGGCTGCTGGGAGTGCCTAGGACAGGGGCTGAGACCCAATCCACATGGGGACAGATCCGTTGCAACGGTACGCCAGCTCAGCGGGAGATCTCTCCAGCAATGCCTGCTGAGCTGGCGGATGACAGGTCCCTCTCTGCTCACTTAGCGGGGAGGGGCCCGTCTAGTGCTGCTGCTTGCTATAGAGAGTGCAGACAGCATGTCCGGTTTCATCAGATCTCACCCGATAAGGCAGATGGATGGCAACATATTGCCATCTGTCTGATTTTAGTGGATCGGATGCCAGCAGACATGGTCACCGCTAACCAGAGCTTTTTTTCTCAGAAAATAGGTGCAGGAACTCAACCACGACCCGTTCAGATTCCACAAACAGTAAAAGGGTCTTAAAGGGGCATTAAATACCAGAATTGCATTACATACAGAGTGCAGAGTTCAGGGGGTTTACAAAGCTATCACTTGTTAAACACAGAAACCAGACTTCTGTGTTTACAAGTGATTGTGGCGAGCAGGAACCAAAGGGTCTGTGCCAGAGGTGGTGGAACCGAGTTCCTCCAAGTTCCCCCTGCCGCTAACATCCATGAACGAGGATGGAGCACCTGTTCAGGTCCGCCAAAAAAAAAAATAATATGACAGTCAGACCTGAACGGTCTGAGGGACCTTAGCCAAACAGGCACCACTTGGATCTTTTGCAGGGACTTGCATGTGAACTCATCTCCCTTCCCCCACAAAATGAAAATAGATTCATCAGTATGCCGCTTATCTTTTGGATGCGTTCCAGGCACTGAACAAGGTTGGCAGTTGTGTAGGAAATACTGACTCAGACAGGTTGAGAGTACAGATGGTCAGATGGTTTCTGCTGTAACATTCAGTGATCTACAGAAACAGATCATAAGGGGTCTACATGGATTTTTTTTTTACTTCCAAAAGCAAACAAGGCAATCTAGTAAAGTTGGCTTGCATACAATCCTGGTTTGGACACCAGCAGATATACACCCACTCCTACCAAAGTTGGCAGACCACACTGCACAAACCTGGGCATTCTGAAGGCATACATTTGTGATGTTCAGCCTACAGACAAGTCTTAAGCAGCCAGATTTGGCCGTCCTGTCAAAACAACCATCAACTCTCCAAGCTGATCTCCAGGAGCAACCCAATACAGGGAGGCTCCTCAAGCCAAGAGATGTTTGTGGTTTCCCTCTACAGCTTCCACCAAACAAATCTATGCTCATGGTGGACTGACCTAGAGCTGCACGATTCTGGCTAAAATGAGATAGATATCTTTGATTAAGGTGTCATGCAAGTTTCCATTTTGCTTGTGGACATGTGAAGCCCACAAGCATCCAGTTCCAGGGACACAGTGCTGCTGCTGGACCAGCATGCACCACCCGTTTTCTCCCCTATTCTTGCGCATGCGCTGTAGTGGCACTGTAAAGTATACAGGTTGCCATAACAGGCAGCATCGTCAGAAGTGCCCGCCCCATTATGGCAACCGATCGCCGTCGGGCACGCGCGCTCGTTACAGAGCGGGGAAACGCTGATCTTCGGTTCATACAATGTAGATTTCCCCTAGTGAGTCCACCCCCCCATACAGTTAGAACACAAGCAGGAACACACTTAACCTCTTCCCTGCCCCCTAGTGTTAACCCTTTCACTGCCAATGGCATTTTTATAGTAATCCAATGCATTTTTATAGCAATGATCGCTATAAAAAAATGCCAATGGTCCCAAAAATGTGTCAAGAGTGTCCGCCATAATATTGCAGTACCGAAAAAACACTGATCGCCGCCGTTACTAGTAAAAAAAAAAAATGCCACAAAACTACCCTCTTTTGTAAACGCTATAAACCAATCAATAAACACTAATTGCAATTTTTTTTTTTTACAAAAAAAATAAGAATACGTATCGGCCTAAACTGAGGGGAAAAAAAAAGTTTTTTGGGGATATTTATTATAGCAAAATGTCAAAAATAGTTTTTTTTCAAAATAGTCGCTCTATTTTTCTTTATAGCGCAAAAAATAAAACCGCAGAGATGATCAAATACCACCAAAAGTAAGCTCCATTTGTGGGGAAAAATTAAAACAAAAAAAACGCCAATTTTGTTTGGGAGCCACGTCACACGACCGCGCAATTGTCAGTAAAGCGACGAATCACAAAAAGTGCTCTGGTCTTTGACCAGCAATATGGTCCGGGGCTAAAGTGGTTAAGAAACAAGTGTTAGATTTGGACTTTAAGTGGTAAACTCCCTGCATTTACACACAGAAGTTTTATCTAAATAAACAGCTGCAAAAACATACCCGAGATCATCTCGGGGATCTTGCAGCCATTTCCATCATGGGCATTGCTGTGGGCATTATGAAGCCAGTTTATGTTTCTTCCTGGATTTTCCAAGAGAGGTGCATGCTGGGTTACCAGCATGCACCTCAATCTCGTGCAGTATTATGGCGCTTGTTAGTTTGGATTGTTGCCATAACGGAGGAACATCCCACCCCATTGTTATGACAATGTAGAAGACATTTCCTATATGGAAAGAATGTGATTTTTAGGCACAGTAATGCCCAGAAACTCCTGGGAAATTAGTGTCATCATTTCCCAGGAGGCAATGGGGTCTTAGGACAGGAAGTTCTACTACTGCAGACTAGGAACAGCCATACAAACGTGAGAAATAAAAAATAAGTTTTTTTATATCAAAGGCAAGCGGTTCATCAAAATTTGGGTTTTTAGGGTGGAAATGTACTTCATTCTTAGCCCCAGGCAAGAGTGAGTAGATAACATCTTGAGCTTTGGAGATCAGTTAAGGGGGGGGGGGGGGGGGGTTGGTGGAAGAGAAGAAAAAAATAAATGCATTTAGTGCCTGGTCAGTAGGAGGACTAGTACCAGGGGCAGACTGACCATTGAGCCATTCAGGCACTGCCCGAGGACCCCATGCCACTAGGGCCCCCCCCCCCCCCCACATTAGGGTTGCCAGGCTCAGTAAAACCAGGGACAGCATGTAAAAAGCAGTGTTTTTTTTAACATCTGTCCCTGATATGCCTGAAACCAACATGCTTTGGATGTGAAAATCCTGAGATTTTAGCTGCCCTGCCTCCTGGCATGGTGGCCATCTGTAAGCCCAGGGGCCCCATGAGTTGCAAGTCCACCCCTGATAGTACCCACACATTTGTGACACGGGGGGGGGCAGTGGGAGGAATAGCACCCCACTGATGGGGTCAGTGAAAAACATGGTACCTTCATGTTGGGGGGGGGGGGGGGGGGGGGGAAGGAATAGGTGCACACTGTGGGCCCAGTGATGCAGGGTGCTTTGTAATGTAAAGGGGTCCAGAGGTGCAGTTGTGGAGAGGGGGGGGGGGGATACATAGTAGTGACAAAGTGATATTGAAAGATGCAGAGCAGCACATTTTTACATTTTAACATGGGGGGGGGGGGGGACTCTTAACCCCCCTAGCAAAGGGGGTTAAAAGTCAGAGAAAGGGTAAAACATGTATCGCTGCTGCCGAAGCGCCCCCTGCTGAAAAAATAAATAAAACCAAAACACCCACAGCGGACACCCATGCGAGAGAGAATACACACACGAGACCTGTCACCCGGGATAAAGGTAACACACCCTTGAGTCTTTCCCCAGGTGACAGATCCTCCAATACACAATACAGATGAGCGGTCACAATGTTACACAGGATCTGTCCCCTGGAATGATGAATGGTAACAATACACAGAAGACAATTACTTCCTGGTAACAATGTAACACACAGCTCACCATCTCTCCCCCTCCAGTGAGGATTGCCCCCGACCACCCTCCGGGCTCCTTACCTGTTGCTCAATGTTCTGCTCAGGCTGCTCGGCGGTGTCGGTCCCGTTGGAAGCCATGTCTCCGGTGCAGTGTGATGACAGGTATCCCGGTCAGTATAGATAAGGAGTGAGAACGGGGATGAAACTACAAAGACAAGACAGCCAAAGGGCATCAACGCCACGTGACACCAAAAAATACTTCTTGTTCGCTAATAGTAAGCGTGATCACGTGACGTTACTCACCAGTTCCCACTTGCGATGATTCAACTGCCGCCCACACACGCCTTATATACAGGGTGACGTCAACGCCAGATTGGGTTCCCGTGAGAGAGGGGCGGGTCCTATGAGAAGAGGGCGGGGAGACGTGTTGGCAGTAAGGGGTCAGGGTCCTGGTTGCTGTCATTCATGGTGTGGTCACGTGTCATCTGCTGCACTTAATGATGTCAGGATAAAGCGGGGCTGTCAGTGAGAAGTGAGCTCTGATCAAAGTGTATTAGAAAGTCATATTAAATGTAGCGCAGTGGAGGCTGGTGTTCCAATTTTTTTTTTTGGGGGGGGCAAACAAACGAAAAAATAACACTGTGCCCATGAATTGCAGCCACTGTGCCTTTAAACGCCGCCACACTGATCCCATCAAATACAGCCACTGTGCCATCAAACGCAGCCACTGTGCCATCAAACGCAGCCACTGTGCCATCAAACGCAGCCACTGTGCCCATCAAACGCAGCCACTGTGCCCATCAAACGCAGCCACTGTGCCATCAAACGCAGCCACTGTGCCCATCAAACGCAGCCACTGTGCCCATCAAACGCAGCCACTGTGCCATCAAACGCAGCCACTGTGCCCATCAAACGCTGCCACTGTGCCCATCAAACGCTGCCACTGTGCCCATCAAACACAGCCACTGTGCCATCAAATGCAGCCACTGTGCCATCAAATGCAGCCACTGTACCATCAAATGCCGCCACTGTGCCCATCAAATGCCGCCAGTGTGCCCATCAAACACAGCTACTGTGCCAATCAAATGCCGCCACTGTGCCCATCAAATGCCGCCAGTGTGCCCATCAAACACAGCTACTGTGCCAATCAAATGCCGCCACTGTGCCCATAAATTGCCACTGAATTATGATGAAAAAGACCTACCTTGCCAGTGGGCTCACCTCCAGCTCTCAGAGGTCCGGGGGTATAGGGGGCAGGGCTTTCGGCGGTAGGAGGCGGGACTTTTCGTCGATTGGAGGTGGGGATTTTCAAAGTCTGAGAAAGGCGATCTCAGCGAGCACATACAGCCAGACTGTATTGGGCGAGGCAGGGATGGGATGGATTAGAGCGTCAGTCGAGCTCCCTGCCCCACCCCTCCCTGCTGACAGAGCCTCCCCGACCCTCCCTCAGCCTCGGCCAGGTAGCAGCTTTCTTATAGAGCACCGGCAGGGCCGCCATCAGGAATTTTGGGGCCCCTTACACAGCTTCAGGCATGGGCCCCCTGGAGCAGAGAACCGGGGGGGGGGGGTGCTGCCGCATGAAATTGAGAAGCGGGGGGGGGGGGCTGCTGGCACGATTTGAGAAGCGGGGGGGCCCTGAAGAAATAAAGAATAAATATAAAAAAGGGGGGTAGCCATCCGGGGCCCTGGGGACCTCTATGCCCTTTAATAAAAAGAGAGAATATATATATATATTTTTTTATAAAGGGTGGTTGCCAACTGGGGCCCCCGGGGGACCTTATTTTTTTTTTTTTTTTTTATAAAAGGAAATTACAAAAAAAGGGGGCTTTCCATTCGGATCCTCTGGGCCCTTTAATAAAAAAAAAACCTCTGGGCCCTTTAAAAAAAAAGAAAGAAATAAAAAAATATATATATAAAAAAGAAATAAACATTTATATAAAAAAAACAAAAAAAAAACAAGGGGGTTGCCTTCCAGGGCCCTGGGGACCTCTGGGCCCTTTAATAAAAAATAAAAATATAAAAAAAATATATAAACAAAAATAAAAAATACAATTATAAAAAAAGGGGGTTTGACACATGGGGCCCTGGGGACCTCTGAGCCCTTAACCGCTTCAATACCAGGCTTTTATACCACCTCCATACCGGGCCTATTCTGACACTTCTCTCCTACATGTAATAATCATCATTCTTTTGCTAGAAAATTACACAGTACCCCCAAACATTATATATGTTTTTTTTTTAGCAGACACCCTAGGGAATAAAATAGCGGTCATTCCAAAGTTTTATCTTGCACGGTATTTACGCAATTATTTTTCAAACGCCTTTTTTTTGTAAAAAAATTGTTTTATGAATTAAAAAAATAACAAAACAGTAAAGTTAGCCCAATTTTTTTGTATTATGTGAAAGATTATGTTACACCGAGTAAATAGATACCCAACATGTCACGCTTTAATTATGCGCACACTCATGGAATGGCGCCAAACTTCGGTACTTAAAAATCTCCATAGGCAACGCTTTATTTATTTTTTACAGGTTACAGTTTAGATTAACAGCCGCAATCGCGGCTTTGTTTACTTACGGGGACCCGGGCGTGACGTCATCACATCGCGCCCGGGTCCTCCGACGGTCATAGAGATGACTGGTGACCATCTGGTCACCAGTCATCTCTATGCTTCCTGCCGCTGCCGACGATTCGTTCTCCGGGCCCCCGAAGGCACAGGTAAGAACGGAGAAGCACCGGATGGCGGCGGGAGGGGGGGCACTGCGCCGCTTTAAGGGCTCTTTCACACAGGCTTTTTCATCCACTCGTTTACGGATGAAAAAGAGACGTACATTGATCCCTATGAGATTGCGGGTCTCATCCAGGTCCGCAATCCTCCGATTCTGCAGACGAAGATAAACCCTATTTTTCCATCTGTCTGCGGATCGGATCGGGTGAACATGGACCGACGATCCGTGTTCATAGGGGAGAGTGGAGAGTGGAGATCTGACAGGGTGGTCCCTGCACAGTGTGTGGGGACCACCCTGTCATCCGCCGGCTCAGCGAGGATTGTTTTTAAAAATCGAATTTCTTCATCACTTTTGGCCAGTATATATTCTTCTACATGTTTTTGGTAAAAAATATCGCAATAAGCATATATTGATTTGTTTGCGCAAAAGTTATAGCGTCTGGCATTTTTATACAGTATTTGTTTATTTTTTTTTACTAGTAATGGTGGTGATCTGTGATTTTTAGTTCAAACACTTTTGACACATTTTTGAGACCACTGATATTTATACAGCGATCAGTGCTATAAAAATGCACTGATTACTGTATAAATGTCACAGGTAGGGAAGGGGTTAACACTAAGGGGCGCTCAATGGGGTTAAATGTGTTCCCTTGTTGGTGTTTCTAACTGTGGGGGGATGTGACTGACTAGAGAAGGAGAGAGATCATTGTCCCTAGCTAGTAGGGGCAGACGATCCGTCTCTCCTTTCCTCATAAGAACAGCAAATTGTGTGTTTACACACACACGTCCCTGTTTTGTCTCTCATGCCCGTGATCGCGTGTGGCCAGCGGTCATCACAACCTCTGGCCACGTGCATCGGATTCCCCGCCATGCAGCAGGCGCGCACGCCTGCTATATGCATTCAAGGGGCCGACATACAGCTACGACGATTCGTGGGACCGTGCCAACCTGCTCCAGTATAATGACAGCGGCTGGTCAGCAAGGGTTGTAAAGGCACCATTTTTTTCCTAAGTAGCTTCCTTTACTTTAGTGAAGTCCTCCTTCACTTACCTCATCCTTCCATTTTGCTTTTAAATGTCCTTATTTCTTCTGAGAAATCCTCACTTCATGTTCTTCTGTCTGTAACTCCACACAGTAATCCAAGGCTTTCTCCCTGGTGTGGAGTGTCGTGCTGGCCCCCTCCCTTGGACATACGGGAGAGTCAGAACGCTCTCTACGTTGCAGATAGAGAAAAGAGCTGTGTGTGTTAGGTAGCACGTACCTGGTTAGTAGAGTCTAGTCGTAGGAGGGCATCTCTTACGGCTCTGGCTTGCGAGCTGCTGGAGTGGGAACAGCGGACTCAGAGCACAGCGGGGTAGGAGTGCCGGAGTGATGAAGGGTAGCAGCAGGCAGACGAGTCTCTCTGGCGTGGAGATGCTGAAGACACCGAAGCAGAGGAAGAGGTCAGCGACCCTAACTGGAACTGCGGCAACAACGGCACAAGCTGAGCAGGTAAATAGTAGCAGGAGATTGCAGGGTCAGACAAGCCGGGTCACAACGGATAATCAGATGGTTTGATGCGGAAGGCTGGAGAGTAGTCGTGGTACAGGCAGATGGGTCTGGCAGCAGTGAATCAATCAGAAGAGTAGTACAACAAGCCGGAGTCAGGGGTTGGAGAGATCGGGGTGGTCAGCAAGCCGGGTACACAAAACACAACGCCCTCAATAGCGCTACAAAAATATGAAGCAGAACACAGTAATACCTATATGGATATCTATACTTGACTCAGTGCAGCTGCCAACCATGGGAGAATGGGTACAAAAATTAACAACAAAAACAAGCAGCGCTCTATGAGTTAAAGTAATAAAAACTTTATAGTTGAAAAAGTAAAAAATGGACATCAAACAAATGTACACAAGTTAATATGCCGTGGTGGACAATTAGGGTACATAAAATAGCTACCAATTGCATAGCATTGAAAGGACTCCTGTGATGGAGTGGTAAAAATCAGAGACTGATATCAATCACGTGGGCTGCTGTATGGGCGTCAGTTCATCAGACTTGGTGACCCATGCACAGAACACAGCTGATTGGAGGAGATCACAGCATGTGACCATAGGAAGTGATGTCACAGCATGTGACCTAGGAAAGCAGAGTTGTTTAGGTTGTTGTTTCCCAGTCTATCTCAGCCACACTCTTCTATCAGCACAGACTAGGGTTCTGTGCATAATTTGTTGACACAGATTCATATCTTATTAAATACTCTTTCCACATCTATGTCGCAAATGCAAGATAGGATAAAGCTCAGGTGTCAGCTGCATCCCAAGCTCCTGTTCCTCCCAGCACTCCCGCAGGTAATGTTGCTGTTTCTTTGACTGTGGCAGCTCCTTCCCCTCCAACGGCGTTACCAATACCATCAGTATCCCTGGCTCATTTCATACTTATCAACATTAAGAAAGATATTCTGCAAGGGCCCGAGCTAGCCGGGCACCAAGATGGACACGCGCTAGCAGAGCTCCGGCACCAGCGGCGATAACGCGGCCCATAGCAGACCTCCGAGGGGTCTAAAAACCTCACGAGCACGGCGTTCCAGCTCTGGGAAGTCCGGGGAATGACGCGGCGCAAAAACACCGTTAACCGGCCGACCAAACTCACTGAGTTTTTCGTCATGGAGCCCAGGCAAGATGGCGCCAGTTCTTCCTCCACGCCGCTCCCTGGTTCTCAAAACCGTTCGGACACCGCAGGAAATCCGCATAAATGAAGCAGCCCTCCCAGGAGCCTGCATTCTCCGCCAGCTACCTCATCATCTGGGAGCCCTGAAAAAAACAGATTCAGAACAGACGCTGCAGAGGCAATACATGAGGTGAGCTTACTGTTGGAATCTGGGGAGGATACCAGGGAGTTGCCAGACTCCATTGAAGTGTTCCCGACAGCTAACAAACCAGTAATGGACACAGTGCTGAAGAAGATGCTAGTCTCTCTACGGGGTTTACTCCATTTAGATATGATGACATGTGTTCACAAATTTAGCACAGAAATCAGAGGGGTAGCTGATAGAGTGTCTCACATAGAGGACAACATGGGTGAATTCGCCTCCACCATTAATGATCTTGTGGACGCAAACGATAATAAAGATAATGATATTGAAGCTATTAAAGCAAAGATGGCAGAAATGGAGGACAGGTCTAGAAGAAATAAGGTGAGAGGAGTGCCTGAACCTGTCAAGCCTCAGGAGCTGCGCAAATACGCCTCCCAAATGTTTTCTGCCATATTGCCTGATCTGTCCGAGCTGGACTGTACTATTGACAGAATTCATAGGCGCCCCAAACCTGCTTTCCTAGCCGATGATGTACCCAGGGATGTGATTCTGCGCTTACACTTCTATCATGCAAAATAAAAATTGATGGCCGCAGCTAGACAGAGAGACAATCTTGAGATAATTCCTGAACTGCACCAGGCTCCACGACACAGGGAGAGAACCAGGAGTGATGATAACCGTTGGCACGCAGTGGACCGCAAGAATGCTAAATCCAACAACTAACCCACTTGGAGGTTTACAATGTTAAGCAATGGCTGCTGAGAAGGAGTTTTCAGTTGGTTTGTTTTCCAAGTTTTTTTTTTCTCTTGAACTTTCCCCTAACTACCCATTGAGTGACTATTGGTAGTCACACGCAATTCTTTCTTCAACCCTTGGCCGCATACGAGTGTTATGTTTTTTTTTTGGTGTGTTGCCCGTCTTAATTTTTCTTTCTTTTTTTGTTGTTTTTTTCACTTTTTTATGCCCTACCGAGTAACACCTTGCTTCCGACCTGGAGACTCATGTGGATGGTCCCTGTTATCCCATGCGGACTAAGAGGAGTTTGGCCACCTGACCGATGGAGGAGGAAGCTGTTCTTTGAAACACCTACAGTGAGTACTTTATTGAAGCTTACAGCAACACCCACACACTTTAACTACATATCAACATGATACAGTTTTTGACAATCAACGCTAAAGGACTTAATCATCCGGCGAAAAGGATATCTCTTTGGAGAGAGGCCTTGCAACAGAAAGGTGAGGTTGTTTGCGTCCAGGAGACCCATTTTGATAAAGCAGCTCCTCCAAAATGCTCACACCCCAAGTTTCCGATCACCTTCTTTGCTAATGCTGACTCCAAATCGAAAGGAGTGATAATAGCGGTGAGACTCTGTTCATTTTTCCCTGCATAAGGCTATCACTGACCCACTGGGGAGGTATATTATTTTGGTGTGTGACATTAATCTTATATCGTATACAGTGGTGGCGGTGTATGCCCCTAATGTTAAACAGACTAGATTTTTACAGAGAATGACTAAAAAAATCAGGGCAGAACATAAGGGACTATTAGGCCGTGTACACACGATCGAATTTGTCCGCTGAAACGGACAAATTCGACGGACAGTTTCAGTAGACAAATCCGATCGTTTGTATGGGCTAGCGGACATGTCTGACCGGCGGACACATTTTAAAGCATGCTTTAAAATTTGTCCGCCGGAGACATGTCCGTCGGATATGTCCGCTGGTTAGTACACTAACCAGTGGACATATCTGCCCGCACAAGCGTCGAATGGATGCGACGCATGCATGGAATTTTTTACTTCCTGGTGCAGTGACATGGCGGCTTCAAAGTCACCGCCACGTCACCGCGCTGTCTGCCGGATTCTGATCCGATGGTGTGTACACGCCGTCGGATTAAAATCTGGAGGAGACATGTCCGCTGGAAACGGTCCATCGGACAGTTTCAGCGGACATGTCCCTCCGTATGTACACGGCCTTAGTGATGTGCAGGGACTTTAAGATCATCCCAGATCCGACTCTGGACTCCACCTCCTCACCGAAGCGCACTCCTCCATCGTTGACTTCCTTCTTGAGAGTGCATGAACTTTTTGATGCGTGGAGATGTCTGAATGCTAACGAAAGGGACTACACCTTTTTTTCCACCAGACACAGATCTTATAGTAGAATAGACCTTTTTTTGGTTGATAGAAAGATGCTTCTGAAATGTAAATCTGCTCAAATTAATAGCATTACCTGGTCGGATCACGCCTTGGTGAGCTTAACAGTGGGGGACTTTCCTCCCACCACCCCTGTCTTCATGTGGCGATCCAATCCTACTGTATGCTTCTCCAGAGCGGACCGACTAGGTCATTCATTGAAACGAAATTGAAGGAATTATTATTATTATTATTTGTAGATAATGTAGGGTCGGTTACGAGTCCTTGTACCCTATGGAATGCTCATAAGACATGTGTGAGAGGGGTTATGATCCAGCAAGGTGCAAGGGTTAAGAGGGAAAGGCAGCAGCGACCTTCTAGCCCAAATAGACGATCTAGAGAAACAGAACAAAACCAAACCATCCTTCTCCCTGACTGAACAGTTGGCCCAACTCCGCACTGATCTCAGGATGTTGTTTCTTCACGACTATGAAAAAGCTTCCAGGAAGTTTAAATTAGCTTACTATACTAGTGGGAATAGAGTGGGCAAGCTACTGGCGAATAGGCTCAAAGGTCACAGAATTAAGTCTCAGATCCCCTTCATTTACCACCCAGAGACAAAGGTCAAACATTTTCACCCACAGGCAATAGCTGACGCCTTTAGTCACTACTACGGGTCGCTCTATAATCTTAAAGATGACCAAGCAATTACCCAGCCATCCTTAGACTCAATCGCGGCGTTCCTAGATAAAACTAATCTCCCGACTTTGTCCCCTGACCAACTTTTAGATCTGAATTCACCATTCACTGTGGAAGAGGTGAAGAGGACCATACAGTCACTCCCATCAAATAAATTCCCGGGTCCTGATGGTTTTACAGAAGAATACTTTAAGACATTTCAAGATATACTCAGTCCATACTTAGTGCAGGTGTTTGACGCTGCTGCTGCCTCATGCTCCTTCCCACGAGAAATGCTCAGTGCTACAATAGTGGCCCTCCCTAATCCAGTTACTCCCCAGAACTTTAGGCCCATATCGTTATTAAACAATGATATCAAAATTTATGCTAAGCTTCTAGCTGCCAGATTAGTGGATATAATCCCTGGCTTAATAGGTATGGACCAGTCAGGTTTTACCAAGGGGAGACAAACAGCAGATGCCACTAGGAGATTATTGAACATCATACATATAACAGAGCAACGTCGGACGCCTTCTCTGCTCCTTGCGCTGGATGCGGAGAAGGCGTTCGACAGGATTCATTGGAGGTTCCTGGAGCAAGTTCTTGGGAAATTTGGGTTTAACGGCCTCATTTACTATGCCATTATGGCGTTATACTCTCATCCTTTGGCACAGGTATTAGTGGCGGGAACACTATCTACCCCATTTGACATCACCAACGGCACAAGGTAGCGGTGCCCCCTCTCACCACTGATATTTTACCTATTGATGGAGCCTCTATCGTCCCACCTGTGGTCGCACCCTCACATCTCTGGGATTCGGGTGGGAGGGAAAAGTTATGTGATTAGTCTCTTCGCTGACGACATCATTTTGATGGTCACTGATATAGAGAAATCTGTTGAGACAATATACTCCTCTTTGAGGGCATTTAATGAAATTTCATATTATAAGGTGAACAAATCTAAATCGCACATCTTAAGCTTGGGGGTCCCTAGAGAAATCAGGCAGCGGATGGAGCAAAAGTTCCCATTTATCTGGAAGGAAGTGGGCATTAAGTACCTTGGAATTGTCTTGACACCAACGTCTAGCGGTATATTGCAGGCCAACTACGCCCCTTTCCTGACCTCCTTCCAATCTAAACTGTGTGCTTTGGGCAAAACTGAATTATCATGGTTGGGCAGATTAGCGGCCTTCAAGATGCAGGTTCCTCCTCAGCTTCTGTATCTCTTCAGAACATTGCCTGTCCCAGTTCCCAATTCCTATTTCAAATTCCTCCAATCTATGCTAAATAAGTACCTCTGGCAGGGGAAGAGGGCTAAGTGTGTCTTTGGTAAACTGAGGAAACACAGAAAGGCAGGCGGTATTGGCCATGTGCACCTTCAGGGCTATTTTTTTGCTACCATTTTGGCCCAGCTGCAACACTGGTTGGTGCCTTCCTCAGAGACACTGTGGGGGGAGCTGGAACAATCTCAGATCAAGCGAGGCACGTTGCAAGATTTTCTATTGACATCTCACCTACATACAACTTTAGAACCATTAGGGCATCCATGAGGGCTTGGGTGCACCTCCGCAGTTCCCACATGTGGACGGGATCAACGTCACCGTTGAAGCTCCCTATTACAGCCATTCACAATATTATACCTGACATCAACCTCACTGAATGGGTCTCTAGAGGTATCCACCACTTTGAGGATATAGTTGAGGGATCTTCTTTATTGCCGTTCCAGGAGTTGAGGGACAAGTATTAGCTACCAGTAACTGAGCAATACAAATACATCCAACTGACTCACCTATTAAAGCGTAATGCTCACTTTCTTACTTCACTCCCTGCAAAGATATCTCAGTTCTATCAACAACCCGCCGTCACCTCCAGAGGGATTTCTCTTCTATACATGGGATTACAGGAAAAACACAAACTAGTCAAAATGCAACATATGAAGGCCTGGGAAAGGGATGTTGGGAGGGAGTACTCTGTTCTCCAATGGGAAAGTTCTCTGAGGGCTGTGTACTCCTCTACTAAGGGTATTAACCCAATGGAAACACATCAAAAATTGTTGTTGAGGTAGTATCTAACCCTGTATCTGCTATCTATTTACTGTAGTACGCCCCCCTTGTGTTGGAGACAATGTGGTGAAGTGGGAACACTAGTTCATATTATGTGGTCATGCCCGAGGCTAAACAAATTATGGTCTGGGGTTTGGGGTATCGCCAAGGACATCCTGTCCTCAATTGGGCCACTGACTCCTGGAATGGCGATTCTCTCCCTGGATATTGATAGAGTCCCACCTTTCTGTAGAATTGTAGTGTCAAACTTACTATTGGCTACAAGACTGGTGATACTACGGTGTTGGAAAAATGTTTTACCACCTTCAATTACTGAGATAATCTCCACATTGCACATGCAGGGCAAATACAAGATTATGCACTCCCATGCGGTTGGGTCACCAGACGCTATGATTAAATCGTGGTCTCCTTGGTTTCAGTGGCATTCGAACTTCACAGGTCGCTGAAATAGTCTGTTAGAAGTGGATATTAGCCAGTAGTTCCTATTATATGTTACATGGGCATTTATGATTTATTTTATTTATATTTTTTATTTTTTCTTCCCTTGGTTTATACCTTTTCCTTTGAAGTTTATTCGATATATTGTTACACGATTGGTGCCTTAACTTATCTGGGTTTGTCACTGATATTTGTCTTATGTCTCACATATGGATGCGAATCGGATAGCCCAGTCTTCCCACATACCTACTGAGAGAAGTGTTTGGGGGGTTTTGGCGTGGGCTGCCGCTGTGACCAATTGAGAGGGATCGGAGGGGGTGGCCAAGTGTTGGGATCCTTCATGCCCATGGATCCTCATGTTGGGTCTACATTGGTGGGGGACTGGGTTATCATGCCGTAGTATGTACATATCGCTCCTGTGAGTTATGTTATGTTGCGCGCTAATGTACTTTTAAATTGTGGCATACTCAGGTACCCTTTGTATTCAGGCTCTGTTTGTTTTTGTTTATTGTACTGTGAACTTTGCAATTTCTTAATAAAAATCATTGAAAGTAAAGAAAGATATTCTGGAAGGGAAAGATGTGAACCTGGCCTCTTTTATAATAGCATCTCAGGATGCTACGGTGAACAAGTCTTAAGCCCTGTACACACGATAGATTTTGGATGATCAAAATGGACCAATGGTGAAAAAAATAGAACATGTTTTAAAATTTTCCTATGGATAAAAAATAGAGAAAGAAAAAAAAATCGTCTGTCTGGAAGTCCATCGGTGAAAAATACATGCATGCTCAGAATCAAGTCGACGCATGCTTGGAAGCATTGAACTTCATTTTTCTCAGCACCTCGTAGTGTTTTACATCACTGCGTTTGGACACGGTTGGATTTTTGACCGATGGTGTGAAGGCAAGACTGATGAAAGTCAGCTTCATTGGATATCCAATGAAAAAATCCATCTGATTAGATTCCATCGGATATACGATCATGTGTACATGGCTTTATTCTTGCGGGGAGGTTTCCATAGAGCTTAAAACATTTTTTACGATTACCATTGGTCTTTTTCTGCAAAGGTGGCAGCCACTTGGGCGCATTTTCAAGGTAGTAATGTACTGGAGTAATATTGATATGCAACTTTTTTACAGGCATTTTACTAACCTAAAATCCCCTGTGTGTGAGTTAAATGTCAGTCTTTGGCACACACCTCAGCGTGGTACCCAATGTTCGAGCCCTCTGGTCATACAGGGACCAGCAAGCAGGCGGCTGGTGGGTCCTCTACAGGACTTTCTTGGCAGGTGGACAAATTGGGTAGGCCCATCAATTACCTGGGTACAGCGTTGCCAACCTACTAGACTAATATTCACTGACACGAAACTCAAAATGTACTGGCACAGCCAAGTTTTTACTGACATTTTCTAAAAGTTACAAAATTACAGTTTTCAGTGCAAAGTTCAGTACTTAAAGCGGAGGTCCGCTTAAAAAATATATGTTAAAAGCCAGCAGCTACAAATACTGCAGCTGCTGACTGTTAATAAATGGACACTTACCTGTCCAGAGTGCCTGCGATGTCGGCAGCCGAAGCCGATCAATCGCTCGGCTCTTGACTGCCCCTGCTGCCATTCTCAGTGAGGGAATCAGGAAGTAAAGCGTTGCGGCTTCACTTCCCGGTTTCCTACTGCGCGAATGCGCAAGTTGTGCTGCTGGTCCCCGCTGCCTTCTGGGACCTGTGTGTTTACAAGAAGACAGCGGAGGGATGGGGGATAGGTGGACGGGGAGGGGCGTGACCCACCCAGCATTCAATGCATGGAAGTGGGTGAAAATACCCGTATTATACAGGTATCTGCACCCCCTCCCTCCTGAAAGGTGCCAAATATGACACCAGAGGGGGTAGGGTTCCAAAAAGCATAGGTTACATTTTGTGTGGACCTCTGCTTTAAGCTACAAACACGTACAATATGCAGTTAAAAATTTGGTTTAATATAGAGATTAAAGGAACACTAAAGGTTCATTTTTTATCAGATCAATTGATTGCTGTAAGCTATAGCATTTAAATATCACTTACCTCGTTTTCCCTTTTGACCTCCAAAATACAGTAATCCAGGTTTGAAAATGCCATTTCCTGTCTCTCCTCTTCTTGCTTTCCACCAGCATCTGAGCCGTTTTGCATGGTGGAAAGCAGAATGTACTCATCCCCTCCCTATGACTACAGCCCTGCGTGAAGATGCTCTCTTATTCCTCACAGGCATGGAGGCTAAGCCTAATGGGAACTGTAGTTCCCATTAGGCCGTGATGTAGCAAGAATGAATGCGCACCGCAAACCAGGAAGTTAGTGAGTATAACGATTCAGGAGTGACGGAGGTGAACAAAACAGCTCGATTTCAACAGGTATCAAACTAGTTATAATGCAAAACATTACTTTTTACTTTATCAGCTACTGTCAGACTTTAATTTAAGAGGAAAATATTTTTGTCTTTACAACCCCTTTAAGGTAAAAAAAGAAACATATTTCTTATGTTTTTTTCATATTATATTATTATAATTATTATATTATATTTAGATTTTGTCACATACTATGGCCTAGATTCACAAAGCGATTACGCCTGTGTAAATGTTGTTAGACTGGAGTAATTTCGACTTACGGGCGTTTTTACGCTAGTCGAAATCCTCAAACCATGAAAAGACACCTGCGGGCTTCATTTCGACTGTATTACGTGTTAGTACGCCTTCAGATCTACGCTGCAAGAAAATTGCGGCCACTGGGCGGACTTCCTGTTGTTTTTCGCCGTCAGGGTATGCTAATGAGCTTTTGCCTGCAATCCACAAAATTTCGCACTTTAAACGCAATCTCTTACGGCACCTTTAGTCATCTTTTTTTTCCGTTTCACTATACCAGCTTTTTGCTGCTCTAATATTAGACAGCCCATGTTAAGTATGGCCGTCGTTCCCGCGTCGAATTTCAACGTTTTCCGATGTCTTTTATTATTTTTAACGTAAGTCGTCCGGGAATAGGAATGTTCGTAAACGCCGCTACTCAAACAACGAATGACGTCACGACGTGATTTCGCGCAATGCACGGCGGGAAATTCCTGAACAGAGCATGCGCAGTTCGATCGTCGCGGGGACGCGCTTAATTTAAATGCTTCACGCCCCCTAATCACGTATTTCGATTGCGCGGCGGAAAAAAAATACGACACAATAGCGTACGCGCAAAAAAACTACCTGAATTCGGTGTAGAGTCTGGTGAAATACGGCAGCGTACCGTATTTCGATTACGCAGCGGAATATTACGTCTTTGTGAATCTGCCCCTATATGTCCAACTGGAGAGATTTACCCCTTAATTTCTGTTTCATAGCCACCCCAGAAAGTGAGCAGAGATCCCAGGTAGAAAACAGGATCACAAGAGTTAATGTCCCTCCATCATACTGTAAATCCAAAAATCATTGTGCCTTATATCGCTTCACCTTCTCTACCCTCCATCACTTCATTCTATTATTCCGTCACTCCCTCTTTCTTCCCATAACTCTATCCCTCCATCCTTTGCACCATCCCTCCATGTCTCTGTCTCACTCACATCCCACTATGCCTTGCTCTATTTCATCATCCATCTCTCTGTCACCCAATCTATACCTCCATTATTTAGGCCTCTTTCACACATATATGTCTGTTTTCACAAACTCCACTTGCTGTTTATTTCAAAACATAAATATGTAATATTTTTTATTATAAAAATACAATATTACCGTATATAATAAACCCTGTCAAGGGCATGATACCAAAAATAACAGGATAAAGAAAGACCCATGACAAGGATGACAAGGGATGGTTTACAGTAATAGCATTGAGTATATTTAGAAAACAGAATTTCTAAATAGGAGGGAGGAAGAACAGTTAGGAAGATTTAAAAATATGTGGGATAATTGGTCTAGATGTAAGAATTCAAGGAAATACTCAGAAGTATGTGCAGAAAAGTGAATAAGGCAAGTAAAATGGTGGAGTACCAGGGACGAGATGGAAGAAGGGGACCACACAGGGGGATTTGGAATGTTTGTAATAAAATGTAATATAAATATACATTATAATATAATATAAAATGTAAATGTAATACAATGTGTGTTACAGTAATATATTGTTAAAAATAAAAACATTGCAATACATTGGTTGATTTGTACTGGATATTTATTCACAGGCTTTACCATTGCACTTAAAAGTCCATTTGTAGAATTCTATAAAGGAGGTGTAGGGTTGTGCTAAATTTTTTGGCTTTTAATTGGTATACAGAGGTCAGGACATAATGAACACCATTGCATGATACAGAAACAGCTCCACTAGCTTACCACGCCCATTGCTGGCCACACCCACTTTAGGCCACGCCCACATTTATGCGACAG
>CM056052.1:40306835-40325532 GCA_029574335.1 Rana kukunoris
CAACACAAAGAGTCGACAGACATTTCAGGTGTGCTTTGGAAAGTTTGTGGCAGCTACCCAGAATGAGTCTTGGTTAAACATGCACAAGGTCAAGAAAACAAACTGGGGAGAAGAAGGAGAAATATACTCGCCCCCCCAAAGCCACTGGAGTTTGAGAAAAACTCAGGAGGCTCATTAACAACAATTGCATCTCTGCCTACTTTGAGCTCCTGAGACAGCACTATCTGTAGTCCACCATGGTGGGAATAGTATAACTTGAAGGGTCTCCAGCGAGTGCTTGTTGGATGCTTATTCGGCAGTCATCTAAAGATGCTTTGTTTTAGACCGAGCATTCGGGCCCCACTGAGGCGTCGAGAAAACGTGAGCGTCCCTGGGTGGGCTTGAACCACCAACCTTTCGGTTAACAGCCGAACGCGCTAGCCGATTGCGCCACAGAGACTGCATGTTGAGAGCACGCGCACCGGCCCGAGGGAGAAATGAAATCTAAAGGCAAGCCTCCTAAAAGGCTTCCCAATTGCCCATTTTCAAAGTTAACAAATTGCCTTCTAGTTAAAGGGGGGAGAGGCAGGGTAAAAGAGGGCGTCCTTCGAGCCGGAATCGAACCAGTGACCTAAGGATTACTTTTCTGACTCTACAGTCCTCCGCTCTACCAACTGAGCTATCGAAGGGTACGCTGGCAAAGATGTGGCATGTGACTCCTTGCATGCAAAGCCGGCGCTTTGTACTTTGCGTTAGTCCTTCTAGTGTTTGGAGTCAGTTGACAGCGAGATGCCAGGGCAAGCTAAGCATCCTAGCCCGGCTAGCTCAGTCGGTAGAGCATGAGACTCTTAATCTCAGGGTCGTGGGTTCGAGCCCCACGTTGGGCGTGTGGCATTGCAACGTTTTGGCCCAGTGCATGGCATACGACGAAGTTGGTGGAAGCCAGCATCTCCAGCTCGTTCATGCGCACCGCATGGTCACGCCTTCAGTTCTCTCTCTCTACAAATGGGGAAATGTTTCTAGCTTATCTTTCTAGTGGGCAATTCATAAGGCGGCACGTCGGCTTTGCGCTTGACGTGTCGTTTGAGTCAGCAGCGCCATGGGTCACGCTAATTGGATAGAGAGAGCAGCACCAGCACTGGGCAGCCTTGCGTTGGTGGTATAGTGGTGAGCATAGCTGCCTTCCAAGCAGTTGACCCGGGTTCGATTCCCGGCCAACGCATTTGAGTCCTTTTTTGCCCATGCAAAGCGGCCCTAACAAAAGACCCAAGCGTTCCAGGTCCTCGAAGAACTCTCCTAAGATATCCTGGCCTCTGGAACGCAAGCTGGGGGTTCTTAAGGACTCGGCAACATGGGGCTGACACGGCCACAACACAAAGAGTCGACAGACATTTCAGGTGTGCTTTGGAAAGTTTGTGGCAGCTACCCAGAATGAGTCTTGGTTAAACATGCACAAGGTCAAGAAAACAAACTGGGGAGAAGAAGGAGAAATATACTCGCCCCCCCCAAAGCCACTGGAGTTTGAGAAAAACTCAGGAGGCTCATTAACAACAATTGCATCTCTGCCTACTTTGAGCTCCTGAGACAGCACTATCTGTAGTCCACCATGGTGGGAATAGTATAACTTGAAGGGTCTCCAGCGAGTGCTTGTTGGATGCTTATTCGGCAGTCACCTAAAGATGCTTTGTTTTAGACCGAGCATTCGGGCCCCACTGAGGCGTCGAGAAAACGTGAGCGTCCCTGGGTGGGCTTGAACCACCAACCTTTCGGTTAACAGCCGAACGCGCTAGCCGATTGCGCCACAGAGACTGCATGTTGAGAGCACGCGCACCGGCCCGAGGGAGAAATGAAATCTAAAGGCAAGCCTCCTAAAAGGCTTCCCAATTGCCCATTTTCAAAGTTAACAAATTGCCTTCTAGTTAAAGGGGGGAGAGGCAGGGTAAAAGAGGGCGTCCTTCGAGCCGGAATCGAACCAGCGACCTAAGGATTACTTTTCTGACTCTACAGTCCTCCGCTCTACCAACTGAGCTATCGAAGGGTACGCTGGCAAAGATGTGGCATGTGACTCCTTGCATGCAAAGCCGGCGCTTTGTACAATTTGCGTTAGTCCTTCTAGTGTTTGGAGTCAGTTGACAGCGAGATGCCAGGGCAAGCTAAGCATCCTAGCCCGGCTAGCTCAGTCGGTAGAGCATGAGACTCTTAATCTCAGGGTCGTGGGTTCGAGCCCCACGTTGGGCGTGTGGCATTGCAACGTTTTGGCCCAGTGCATGGCATACGACGAAGTTGGTGGAAGCCAGCATCTCCAGCTCGTTCATGCGCACCGCATGGTCACGCCTTCAGTTCTCTCTCTCTACAAATGGGGAAATGTTTCTAGCTTATCTTTCTAGTGGGCAATTCATAAGGCGGCACGTCGGCTTTGCGCTTGACGTGTCGTTTGAGTCAGCAGCGCCATGGGTCACGCTAATTGGATAGAGAGAGCAGCACCAGCACTGGGCAGCCTTGCGTTGGTGGTATAGTGGTGAGCATAGCTGCCTTCCAAGCAGTTGACCCGGGTTCGATTCCCGGCCAACGCATTTGAGTCCTTTTTTGCCCATGCAAAGCGGCCCTAACAAAAGACCCAAGCGTTCCAGGTCCTCGAAGAACTCTCCTAAGATATCCTGGCCTCTGGAACGCAAGCTGGGGGTTCTTAAGGACTCGGCAACATGGGGCTGACACGGCCACAACACAAAGAGTCGACAGACATTTCAGGTGTGCTTTGGAAAGTTTGTGGCAGCTACCCAGAATGAGTCTTGGTTAAACATGCACAAGGTCAAGAAAACAAACTGGGGAGAAGAAGGAGAAATATACTCGCCCCCCCAAAGCCACTGGAGTTTGAGAAAAACTCAGGAGGCTCATTAACAACAATTGCATCTCTGCCTACTTTGAGCTCCTGAGACAGCACTATCTGTAGTCCACCATGGTGGGAATAGTATAACTTGAAGGGTCTCCAGCGAGTGCTTGTTGGATGCTTATTCGGCAGTCACCTAAAGATGCTTTGTTTTAGACCGAGCATTCGGGCCCCACTGAGGCGTCGAGAAAACGTGAGCGTCCCTGGGTGGGCTTGAACCACCAACCTTTCGGTTAACAGCCGAACGCGCTAGCCGATTGCGCCACAGAGACTGCATGTTGAGAGCACGCGCACCGGCCCGAGGGAGAAATGAAATCTAAAGGCAAGCCTCCTAAAAGGCTTCCCAATTGCCCATTTTCAAAGTTAACAAATTGCCTTCTAGTTAAAGGGGGGAGAGGCAGGGTAAAAGAGGGCGTCCTTCGAGCCGGAATCGAACCAGCGACCTAAGGATTACTTTTCTGACTCTACAGTCCTCCGCTCTACCAACTGAGCTATCGAAGGGTACGCTGGCAAAGATGTGGCATGTGACTCCTTGCATGCAAAGCCGGCGCTTTGTACAATTTGCGTTAGTCCTTCTAGTGTTTGGAGTCAGTTGACAGCGAGATGCCAGGGCAAGCTAAGCATCCTAGCCCGGCTAGCTCAGTCGGTAGAGCATGAGACTCTTAATCTCAGGGTCGTGGGTTCGAGCCCCACGTTGGGCGTGTGGCATTGCAACGTTTTGGCCCAGTGCATGGCATACGACGAAGTTGGTGGAAGCCAGCATCTCCAGCTCGTTCATGCGCACCGCATGGTCACGCCTTCAGTTCTCTCTCTCTACAAATGGGGAAATGTTTCTAGCTTATCTTTCTAGTGGGCAATTCATAAGGCGGCACGTCGGCTTTGCGCTTGACGTGTCGTTTGAGTCAGCAGCGCCATGGGTCACGCTAATTGGATAGAGAGAGCAGCACCAGCACTGGGCAGCCTTGCGTTGGTGGTATAGTGGTGAGCATAGCTGCCTTCCAAGCAGTTGACCCGGGTTCGATTCCCGGCCAACGCATTTGAGTCCTTTTTTGCCCATGCAAAGCGGCCCTAACAAAAGACCCAAGCGTTCCAGGTCCTCGAAGAACTCTCCTAAGATATCCTGGCCTCTGGAACGCAAGCTGGGGGTTCTTAAGGACTCGGCAACATGGGGCTGACACGGCCACAACACAAAGAGTCGACAGACATTTCAGGTGTGCTTTGGAAAGTTTGTGGCAGCTACCCAGAATGAGTCTTGGTTAAACATGCACAAGGTCAAGAAAACAAACTGGGGAGAAGAAGGAGAAATATACTCGCCCCCCCAAAGCCACTGGAGTTTGAGAAAAACTCAGGAGGCTCATTAACAACAATTGCATCTCTGCCTACTTTGAGCTCCTGAGACAGCACTATCTGTAGTCCACCATGGTGGGAATAGTATAACTTGAAGGGTCTCCAGCGAGTGCTTGTTGGATGCTTATTCGGCAGTCACCTAAAGATGCTTTGTTTTAGACCGAGCATTCGGGCCCCACTGAGGCGTCGAGAAAACGTGAGCGTCCCTGGGTGGGCTTGAACCACCAACCTTTCGGTTAACAGCCGAACGCGCTAGCCGATTGCGCCACAGAGACTGCATGTTGAGAGCACGCGCACCGGCCCGAGGGAGAAATGAAATCTAAAGGCAAGCCTCCTAAAAGGCTTCCCAATTGCCCATTTTCAAAGTTAACAAATTGCCTTCTAGTTAAAGGGGGGAGAGGCAGGGTAAAAGAGGGCGTCCTTCGAGCCGGAATCGAACCAGCGACCTAAGGATTACTTTTCTGACTCTACAGTCCTCCGCTCTACCAACTGAGCTATCGAAGGGTACGCTGGCAAAGATGTGGCATGTGACTCCTTGCATGCAAAGCCGGCGCTTTGTACAATTTGCGTTAGTCCTTCTAGTGTTTGGAGTCAGTTGACAGCGAGATGCCAGGGCAAGCTAAGCATCCTAGCCCGGCTAGCTCAGTCGGTAGAGCATGAGACTCTTAATCTCAGGGTCGTGGGTTCGAGCCCCACGTTGGGCGTGTGGCATTGCAACGTTTTGGCCCAGTGCATGGCATACGACGAAGTTGGTGGAAGCCAGCATCTCCAGCTCGTTCATGCGCACCGCATGGTCACGCCTTCAGTTCTCTCTCTCTACAAATGGGGAAATGTTTCTAGCTTATCTTTCTAGTGGGCAATTCATAAGGCGGCACGTCGGCTTTGCGCTTGACGTGTCGTTTGAGTCAGCAGCGCCATGGGTCACGCTAATTGGATAGAGAGAGCAGCACCAGCACTGGGCAGCCTTGCGTTGGTGGTATAGTGGTGAGCATAGCTGCCTTCCAAGCAGTTGACCCGGGTTCGATTCCCGGCCAACGCATTTGAGTCCTTTTTTGCCCATGCAAAGCGGCCCTAACAAAAGACCCAAGCGTTCCAGGTCCTCGAAGAACTCTCCTAAGATATCCTGGCCTCTGGAACGCAAGCTGGGGGTTCTTAAGGACTCGGCAACATGGGGCTGACACGGCCACAACACAAAGAGTCGACAGACATTTCAGGTGTGCTTTGGAAAGTTTGTGGCAGCTACCCAGAATGAGTCTTGGTTAAACATGCACAAGGTCAAGAAAACAAACTGGGGAGAAGAAGGAGAAATATACTCGCCCCCCCAAAGCCACTGGAGTTTGAGAAAAACTCAGGAGGCTCATTAACAACAATTGCATCTCTGCCTACTTTGAGCTCCTGAGACAGCACTATCTGTAGTCCACCATGGTGGGAATAGTATAACTTGAAGGGTCTCCAGCGAGTGCTTGTTGGATGCTTATTCGGCAGTCACCTAAAGATGCTTTGTTTTAGACCGAGCATTCGGGCCCCACTGAGGCGTCGAGAAAACGTGAGCGTCCCTGGGTGGGCTTGAACCACCAACCTTTCGGTTAACAGCCGAACGCGCTAGCCGATTGCGCCACAGAGACTGCATGTTGAGAGCACGCGCACCGGCCCGAGGGAGAAATGAAATCTAAAGGCAAGCCTCCTAAAAGGCTTCCCAATTGCCCATTTTCAAAGTTAACAAATTGCCTTCTAGTTAAAGGGGGGAGAGGCAGGGTAAAAGAGGGCGTCCTTCGAGCCGGAATCGAACCAGCGACCTAAGGATTACTTTTCTGACTCTACAGTCCTCCGCTCTACCAACTGAGCTATCGAAGGGTACGCTGGCAAAGATGTGGCATGTGACTCCTTGCATGCAAAGCCGGCGCTTTGTACAATTTGCGTTAGTCCTTCTAGTGTTTGGAGTCAGTTGACAGCGAGATGCCAGGGCAAGCTAAGCATCCTAGCCCGGCTAGCTCAGTCGGTAGAGCATGAGACTCTTAATCTCAGGGTCGTGGGTTCGAGCCCCACGTTGGGCGTGTGGCATTGCAACGTTTTGGCCCAGTGCATGGCATACGACGAAGTTGGTGGAAGCCAGCATCTCCAGCTCGTTCATGCGCACCGCATGGTCACGCCTTCAGTTCTCTCTCTCTACAAATGGGGAAATGTTTCTAGCTTATCTTTCTAGTGGGCAATTCATAAGGCGGCACGTCGGCTTTGCGCTTGACGTGTCGTTTGAGTCAGCAGCGCCATGGGTCACGCTAATTGGATAGAGAGAGCAGCACCAGCACTGGGCAGCCTTGCGTTGGTGGTATAGTGGTGAGCATAGCTGCCTTCCAAGCAGTTGACCCGGGTTCGATTCCCGGCCAACGCATTTGAGTCCTTTTTTGCCCATGCAAAGCGGCCCTAACAAAAGACCCAAGCGTTCCAGGTCCTCGAAGAACTCTCCTAAGATATCCTGGCCTCTGGAACGCAAGCTGGGGGTTCTTAAGGACTCGGCAACATGGGGCTGACACGGCCACAACACAAAGAGTCGACAGACATTTCAGGTGTGCTTTGGAAAGTTTGTGGCAGCTACCCAGAATGAGTCTTGGTTAAACATGCACAAGGTCAAGAAAACAAACTGGGGAGAAGAAGGAGAAATATACTCGCCCCCCCAAAGCCACTGGAGTTTGAGAAAAACTCAGGAGGCTCATTAACAACAATTGCATCTCTGCCTACTTTGAGCTCCTGAGACAGCACTATCTGTAGTCCACCATGGTGGGAATAGTATAACTTGAAGGGTCTCCAGCGAGTGCTTGTTGGATGCTTATTCGGCAGTCACCTAAAGATGCTTTGTTTTAGACCGAGCATTCGGGCCCCACTGAGGCGTCGAGAAAACGTGAGCGTCCCTGGGTGGGCTTGAACCACCAACCTTTCGGTTAACAGCCGAACGCGCTAGCCGATTGCGCCACAGAGACTGCATGTTGAGAGCACGCGCACCGGCCCGAGGGAGAAATGAAATCTAAAGGCAAGCCTCCTAAAAGGCTTCCCAATTGCCCATTTTCAAAGTTAACAAATTGCCTTCTAGTTAAAGGGGGGAGAGGCAGGGTAAAAGAGGGCGTCCTTCGAGCCGGAATCGAACCAGCGACCTAAGGATTACTTTTCTGACTCTACAGTCCTCCGCTCTACCAACTGAGCTATCGAAGGGTACGCTGGCAAAGATGTGGCATGTGACTCCTTGCATGCAAAGCCGGCGCTTTGTACAATTTGCGTTAGTCCTTCTAGTGTTTGGAGTCAGTTGACAGCGAGATGCCAGGGCAAGCTAAGCATCCTAGCCCGGCTAGCTCAGTCGGTAGAGCATGAGACTCTTAATCTCAGGGTCGTGGGTTCGAGCCCCACGTTGGGCGTGTGGCATTGCAACGTTTTGGCCCAGTGCATGGCATACGACGAAGTTGGTGGAAGCCAGCATCTCCAGCTCGTTCATGCGCACCGCATGGTCACGCCTTCAGTTCTCTCTCTCTACAAATGGGGAAATGTTTCTAGCTTATCTTTCTAGTGGGCAATTCATAAGGCGGCACGTCGGCTTTGCGCTTGACGTGTCGTTTGAGTCAGCAGCGCCATGGGTCACGCTAATTGGATAGAGAGAGCAGCACCAGCACTGGGCAGCCTTGCGTTGGTGGTATAGTGGTGAGCATAGCTGCCTTCCAAGCAGTTGACCCGGGTTCGATTCCCGGCCAACGCATTTGAGTCCTTTTTTGCCCATGCAAAGCGGCCCTAACAAAAGACCCAAGCGTTCCAGGTCCTCGAAGAACTCTCCTAAGATATCCTGGCCTCTGGAACGCAAGCTGGGGGTTCTTAAGGACTCGGCAACATGGGGCTGACACGGCCACAACACAAAGAGTCGACAGACATTTCAGGTGTGCTTTGGAAAGTTTGTGGCAGCTACCCAGAATGAGTCTTGGTTAAACATGCACAAGGTCAAGAAAACAAACTGGGGAGAAGAAGGAGAAATATACTCGCCCCCCCAAAGCCACTGGAGTTTGAGAAAAACTCAGGAGGCTCATTAACAACAATTGCATCTCTGCCTACTTTGAGCTCCTGAGACAGCACTATCTGTAGTCCACCATGGTGGGAATAGTATAACTTGAAGGGTCTCCAGCGAGTGCTTGTTGGATGCTTATTCGGCAGTCACCTAAAGATGCTTTGTTTTAGACCGAGCATTCGGGCCCCACTGAGGCGTCGAGAAAACGTGAGCGTCCCTGGGTGGGCTTGAACCACCAACCTTTCGGTTAACAGCCGAACGCGCTAGCCGATTGCGCCACAGAGACTGCATGTTGAGAGCACGCGCACCGGCCCGAGGGAGAAATGAAATCTAAAGGCAAGCCTCCTAAAAGGCTTCCCAATTGCCCATTTTCAAAGTTAACAAATTGCCTTCTAGTTAAAGGGGGGAGAGGCAGGGTAAAAGAGGGCGTCCTTCGAGCCGGAATCGAACCAGCGACCTAAGGATTACTTTTCTGACTCTACAGTCCTCCGCTCTACCAACTGAGCTATCGAAGGGTACGCTGGCAAAGATGTGGCATGTGACTCCTTGCATGCAAAGCCGGCGCTTTGTACAATTTGCGTTAGTCCTTCTAGTGTTTGGAGTCAGTTGACAGCGAGATGCCAGGGCAAGCTAAGCATCCTAGCCCGGCTAGCTCAGTCGGTAGAGCATGAGACTCTTAATCTCAGGGTCGTGGGTTCGAGCCCCACGTTGGGCGTGTGGCATTGCAACGTTTTGGCCCAGTGCATGGCATACGACGAAGTTGGTGGAAGCCAGCATCTCCAGCTCGTTCATGCGCACCGCATGGTCACGCCTTCAGTTCTCTCTCTCTACAAATGGGGAAATGTTTCTAGCTTATCTTTCTAGTGGGCAATTCATAAGGCGGCACGTCGGCTTTGCGCTTGACGTGTCGTTTGAGTCAGCAGCGCCATGGGTCACGCTAATTGGATAGAGAGAGCAGCACCAGCACTGGGCAGCCTTGCGTTGGTGGTATAGTGGTGAGCATAGCTGCCTTCCAAGCAGTTGACCCGGGTTCGATTCCCGGCCAACGCATTTGAGTCCTTTTTTGCCCATGCAAAGCGGCCCTAACAAAAGACCCAAGCGTTCCAGGTCCTCGAAGAACTCTCCTAAGATATCCTGGCCTCTGGAACGCAAGCTGGGGTTCTTAAGGAATCGGCAACATGGGGCTGACACGGCCACAACACAAAGAGTCGACAGACATTTCAGGTGTGCTTTGGAAAGTTTGTGGCAGCTACCCAGAATGAGTCTTGGTTAAACATGCACAAGGTCAAGAAAACAAACTGGGGAGAAGAAGGAGAAATATACTCGCCCCCCCAAAGCCACTGGAGTTTGAGAAAAACTCAGGAGGCTCATTAACAACAATTGCATCTCTGCCTACTTTGAGCTCCTGAGACAGCACTATCTGTAGTCCACCATGGTGGGAATAGTATAACTTGAAGGGTCTCCAGCGAGTGCTTGTTGGATGCTTATTCGGCAGTCACCTAAAGATGCTTTGTTTTAGACCGAGCATTCGGGCCCCACTGAGGCGTCGAGAAAACGTGAGCGTCCCTGGGTGGGCTTGAACCACCAACCTTTCGGTTAACAGCCGAACGCGCTAGCCGATTGCGCCACAGAGACTGCATGTTGAGAGCACGCGCACCGGCCCGAGGGAGAAATGAAATCTAAAGGCAAGACTCCTAAAAGGCTTCCCAATTGCCCATTTTCAAAGTTAACAAATTGCCTTCTAGTTAAAGGGGGGAGAGGCAGGGTAAAAGAGGGCGTCCTTCGAGCCGGAATCGAACCAGCGACCTAAGGATTACTTTTCTGACTCTACAGTCCTCCGCTCTACCAACTGAGCTATCGAAGGGTACGCTGGCAAAGATGTGGCATGTGACTCCTTGCATGCAAAGCCGGCGCTTTGTACAATTTGCGTTAGTCCTTCTAGTGTTTGGAGTCAGTTGACAGCGAGATGCCAGGGCAAGCTAAGCATCCTAGCCCGGCTAGCTCAGTCGGTAGAGCATGAGACTCTTAATCTCAGGGTCGTGGGTTCGAGCCCCACGTTGGGCTTGTGGCATTGCAACGTTTTGGCCCAGTGCATGGCATACGACGAAGTTGGTGGAAGCCAGCATCTCCAGCTCGTTCATGCGCACCGCATGGTCACGCCTTCAGTTCTCTCTCTCTACAAATGGGGAAATGTTTCTAGCTTATCTTTCTAGTGGGCAATTCATAAGGCGGCACGTCGGCTTTGCGCTTGACGTGTCGTTTGAGTCAGCAGCGCCATGGGTCACGCTAATTGGATAGAGAGAGCAGCACCAGCACTGGGCAGCCTTGCGTTGGTGGTATAGTGGTGAGCATAGCTGCCTTCCAAGCAGTTGACCCGGGTTCGATTCCCGGCCAACGCATTTGAGTCCTTTTTTGCCCATGCAAAGCGGCCCTAACAAAAGACCCAAGCGTTCCAGGTCCTCGAAGAACTCTCCTAAGATATCCTGGCCTCTGGAACGCAAGCTGGGGGTTCTTAAGGACTCGGCAACATGGGGCTGACACGGCCACAACACAAAGAGTCGACAGACATTTCAGGTGTGCTTTGGAAAGTTTGTGGCAGCTACCCAGAATGAGTCTTGGTTAAACATGCACAAGGTCAAGAAAACAAACTGGGGAGAAGAAGGAGAAATATACTCGCCCCCCCAAAGCCACTGGAGTTTGAGAAAAACTCAGGAGGCTCATTAACAACAATTGCATCTCTGCCTACTTTGAGCTCCTGAGACAGCACTATCTGTAGTCCACCATGGTGGGAATAGTATAACTTGAAGGGTCTCCAGCGAGTGCTTGTTGGATGCTTATTCGGCAGTCACCTAAAGATGCTTTGTTTTAGACCGAGCATTCGGGCCCCACTGAGGCGTCGAGAAAACGTGAGCGTCCCTGGGTGGGCTTGAACCACCAACCTTTCGGTTAACAGCCGAACGCGCTAGCCGATTGCGCCACAGAGACTGCATGTTGAGAGCACGCGCACCGGCCCGAGGGGGAAATGAAATCTAAAGGCAAGCCTCCTAAAAGGCTTCCCAATTGCCCATTTTCAAAGTTAACAAATTGCCTTCTAGTTAAAGGGGGGAGAGGCAGGGTAAAAGAGGGCGTCCTTCGAGCCGGAATCGAACCAGCGACCTAAGGATTACTTTTCTGACTCTACAGTCCTCCGCTCTACCAACTGAGCTATCGAAGGGTACGCTGGCAAAGATGTGGCATGTGACTCCTTGCATGCAAAGCCGGCGCTTTGTACAATTTGCGTTAGTCCTTCTAGTGTTTGGAGTCAGTTGACAGCGAGATGCCAGGGCAAGCTAAGCATCCTAGCCCGGCTAGCTCAGTCGGTAGAGCATGAGACTCTTAATCTCAGGGTCGTGGGTTCGAGCCCCACGTTGGGCGTGTGGCATTGCAACGTTTTGGCCCAGTGCATGGCATACGACGAAGTTGGTGGAAGCCAGCATCTCCAGCTCGTTCATGCGCACCGCATGGTCACGCCTTCAGTTCTCTCTCTCTACAAATGGGGAAATGTTTCTAGCTTATCTTTCTAGTGGGCAATTCATAAGGCGGCACGTCGGCTTTGCGCTTGATGTGTCGTTTGAGTCAGCAGCGCCATGGGTCACGCTAATTGGATAGAGAGAGCAGCACCAGCACTGGGCAGCCTTGCGTTGGTGGTATAGTGGTGAGCATAGCTGCCTTCCAATCAGTTGACCCGGGTTCGATTCCCGGCCAACGCATTTGAGTCCTTTTTTGCCCATGCAAAGCGGCCCTAACAAAAGACCCAAGCGTTCCAGGTCCTCGAAGAACTCTCCTAAGATATCCTGGCCTCTGGAACGCAAGCTGGGGGTTCTTAAGGAATCGGCAACATGGGGCTGACACGGCCACAACACAAAGAGTCGACAGACATTTCAGGTGTGCTTTGGAAAGTTTGTGGCAGCTACCCAGAATGAGTCTTGGTTAAACATGCACAAGGTCGGGGCGCATGCGCGGCGCGAAACTGGACGGTCGCATCTGAGCAGAGCTCCGAGCACAGCTGGATCGAATCTGGCTTCCCCGGGGCTAATTCCAGCACGAATCGTTTCTAAATTACCTCGCACCCCCGGAGGAAAGAACGGTGCATGCCGTCCGCCAAGTCGCGCCGCGGAAAACCGACCCAGAGGACCCTTACACACTACCTACTCCGAGCCCGGAAGATGGATGGAAAGGCCAAAGATGGCGCTGGCTCCCATCACACACAGGACAGCGCGCTGAGCCCGGCAGCTTCTCCCGCACATTCCTCGGTGGCTAGTGAGTATGCCCCACAGCTCACTAAAGCTGATCTTGATGATAGTCTGACAGTAATGTACACTAAGCTGGCTGAGAAATTCCAGTCAGAACTGCATAAGGCTACTAACACCTTACAACAAGAGATCGCGGTCCTGGGTGGACAAAACACGATGAGCTCCAGCTGGCCTATTCAGACCTCTGCAAAGATCACGAGGCCCTATCTGACTCCTTCGCCCAACTCCAATCCCATCTGGAAGATTTGGACAATAGAAACAGAAGGAGCAATTTGAGGGTCAGAGGGGTCCCGGAGGTGGTCACTGACCTTGTCCCTGCCATTAATAAACTGTTCAGCTCCCTGCTCCCTGACGCTCCGGCTGAGGCCTTTGCCTGTGACCGGATTCATAGGGCCCTTCGCCCTAAACCTCCTGAAGATAAACCTCCCAGGGACGTTGTCCTATGTCTGAAAGACTATCTAGTAAAAGAGGACATTCTCAGGTCCTCTCGTAATACCCCCAATATAACGCTGGACGGGGTTAAACTACAGATATTCCCAGATATTTCTCCGGCCACTCTGGACAGACGCCGCAAGTTTAAAGAGATCACTGTCCCGCTGCAAGACGCCAGAATCCGCTACAGATGGGGATTCCCTTTTAAACTGCAGGTCCCTTATCAAGGGAACACGCACACTGTCTTTAATATCCAACAGGGAAAGGAGCTCCTCGTGAAGCTAGGTCTGATGGCTAAAGAAGACCTTCCCAAGATGCCTTCCACCCCTCGCCCATCGGCTATTTGGTCTACGCCTTCACCGCAGAGGGATCGCAGGAGAAGAAGACAGGATCTCAGGGATCGCCTATACTAATTGTCTGGCTCTGGTCTTTTTCACCACCCCCTTTTTGCCTTTTATTTGCCTGGGGGCTCGTGGCCCTGTGTGTGTGGTGCTTTCCGATCTCGGAGGATTTACCCCCGGCGGCTGAGGAGGACTGCAGATCGATTGTTGGTGAGGTATACATGTCTGAGTCATGGAACTTCTATTTTTATTTTATTTTTTTATTTTATTTTTGCTGGTCTTTTCCATCATATACCAATGACAGCTCCTCACTATTTGTGTCCTACTCCTGCAATGTGTTTGTACTCCTCTCTGCACCTGTTAACACATTGGATTCCCGCTGTGTTCCCGTCCAGCGGTGCCCGCTTGGTTGTCCCCCCACTCTTGGTGATATCCCTGTATACAGGATGATTCAATCTGAAGTCCCTGGAACTTTGTGGTGCTTTCCCTTATTTTTTTTTATTATTTTATTTTTTTTCCCTGTTTTATGTTCTTTGGACTCATTTTTTTGCACCACTGCTGGTTAACAAGAGTGTTGGACGGTTTAGTCCTACTGGCCTGGTTGTTAGCAACCCTGGCTGGTCTTTGATAATCTTCTTTGTCGGGTTGGTCTCTTCCCATCCGACCCCATTACTCTGTATTTGTTTAACTTTTTATGATTTATGTTATAGTATTTGTCGCTCTAATTCAGGATGTGGACCTCACATGATGTTCTTCAAGCCATTTAATGTTTATCCACCCAGAGTCCCTGATCCTCATTTAGGTACTCCCGAGGGCGCTCTTCGATGGTGGAACGACTCCTGTGACCCCCCGTGGGTTGACGATGCCTGCCTCCCTCTCGGGGCATCTCCCCCGACTGCGGTATGTCTTAGACTTTTTTTTGTTCCAATATGGGTATTAAATTAATTTCTCATAACGTCAAAGGGTTCAATTCCCCTCAGAAACGTAAGAAGGCTTTTTCGGCCTACAAACGCCTCCGGGCAGACATCATTTGTTTACAGGAAACTCATTTTTCTGTGGGGAATCACCCATCATTTTTTGATAAGGCCTATGGTCCGGGACACTTCACTACGTTTGGGACCAAGTCCCGAGGGGTGGCAATATTTCTTAGGAAAAGTCTCATGTTTGAAGTTGAGAATGTTTATAAAGATCCGGATAGTAGGTTTTAATCCTTCAGGGCTCTCTGCAGGGCAAGCGACTCACGATCGCCAATGTGTATGCCCCAAATAGCTCACAGGCTTCTTTTTTTAAATCTTTTTTCCAGGTGTTGGATAAGTATAGCTCCCCACATTTGCTATTGGGGGGAGATTTTAACCTGGTGGCACATTCTTCTCTTGATAGAAGTAAGGTGGGCAGCACTTCTAACGCCTTCCCCAAAACCTTAAAATCCCTATTGCACCAACATAGCCTGGTTGATTCTTGGAGGGCGCATAACGTAGGAGCCAGGGGATATACATTTTATTCTCACCCCCACGACACCTATTCCAGGTTAGATTATCTATTTTGCTCCCCCATACTCCTGGCGAACTCTGCCGGAGCAGGAATCCACCCGTGTCCTTGGTCAGACCACCAAATAGTTACTCTGGATGTCTCCCATATTGGCCTTAAGCCCTCGGTAGCCGGTTGGAGGCTTAATGAATCACTGCTCACTGACCCTATTCTAGTGTCACAGCTTGGTGACCTTTTGTCGGAGTACTTTTCTACCAATGACACGGGTGAGGTCTCCCCTTCTGTCTTGTGGGCAGCCCACAAGACGGTCATGAGGGGCCACCTAATTCAGCTTGCAGCAGAAAAAAAGAAACAAATGCTCATTGATATCTCCAGGCTCACAGCAGATCTTGATAAATTATATCACCTACACTCAGCTTCTCATGCCCCTGATCTGCTAGTACAAATTAATAAGACTAGGACTGAACTGGACACCATTCTCTCCGGTCGTACTGAGAAGTCCCTGAGATGGTCAAAAGCTCGGTTTTTACTGCACAGTAACTCAGCCTCGTCCATGTTTGCCAGGAAACTTTCCCAATCACTCCAGCCCTGCCATACTTATAAGTTAAGAAACTCTCGTGGCCAGATGGTTTCACATCCCTCTGAGGTGTTAGAGATCTTCACCAAATTTTACTCAAAGCTCCTCTCTCCTCCTTCTTCATCCCCAGACCCTGCCCTTCACTCTTGGCTGGATGATATTCCCTCCCTTCCCTTTCCCCGGAACAAGTGTTGACTCTGAATGCTGACTGCTCAGACGCTGAGATTCTGGAAGTCATCAAATCACTGAAGCCCTCTAAAACCCCAGGCCCAGATGGGTACTCAGCCCCATATTTTAAAAAATTCAAGGACAGTCTTGTTCCCCACCTTAGAACCCTTTTCAACTATGTCTTGAAAGGTCACCAGTTCCCTGATGATATGCTCCTTGCAAACATGTCTTTAATCCCAAAGCCTGGTAAAGACCACTCTCTCCCCCAAAATTTTAGGCCTATCTCGGTAATGAACACTGATTTAAAGATCTTTGGTAGGGTTTTAGCTAATAGGCTCTCTAATATTATCCCTTCCCTAATTTCCCCAGACCAAACAGGATTTATCCCTTCCCGCCAAATCACAGACAACATTAGGCTTGCCTCCAACATCATCGCTGATGCTGACTTAAACGCCCGCAGAGTAGTACTCCTTAGCTTGGACATACATAAGGCGTTTGATAGCGTTCTGTGGCCTTATATGGAACTCACACTATCCAAATTTGGATTCTCGGGAGCCTTTGTTCAGGGCTTTCGAGCGCTTTACCACCACCCTCGCACTCGGATCAGACTCCCGGGCTGTAATTCAGACTACTTTGAACTAGGCAGGGGAACGAGACAGGGGTGCCCCTTGTCCCCTCTCTTGTTTGCTTTGGCAATAGAACCCCTGGCTCGTTCAATCTCTCTGAACCCTAACATTAAAGGATATTCCAAGGGGGACCAGGAGTTTAAGATTAGTTTATATGCAGATGATGTCCTCTTATTTCTGTCGGACCCTATTACCACCATCCCTAACCTTATAGTCACATTAAGGGCCTTCCAAGACATCTCTGGCTTGGGGGTAAATCTAGCCAAATGTTCCGCCCTTCCGATTAATTGTCCCCCCACACCTTGTAACCTCCCCCAATCTAATTTTAATTTTGTCATAGATCATCGAGCTTTAGCCTATTTAGGGATTAAGTAGCCCCCTCCCTAAACAATATGGTTCTGGCTAATTACCCCCCAATTTTTGCCCACATTAGACAACTGTTGTCAACCTGAGCTCATACCATATTTCTTTTCTGGGCAGGTTCAGGCGGTAAAGATGACAATCCTCCCCAAACTCTTGTTTTTATTTAGAGCCATCCCCTGTTATCTGCCACGCCACATGATAGACCTGTTACAGCGTGATGTAAATAAATTTATATGGTGTAATAAGAAACCTAGGTTGGGTAGACTTCTGGTATACAGACATAGAGATCTGGGTGGCTTGGGCCTCCCGAGCCTCTGGCTTTACTTCCTCTCTGCTAGGCTCTTGCAAATGGCCCAATGGCATACCCCTTGGAAAGATATCCCTTGGCTCCGATTTGAATATACCTCTGTGAAACCATTTTACCCCCGGGCTTGTTGTGGTCTAAGAATGTCCGTCCCAAAGATGTATCTGCTTTAAACACGGTGGTAGGTCATCTCTCTACCTCTGGACATTATATAAAACTAAATTCTCGCTCTCTCCCCCCTCCCTAAACTGGCCTCTTTCCTGGGCGACCCCTCGTTCCCAGCAGCATTCCCTGACCCAAAAGCATTTAGTCAGTGGTTTTCAGCGAACATTGTGACCCTTGGCTCTCTGAGACAGGGTGGGGTCGTCACACATTTCAATTTTTGCAATCACCTATGCCCTTCCTAGATCAGATTTTTTTAAATACCTACAAGTTAGGCACTTCTTTGATTCCGAGTACCCTGCTGCTCCGGCCGGCCTGGCCTCTGCGTTTGAGAGGCTTTGCGGCCCCTCCTCCAGAGATAGGGGAGGCATCTCCCTGCTGTATGGCTACCTGGGGAGTCTCGGTCTCCCAGACAAATCTTCAGCGGTGTTGAGCTGGGAGCGTGAGACGGGGGAAACCGCTTCTCAGAAGAGTGGGCAATCCGGATCTCTAATATGCATAAATGCACAAAATCTATGGCCGTGAAAGAGACGGTGGTGAAATTACACACTAGATGGTATTATACCCCTGCCAAATTGAGTAGATTTTTTCCCTCCGTCTCGGATCTCTGCTTTAGGGGGTGCTCCGTTAGAGGAACACATCTGCATATATTCTGGAGTTGCCCGGCTCTGAGTGGACTCTGGCAGAGGGGTCTCGGACATGGTGTCTACCATCACGGGGATTAATGTGACTCTTACTCATCAGATGTGTCTGTTCTTTGCTGACATCCCCGGCTCCACCGCCCCAGAACAGAGATTAGTACACACCCTGTTTAGTGCTGTCCAATGGTCCATAGCTTTGCTGTGGCGCACCCAGGGGTTTCATGGGATAGGGTTATAGGTCGCATGGCTGCCATTCAGATCATGGAAAATTTTTTCATAACATCATGGATACTATGCCAGTGTATGAGCTGAAATGGGGGTTATGGGCTCCTGGATGTGCTTTTGATAGTGGTTCCCCCTCTAGCCATTCTACCCATTTCAACCCCTGTGTGAGGATGTGGATATCCTGATCCTGATGTGTGGTCTTTTTACTGTTTCCTATTATTTTAGAGTTCTTCCAGTTACATACTTTTCACTGTTACCTTATTATTATTTATTTTTTATCTTACTTCCTCTCTTTTCTGTATGATTTGTTACTCATATAAGTTTTTAGATATGTTTAGGCAAGCTTCTAGTCTCTGAGGTACTTCATTTTACGTGTATGGGCCTTGGAAAATGTATTCTTTAGGGCTCCGATTAGATCTGGGGGGTTTAAATCTTTGTTGCCCTATTTGATAACTAACCCAGATGTCTTCAGCTAGTTGATAGGCTGGATCTCTGTATTAGTTTAGGTTTACTTGCCTTATGTTGATGTTTGTATGATGATTGTAAATGTATCTTCTCTTTTCTCAATAAAAGCGTTTGTATTAAAAAAATAAACATGCACAAGGTCAAGAAAACAAACTGGGGAGAAGAAGGAGAAATATACTCGCCCCCCCAAAGCCACTGGAGTTTGAGAAAAACTCAGGAGGCTCATTAACAACAATTGCATCTCTGCCTACTTTGAGCTCACTGAGACTGCACTATCTGTAGTCCACCATGGTGGAATAGGTATAACTTGAAGGGTCTCCAGCGGAGTGCTTGTTGGATGCTTATTCGGAGTCACCTAAAG